>BROG01000149.1:762500-1298853 GCA_030159075.1 Atrina japonica
TTAAATCGCAAATAATTTAAATATCAGAATTTAAAAAGACAAAGAAAATAAATTGATTCAACAATTGTCTAACAGTGATAGCTTGTTAAGATATTTTCGAAAGGTTCATCTGCCAAACGAGTTATGCGAGTTTTAATTGTCCGAACAGGTAAATATCCTGTAGGGTACCCCTATGTGACCTTGCGATCTGGCACATGTTATAGCTGGAAATATTAGTGTGCAGGCTTGGAGCCAGGTGAAGTTTGAAATAAAAAAGAGACATTTTGTAACTTGAAGATAATTCACCAATATTTTGTAAGTATTTCGTCACTATCATTTAGATTTTCTATCTCTTTTTTTCACCCTATTGTAGCACACATACCTACCTGTAGTGATACTCAGGTGAAGTATACACTTGTCACTATTGGTATACTAGGGTTATCTCTTTGATAAAGACTTTGATGTTCTGTTTATATTATACTGAAATACCATGGTGGCAAGAGTATGTGTATTTGAAATCTTATTTTAATACATTTATAAATATGTTCAATTTTTATATAGAATTTAGTTTTGTATATTTTATTAAATTGATATTCCCACATATAGCCTATCAATTGCTAGTTCATGTTTATGATTAAACTTTTGTTTGGTAGATTTTGAACATAAGTCTATATATTTTATATTGTACAAGGTGTGGATCTATGATTTTTAATTTGATTTACATTCACTTCACCATGTAGATCTGTATCAAATACATTTGTAATGTTTATAAAGTTCTGTTTCAGCTATATCAAGAGATGTTCAAATGAATGTATCACTGTCTTATTTCATTGCTATTAATTATTTTCTGGTTTATTTATGCAGTGTTGTATGCACACAAATTCTGTTTAGCAACCACTCTCATGGATAAAACAATGTTACTTTGACTGTGTAAGTCAGTGCACTTTGAAATCATCTGTTTAACATGCATATCATCATGATTATTACTAAAAAATCTCATATATATATATATATATATATATATATATATATATATATATATATAATGTAGAAAAAGATATACAAAACTTTGAAAAAAAGAGTACAGCAATATATTTTTCATCTCATCATCTGAAGATAAAGTAGATGAGGATATTTACCGTCACTATTTTTTTTATTTGAATCCCTCTTTATGCTACAGTTTGACATGCCCATACATTGTATAATATGGCTATAATGGTCTTGTTCTTTTTAGGTGCCTGACATCTACATCTAGCCAGAGGCATTTATGTTTTGTATAAAATTACAAGGTGCCAATCTATTAACAGGGTTCTTACACAGATAACAAGTGCAAATTGATATCTCAACTGATTCCATTATCATTTCAAAACTTCACTACAATTCTAATGTGTTGGGATAATTTAGAAATTACTTACTGATAGATTGACCTACAAGGTATATTTTGACCAGTGGGACTGGGTCAAACCCTAGTTAAGCAATATGTATAAACAGTGCTGATTATCTAGTGCAGAAATCAATATTTTAGAAATTATTAATTAGATGGATCTTAGATTTTCAAACAATGTAATGCTTATCTTTTTCCCCAGTATGTAATGGAACCTAACCTAATGAAACAGATAAACCAGTGTTTTGTTTAAATTTACAATTTTTCTTAAAGACTATTACGGTATTGAAAAATGAAAAGGAACTTTATCAAAAAGAAATTAAATTATAATATTCCTTTCATTGGATACTACTGAAATGAAACTTACAACAGGATTTTGTTCTACCTTCCAGAAACATGGGCAGGTACCGTTCCAACTGTAATTTTGCCATGTTTTTCAGAAATTGGGGGAAATCTAATAGCATCAGAAATAGGCCTATATATAAATATGATTTCTTTGATATATTTCAGTGTTTAATTTACCATGTATTCAAATTTGCAGTGCCAGTTTGTATCCTTATGTTTGCTGAAAGGATTTAACTGCATTCATCATAATTTTCTTGTTTATTTTTTTATCATCCACCTTTTTCATTCAAAGAGGTTAAGACTGGGAATTTTCTGACCAGAAATTAGGAAACATGTTACCATTTTCTATTAGTAATGGAGCCTAGTTATACCAGACCTGTACAGAACCCCCAAAGAAAACCCTGTACAATGTCTACAGAATAAAGAAATTTCTTTTAATAATTTTTATATCCTCTCTCAATGTCTCTCACACCATATTATAAAAGGTTAATTGGGTCACAAACGAGATGAACTTACGCGAGGACCACTTTCACGTTAATAGTCACAACCAACATGCAAAAAATAGCTTTTAACATGTTAAAACATACTTTTTGAATGCATACATGTAGTGATTTTTAACCTGAAAGAGGATATTTTAATGTGTTATTGTTGATTTTTAAGTTTTTGCATGCAAAACAGGTTTTTAACATGTTAGTTGTGGAATATTATGATATGAACTTAATGATGAAATCAACTAATCAGAGGCCTCGTTTCGTTTAATTAGTGATGAAATCACGCCCGATAATGTGACACATTTTTATCACAACAAAAGTTTCTGCACTAAATACATATGTACCATATTCGACCCATTAAGCGCCCATGTCCCTATAAGCACCCCTTCCCTTTTTAAGATAAGATCAAGAATCTTTTCTAGCTGGTTTACAAGGAGATATGGACCTGAAAAAAATGCAAGTAACAGTTTATCTGTAGCCCCCTAGCAACAAAATTATGTTGATAGGTGTCCTTGGTAATAACAGTATAACTACATCAACTTTACCACTGTGGCTTATAAAACATTAACTTTTTTTTACGTCAACTTGACTATTCATTGGTCCTGTTAAGCATCCACCACCTTTTTTCTGATTTTTGTAGCACCCTTTGCGCGTAATAGGTCGAATACAGTATGTATCTTTACTCCCGTAATCGTTTGATTAAAAATATTGGTTCATTTTTAGGTAGTAAACATACTTGACATTTTAAATCTTACATGTGCAGATATTCCCAGCATTATCATATAAAATCGTAAGATTTTTTTTATTTTGTTTAGTGAGCCAGCCTGGCTCAGTCGGTAGTGCGCTTGACTCTTGGTCCAGTTTGTGTCCAGCCGGGGGCAGGTTGGTTTCCTGTCCTTCAGATGAGACAGTAAAAATCGAGGTCCCCTGTCACAGCAGGTGTCGGCACGTTAAAGAACCCTCACTACTCAATGGCTGTATGTGCCGAGCATAGGCCAAAATTTGAAGCCCTTCACCGGCATTTGGTGACATCTCCATATGAGTGAAAGATTCTTGCGTACAACAATAAACAAACAAATTTTATTTTGTTTAGTGAAAATTGTTAGTACAAATTTTGCTTCTTATCCTCTTCAGGATATTTCTGATTGTTCTCTTTATGATGTAAGAAAGAGTTCTGATTGGCTGTTTCCTCTCGCTCACAATACAAACTTGCATGTATGTACTTGATAATGATTTACATGCAAGCAAAATTTATGTGATGAAATGGGTTTTGCATGCAAAAAGTTTTTCATGTTAAAAGTCACTACTTGCATGCAAAAAGTATATTTCATTGTGTTAAAAATAACTTTTAACGCATTAAATTTAAAAGTGACACTTAATGTGAAAGTGGTCATCGCGTAAATTCATCCCGTTTTTTTACCCAAACGGCCTTTCATACCATATATATACTCTATTTATATATTTTGCATGTATACTTGTTCATTTGTATACATACATGTACAAATGTCTATACAGTCAAAACTCCTTATGTTGAGATTGGTAATCTCGATTTACCCAGTTAACTCAAGCTCAGTGTATATCTTACTTAACCCTTAGACTAATACGTACAACTATTGTTGTGCCAGCATTAATAGGCACTCAGTGCTACGCACAACTACAGTTGTTTCTCTGAACCATCACTGTACAAATGTAGATGTTGTCATATAGCGTTTTAACCTGTACAGGTGTCAGTGACACATTACTCAAGATATGACAGTATATTTTTAAAGTATAAACACTGACAAATATTTGGATGTATGTTTTATCTCTGTATTTTGTACACTTTTTGAATTATCTGAAATCAAAAAAGTGTATCTTAATTTCTTTTAATTATGGATAATTAATGCAGCAGTGAGGTCCAATATTGACCCTAATAATGTACATAGCAGTCAGAGGGGTTAAAAAAGACCTGATAACTCGAGATCGGAAAAGTCGAAAAAAAAATGTTACATGTATGTTGATGTTGAAACATGGTCTGGATTTTTAATTTCAATGTGAAAGTGACCAGTTATCTCGAGGTTACATTTTTTACATCGTCATTAAATTATTATTTGATGATATGACTTGTGCTGAACAAATATGCCTTCTGTATTGTTATTGAAACCATACAATAAATAAAAATTTTACAAAAAAATTCTGTTTATTTACATTTACTTTCCATTTCAAATTTATGTTTAGGCTATTCTGGCAATTACCGATATGTTCATGAGAGGAAACAGGATTACGGTATATTTAGTGACAGACCTTGTAACTCGAGGACCTAGCTGTCTATCTTGATTTTTTTTCTTGGTCCTGATGACTTCAAGATAACAAGATTTGAGTGTTTGTGTGTGTGTGTGTGTGTGTGTGTATATATATATATACACACACACCCACAGAGCTAGGTTGGGCAGTGAATTCCACCCCTGGTATAAATCGGCAGTATTTACTGGTAAATATTGTCCCAGCAAACACTCCTCAAGTGGCAAATACTGGTCATTTGAGAATTTTGACTTGAATTTAATGTCTCCCCCCCCCCCAAGTGGCTCACAGGGCCAGCAGCATAAAAATCTACTAGCCCAATCAAACTTCTATGTACCGACTCAAAAATAACTTATAACGGGGCAGCATATTTTAATCTCACCTGTCTGTCTCCAAATAATCAAAACTTTATATAAGATTAACTAATTATCCCTGCTGATTGTTTAGAAGGTATAGTGCTGATCAAAAGCCAGTCAGCAGTTCATATTTGTCCTCATGGTAAGATGCACGGAAACAGTTGGCATGTTGTAAATAGGGAGTAAGTTTTTTTTATTCTAAATGTTTATTGTAACAGCAAAATAATTCCAATTTATCTTATTGTGACCTTATATTGTAATTACAAATATATCATCAATACTGACACACTTTTCTATTTTATTCTTTGATTTTCGACAGGATAAAATTTGAGCGACTTTAATGTGATGTGCATCTGCGAATGTCAGTGACTTTTTATGCCACCTTCGAAGAAGGAGGGGCACATTGATTTGCGGCTATCGGTTAGTCAGCAGATCAGTCTGTACACCAACAGTTTCCGTTCATTATCTCTTCAGCGCTTGCACACTTTGAAATGAAATTTGGTATACAGATATATCATGAGAATATCTAGGTGAAGTTCTTATTTGGTTACCATCAAACCATTTTGGACAAGAGTTATGCTCCTTGAACTTAGAAAATTTCCAATAATTCAGTTTCTGATCATTATCTCTGCAGCAAGTGCGCATATTGAAATGAAATTTAGTATACAAGTATATCATGAGAATATCTAGGTTCTTGTTTGGTTACCATCAAACCCTTTTGACAGAGTTATGCCCCTTGAACTTGGAAAATTTCCAATAATTCAGTTTTTGTTTATGGGTGAGCGGGCATAACTGTTTTACAAACAACTCTTGTTTTCTTATTACTGATAATTTAATGTAATTATTTATCTATGTCAAAGCTAGGCTATAGTATGACCTATGAAAAAAATTTAATAATGTGCAACTTGCATCAACATTTACAAAAAGTGCAGTGAAACTTGTAATTTTGACTCATTATGACTCTTCAATTTTGAGTTTTGATCCCCAGAAATTTTCACTGACAGGTCAATGACGCTGACCCTCAGCTCCTAGTGGAAACCCTGTTTATATATATATATATATATATATACAGTGAACCCTCTTTACAATGACCATGTTTGTTCCCATGTTGGAATGACGTTATATCGAATTTGTCACTGTAATGAATTTGACATTACACATATATTTGTACATGTTAATAAATAAACTTAAAACAACATTAAAATCTCTATGAAAATATATAGATAAAATTTATGCAAGTTAATCTTGTTAACATCGATGCACATTATTTTTTCATTAAATCGGTAATAAATCGGTGATGTCGTAAAATGCATGAATCATGTACAAAATGCCCGAATGTAATATCTAGATTCCGATTTAGACACTTTATTGGTAAAATTAAAAAATGCAGAGATTGCTGATACAATTCTCTGAAAAATGCGTTTCATAAATAAAGTTTTAGTAAAATGTCTACTGCTATCGCAAGTACTGAAATAATTTAAAGATCCGCCATTGTAACCACATCGGAACGAACATGTAGCCTAACGGAACTTATCAACTATGTGGATTTTTTATTCTTTATTTATCAATCTTATTTTTTCACTTTGTACCCAGTTTGTATTTACATCCTGACGTACAGGTAAGGGTGATTCAAGCGCTAATTGTTGACACCTAGGCCATCACCTATCAGTGGAGATTAGAAAACAATTGACGGTGTAATTGTTTTATTGGCAATTATTTTTACCTATGAACTCAACCATGAAGAAAATCAAGAATGATAACAATAGCCAGTTCAGCTGGTGGGTTCTATGTTACGTCGTTGTAAAGAGTTTATTTACACTGAGTTTTGTACATTTGTTCCCAGAATCTAATGTCGGAGTCGGATACTAAATATTCTGTTATAATGAGTACTTTTTATGTACCTGTACGTTTGTTCCCGAACATTTCTTGTCGGATACTGAATATTCCGTTAAAATGAATGTCGTTGTAAAGCGGGTTCACTGTATATATATATATATATATATATTTCCGTCAGATAAATGGTGTTTTATAATCTTTAAAAATCCACTGACTGATTGAGGCTAATTCATGTACATATACATGTACAGTGTAAACTGTCTTAAAAGACCATCTCATCTACCACTCAAGAGAGGCCTTCTTTCAAAAGAGGTTTTACTTAAAGGCAGGATTATTTAACGTAGTGGCAACATGTTTTTGAAATATGATCTCGTAAAACCAGTGGTAATACACTGTAAAATTGGTCTCTAGAAAGTTTCTACTGTATTGATTTATTTTTGTACATTTACATACATTTGCAATTTGATGTGTTATATTAAGTCAGCAATCTAAATTTTTCAGGGGGAAAAAGATATAGACAGATGAAGATCTATTTGAATCTCAATTCTTATCAAACATGAACCATGGAATTCCAAACCAGTGCTACTAAAACATTACGATCATTGCTGGAACAGTTTAAACCAATGCAGACCTCTCAACAAGATTCGGTTGTAGTGAACGATAGTGTTCAGTCCAGTATTGCCAATGATGACCTTGTCAAGTCTAGTCCTACACCAACAGTGCTTTACAAGGTCAGTCCCAGTACTAGCTTCTCGATAGCAACCCAATCTCCTACAATGGTGTTCAAATCCAGTCCAAAACCCGATGGAAACACACTGTACAAACTAGAGTTGACCCCTCATCTAAGTGAGGATGGAGGGATTATACGAAGAACCCGAACAGTTATTCCGTATTCTGTGAAGTGTCAGATTTCCTCTTTAGCAGAGGAAAATCCTAGAATTACGCAAGGTGAAATTGCTCAGATTTTTGGAATTGACAGGACAACTGTATCCAAAATATTGAAAAGGAGGAGGGATTTTTTGGATGACTCATCTCAGGGGCCAAAGCCAAAGGCAAGTCGATTAAGTAATGCTGCTCAAGTCAATGATGAAATCGAGTCAGCACTTTTTGAGTGGTATATCAACATGGAAGAAAAAAATGTTGTCGTAACTCAATCAATGATTATGGATGCTGCTATTTCAATGTCCCAGAGATTTAATGTTGACAAATACATCTTTAGCAAGCAGTGGTTAGTTGGTTTCCTTAACAGATACAAGATCACATGTAAAGATGTATTTCTATCAGACGTTGATGGTAAGATAAAAATTTATGTTGTTGTCATTTGGGGGGGTGGGGGGGGGGTGGCAGTATTCTCAATAAGAGCCGACAGGCGGCAAAATCAAACACCTATTGTAAAGACGTTGCTGGTATGAAATATCTGCATCACAAAAAATAGTATACTACATGTAAATATTAATATCTGTATCAAATGTATGCATTTGGCAGACCCTTGACCATTTTTTCTGTTTCTCTCTATTTCGTCCCCCTATCCCCTTATTGAGAACACCGGGGGAGGGGTGTATATATGCATATTAATGATAAGGATACATTTTATGTACCTTACCATAATATTGTTTTATCTGAATTTGAATAGTGTTTTATGCCAACAGGTTTTCAGTTTTATGGTGGCTGCCAGTTTTTATTAGTGGATGGAAAAACCTGGTTACAGTGTACCTGGGAAGAGACCACAAGCCTTCCACAAGTCAACTGGCAAACTTTCTGACAAAAAACATTTCAAGTTCTAGCGGGGCTTGTACCTCATGCACTGATTAGTGATCACAAGTGAGAGATTTTATGGTTCAAAGCGCAACGCTCTAGCCAATCGATCATGGAGGTACCTAATATTGTTTGAAAGCAATACATACAAGATATTCAGCATTGCATAAACCTTTAATTGACCCATAGCCAAATGCCTGACATGGCACCTTTTGGCAAACGTCTGTATGTACTCTGTAAATGCCTCTCACAACAGAATTTGAGATTGAAACCAGTGGTATATGTACCTAACTGTCAGAACAATTTACTAAAGGTTGAAATTTTTATTTAAGTTGAAGAGTTTTTTTATCCTGAACTTTTGGTTATTTAAAACAATTTTGACGAACCAAATGTAAGAAAAAAACAAGGATTGTTGTTTCATTTGATGTGCATGTACATGTACAGTGGAAACATTGTCTAACAACCCCGTCCCTTAATAGTAGACCACCTCAGATTTCAGATAGTCAATATCAGACATGATTTTGGGTTATAACGAAAAAGTAGGAAAGCATGGGTTGCAAAACCTAAACCTGGGGGGGTGGGGGGTGTCTTGGGTCTAAGCTCTGGATTAAATGATGCAAAATCATGCATTCTTGTCATTTCCTGGCAACTAAAATGACTAAAAAAAGGTTTTTTTTTCTTAGAAATATATATTTTTTTACTCACATGTGGTGATTTTAGCAAAAAAACTTGATAAAGGTTGGGGGAAATTATCATATTATTATATCATACCCCAGCGCCCGTAGACAAAACTTAAACCTGGCCTATATCTTTTAAACTACATGTATAAGGGATAGGGCTTTGATATTTCACATATAAATTTCTTATGACCAGAGTCTTCATTTGTTACCTTGACTGTTGACCTAGTGCACTTGACCTTGGACTTTGACCTACTTTTCAAAACTTTTAATCTGAGCTGAAGGAATCAAAATTTTACTAGTCCTTTGACCTTAAAACCTGACAACTGTGGGTCAAATATCTATTTTGAAAATTTACACCCATTTTGGCAAGCTTTGTTGTCGTTTGACAACTCTTGTTGTGACCAGGTATTCTTTATACACAGGTGGTCACTGAAGCAGGTTTTACTGTAGATATTAAATACTAGTAAGTCCAGACCTTCACTTTAGAGACCACCTTGTTAAACAGTCCACCTTGTTAAACAGACCACTCTGAGTCAGTCAGTTATGTGCCATGTGGTCTTGATATAGGGAAGTTTCACTGCATATATGTTTGTATGAAAAATGTTTTCTCTTAGAATCAGTGAACATTATATTCTTAGAACTAAATAGTTTTAGAAATTGTGACTCTTCATCACATTCAGGCTTTAAATGACCAGTGATTTTTACTTAAAATTTACATGTTTACCCATTCACAGATTGTTTCCAGTACTACAAGTAGCAAATAAAGTGTAAAATGTAATTTTACCCAAAATTAAATTATATGTATCAAGGCTTTTTCTAATATCCATGGGGCCGAAAATTCAGCCCATTCCCAATTCAAAATGCATGTATTAATTTTTTCCGAATTTGATGTTGAGCTCATGACCCTTATGATAAAAATAAATAATAATGTAAGCGGAAATGCATTTAAAAAAATGCATTTAGATTTCTTTGTGTGCACACAATTTTTCCCAATATGACACAAATTCACGTTAAAATTCCCAATTGTGTTGTGTACTGTGTTAAAATTTTCCCAGTTTAGAATGAAGGGGCTTTTCTGATTATGAGCATGAACATATCTGGTTTCATGTATATATTGTACATGTACAAAGTAATAAAAACTGGTAACATGTATTTAGAAAGGATACATGTGAGCTCAGCCTGTGTCCTTGTCACCATCTGTTCATAATATTGTTCCAGTTGAAGAGCTTTATCTTTAGCTTTGCTACTCACATACTCCTGGTAAATTCTCTCTTGGTGAGCCTTCAGATATTAGACATCAGAATTTTGATAAAATATATATATAATATATACAGTGACCTGTATAAATGGGCCACCCGAGGGACCAGAAAATATTGAACTTTATGTGCAGGTGACCCTTATACACAGGTTCAATTTAGTTGAAGTATGCAGTCAAGGGACTTGAAAAAACTGGCCTTTATAAACAGGTAATCCTTATATATATATATATATATATATAATTATTTCATTTAAATCAGGTCATTATATATGAAAATACATTTGACCGAAAACATGTCCATGTAGTCTTTAACCCATCTACCCTTAAAAAACAATGGACTCTTCTGTAAATCAATGACTAGGGCCAGTCCAAATATGTCTTAAGGGGTGAATGAATTAAGAAAACAGTGATCGAGTCAATTGCTAGGACTGTATTGTGATTTTTCTAGATATATGTATGTAGATAAATGTACCAGTATGTGACAACAATTCTGTGATAGTTTTACAAAGTCTGACTGGGTATTCATGGTATTGGGGATTCCTGTGTTGGAAATGAAATTTCATCAACTTGTGGTGAAATGGATATCTTTTACGGGAATCCCTGATACAGTCACAGGGTATCTATACTAATGCCTGCATATTTTCAATTATAGCATTTTGGTGATAAAAGTGACCACAAAATTTTTTTTTTAACTTTTCAATGACCAAATTACTGTGAATTGAGAATATAAAATGCACTTAAAAATTTGGTTACTGATTTTGATGTTTTATATTTCAAATGTATTACATTGTATATTATCCATGATAACATCATATTTTCCAATTTCAACAAAATTATTAGAGGTAACTGAAGCACTCTAGACCCTTCATGTAATTCTGATGGGAATTCTTACTAAATCAGATATTTATTCTGCAAGATCTCTGAGGTAGCAAGAGATCCCATAGGAATTATCTAGTCCGCCACACGGCCCCTGATTCCACCATTTCTGATATGTCGAGGGACATCAATAACCTTTATTAAACATTCTGGGAGATGTTTGCTATTGGCTAATTAAGTTGTGTGTATGACATAACTATCACATGTGCACGACATAACTATCTCATGCACATTACTTAATATGTCGTGCACACGACATAAAAAAAAGGGAAAAAAATTATTAAGTTGTGCGCATGACATAAAAAATGAGAGAGAAAAATATTAAGTCGTGTGCAGGACAAAATTTTTGAGGAAAAAAATATAAAGTCCTGTTCACAAAATAAAAAAGAAATTTCCACATGTCCCTTCCATACTTCTGTATTAAAAACAAGCAGTGAAATTGAATCTCCAGTGAGTCCTGCAAGTTTTTGAGAATACTGAAAATTTCTGAACTGTGAAATACATGTACATTGTACATATAGCACAAAACAGAGTGCATTGTAATACCATAATAAAATGGAGTTTTTATATTATCAAAGAAGGGTACAGTGGAACCTGTCTTGAAAGACCACCCCATCTGCCACTGAAATGTGGTCCGTTACAAGATCGACATGTGTTCTCTCAAACGTCAAAAGAGGTTTTATCTTAAGAATCTTATTTAACCAAATGGTTTTCAAAATGTGGTCTCCAAAGGCAGATGGTCTTTTATAAGTGTAGTTCAATAAGACAGCTCCAACCAACAGTATACATGTATGACAATATATTAAATTTGATTATTTCTATCACTCCAAATGTGGGCAAAATTTGCATAAATTTTTTTTCAGAATTATACAATTTGTCTGTCTGGGCACATCAATTGACCTTTTGTTTTTAAATTTATGGCCTGAAATATTTTTATTATTGGCAGGATCAATACATGTACCAGTACATGATAGTTGAAGTTATTTGATAGTTGAACATGTTGAAGTTATATACCTGATACGTCCAGAAAGACAAAGCTCTTGTGCATATTTCCATAATTGTCTCTGGTTTATGACCTGCTAGAACCATCTATAAAAAAGTAAACAATCTGCATGTCAAAAGCAGACAATTGTGATGCATGTAAATTTTGTACAAACATTATAAGATACATTTATAAAATGTACATATATTTAAAATTTATGTATTTTACGTGTGTATATATATATATATATATATATATATATATATATATATATACATACAGTCAAACCTCGTTACCTCGAAGTCGACGGGACCAAGCAAAAAATTCGAGATAAACGGATCTTCGAGTTAAAGGGTTTGTCAATCCTGATTCCTCTCATGAGCATCTCGGTAGTTACCAGAATACTTGTAGGTCTACATGTATATCATTTGTCTCTTTTTGTCAGTATATGGGCACACTGACCGCTACAAATACCATGTGTTTTGTCAAACAATATTTTAAGAAAATTAGAAGGAATTAATTACGTTTGAGTATTTATTTCTTTAATACACAATTGAACTGGCAAGTAAAGATCACTAACATTTTAACAGGAACATCCCATGCTACGTTTTAGATCACGGAAGTGACACTATCATTATACGTTTAAAAACAGTAAGTCTAAAAACAAATTAAAGAAAGTAACATTAACCATATAGATTTAAGAATGGAGCGCAAAATAAAGGAATTATATTTTGAATATATTTATTTATTATATGTACTCAAAAGAATACAGAAAGCATAGTTGTTCAGCACTTGTCATATAATCACAATGACTTAATGACGACGTACAAAAATTTAACTTTGAGATAACTGGTCACTTTCACATTGAATCTAAATATCGGGACCAAGTTTTAACATCAACATTAGCGGTTCTTTCTACTTTTTTTATCTCAAGTTATCAGGTCTTTTATTAGTAAGATATAGAAGGAAAATTGCTGGGACCGGCACTTGATTTCGAGATAACCAGGTAAATCGAGATTACCGATCTCGACATAACCAGTTTTGACTGTACATATATATATATATATATATATATATATATATATATATATATATATACAGTATATATATATATATATATATATATATATATATATATATATATATATATACAGTGAAACCTGAATATATAGGAATATATATATATATAGGCCACCCAAAATACCAGAAAATATTTACCTTTATGTGCAGGTGACCCTTATACACAGGTTCAATTTAGTTGAAGTATGCAGTCAAAGGACTTGAAAAAACTTGCCCTTATCAACAGGTAATCCTTATATAGAGATGGCCACTATAGCAGTTTTTACTGTATACATATATACACAAACACACAGTGAATCTTATATAACGACCTCTTTAGGGACACAAGAAAACTGGTCATTATAGGGAGGTGGTCTTTATATAGAGGTTGATTTGTACACAAATGGTACTATTGGGGACCAGGTGGTCTTTATACACAGGTGATTGCTAAAACAGGCTTTTCTGTGTGTGTGTATATATATATATATATATATATATATATATATATATATATATATATAAATATGTGTGTGTGTGTGTGTGTGTGTGTGTGCAAGCAAATGGCAAGTGAGCTGCATTTACATGTGTACTTCTAACCAAATTTGTCTTTCAGTCACTTGTCAGTACATGTACTTGGGCTTTTATTTATTAATTTTTTTTTTTTTTTGGTTTGGTTTGTTTTTGTTGTTATTGTTTTGACTTTAAAGATATGCAACTGATCAGAGGAAAGGTTATTTCAAGATGGTTCAAATGATAAACTACAGCACCTTTTACTGGGAGACTTGGAATCCAAGGTAAAATAGTGCAGAAAATTAAGGTACATGTACATGTAACTAAGATTAAAGGGAGTACTGTAGGATCAGACATCTTTTCAAGAACCCGCGAACCAGCAAATGCATAGTTCACATACCAGCTTTTAGAATAAGGACTGTAGGATGGGTGGTCGGGGTGGGATAATTTCAGTTCATCTCACCAGGCACCTGTATCATATTCTATTGAACCGATGTTTGATTGTTTCTAACACAATTTAGATAAATGTTCTTTCCAGAGACAACCATTATCTGTGACATTTGAGAATGATTTACATGTAATATTTCTGTTACAGTTTTGAGTATGCAGCAGAACTGTGATGATAATTCTTACAACAAAGCTCTACAACACATTGCTAATTTAGCATCACAGAAACACAACAATTCTTCAACTAAGTACCTCATTCCTGGTGATACAGGTTAGTGAGAGTTATCTTTCTTTAATTGATTGGGGGGTGTTAAAAAAGATGAATTTTGTCCCAGAACCAGCCTGTTTCCCATATAAAAATTAGTCTTATTTCCCCTAAATTTTCCATCTATTCTCCCAGTTTAGAAGA
Source organism: Atrina japonica (assembly GCA_030159075.1). Classification (NCBI taxonomy): domain Eukaryota; kingdom Metazoa; phylum Mollusca; class Bivalvia; order Pterioida; family Pinnidae; genus Atrina; species Atrina japonica. The sequence goes on from BROG01000149.1 coordinate 777,148, forward strand.
TGAGGGAACTTCCGATTAGATACAAGAAATAAGAACACAGTTGGTCTTGTTACAGGGCTTTTTCCTCGGTATTGTGCTATATTCCCAATCACAAATCATATCTTTTTTTCACAATTTTTTGCCAAAAATTACCAATCAGGAACATAACTTAACATAACGTCTTTTCATTATTTCTCATTTTTATGCTGACATTTTCAAGCATTGTTTTTCTTGAAAGTTGAAATATAGCAGCTTGACAATAAAAAAGAAAAAAAAATAGCAAATAGGAAAATAAATGAAACAAAAAAAAATTGAAAAATAAGAGAAAAATTCCCAGTTTTGAGCCAAAATGCTGGAAAATTCCAAATTCCAGCACCATGGGCCATGTAAGTAAGTAAGAAAAAGCCCAGAGTTAGTACATGTAATTTTATCTAGAGGATATCTGATGTTTTTTTATGCCCTAACTATTTCACCTCTCACTGCATGTCCATACTCAAGTTGCTCTAGTTTCTGGATAAAAACATGATCTTGTTTTAAATTTGATAATATTTCAACCAACTGGTTTTGCTATTGTATCAGCAAAGAGGCCCAAAAACTGATTCAGAATGGGAAGAAGATTTTTTATCAAAGAAATAGTCATACTTGTCTATAAAGGCCACTCAAGGAAACAGGGAAAAGTAGCTGTTATAGACAGTTGGCCTTTAGAAAGAAGCTTATTCATTATAAAAAAGTTAACAAGTATTATTTTAGATTGGCCTTCATAGGCAGGTGCCCTTTACACGGGTGGAGTTAAATGCAAGTTTGACTGTTCTGTTAAAACAAAACAGTAAATAAGTTTATACTTCAACTTTTGTGGGATGGACGAGGTGGCTCTCTGACTGAATGGTTATTGCACAGTATCTATTCTAGTTAGCATGGCTTCAATTAACAGTAAAACAGTAGCTGATTATATCAATGGAAAGTTAAACCAAGAAGTTAGGTATTCTTTACCAGATACATGTAAATTGTAATGAGGTTTTCTCCTATATACGTGTACATTTAATGAAAAAGCCTGTTAGTTTGGCGGAAGACCCCAGTTAACAAAGAATCTCCTGTAAGTCCCTGAGGACCTGTGCTGGAAATATAATGTACCGTATACTGTATATGGAATCTGGCAAACATACACTTGTAATTTACTGAAATTCTGAGCAGTCAAATATCTGTAGATAATTTCTATACATGTACAATGTATATGAATGTCACGTATAAATGATGTCTGTTGTGACTGTGATTTTAGCAGAAATTTTGGTGCAACCATAGTAAACGTTTGCTGATATTTTATAGTTAATTTTATACATGTATGTTGTCTTCTACTAAATAAAGGTTAAAGGAAATCACCTATGGCTATATAGTTTGTGGTCATTGTGCCAAACAAATTTTATGTTTTTTTTTTTGTTTTTTGTTTTTATCATTTTTAGCTCACTGGGGCAAATTCCGGGAACTAATGTCATACCCACCGGTGTCGTCATCGTTGTCATCACCCGCATCCGTAGACAAAACTTTAACCTGGCCTATAACTATTTAACCGCAAGGGACAGGGTTCTGATATTTCACATATAGATTCCTTATGATGAGAGCTTTCATTTGGTACCTTGACTTTTGACCTAGTGACCTCGACCTTGGACTTAGACCTACTTTTCAAAAACTTTAACCTTGGCTATAGCTTTTAAACCATGAGGGATGGGGCTTTGATATTTCACATATAGATTTCTTATGACCAGAGCTTTCATTTGATACCTTGACATTTGACCTAGTGACCTTGACCTTTGACCTACTTTTCAAAATTTTTAACTTGAGCTAAAGGAATCAAAATTTAACCAGTCCTTTGACCTTAAAACCTGACAGTTGTGGGTCAAATATCTTTTTTGAAAATTTACACCCATTTTTTGTTGCTTTGTTGTCTTCTGACAACTCTTATTTACAAAAGATTGTACATGTATTTCTTTACTTACAGATTTGTACTTGTCTGTTGGCTGTAAATCTATTCTTATTATGTCAAATTTACCAGACAAACTGTTTTCACCTGTTAAAAAAAAGGATGTACGGTACATTAACTTATACTATTTGTTTGATAAAGGGTAGCAAAATTAGAATATCAGTAAAATTAATATGTCTTCAAAATCAGATGTACAGTCTGATTTTGTACAGTAAATAAAGACCCCCCTTAGGGAGAAAATAAAACCAGTCTTTATAGAGAGGTGGTATATATATAGGGTGATTTGTACACAAATGGTACTATTTGGGACAGCAAAAAACAGTCTTTATGATCAGGTGGTCTTTAAACACAGGTGGTCGCTAAAGCAGGTTTTACTGTAGTAGATTCCAGCATTTTGCAAATTTGGGCATTTAATCTTTTTCAAAGGTGTGTAGTGCTACATAGATACCATAGATAATTACAGTTAAACTTGCATTAAAGTCTACCTGTGTAAAGGCCATTTAAACTATAACCTTTATTAATTTTTTATAATGAATGAACCTATTTATAAAGACCACCTGTCTATAACAACTATTTTTGTATGTTCCCTTGAGTGGCTTTATAGACGAGTTTGACTAATTATATTTGAAAATATGAAGCTGTTTTAGAACTTCACAGGACCTGATAATTAGAGCACCATGCTTTAGACTTGATTTTCTCCTCCATTAATTAAAATATTTTTCTTTGCATGAATAGTTCTTGTAAAGGGAGATAAGTCAACATACCTTCTCAATGTGTAATTATCATAATTATATATTGTCCAATTCACATAAGATGGCAGGGCTAAGTAACCTTTTGATTATCATATGGATGATTCTACTCACTTTTCAGTTATGTCAAACTGCACTGGAACTTATGATGTTATGTATGGTGACAAGTAGGGATGATTACTCTAGTCAGTGTAATTTTAATTTTATGCTTTATTTACCTCGTCCAAGTCAAGAATGGGTTCACAAGACTCCACCCAGCCAGGTTATATGGATTTTACTATACATTGTATTTAAGGCTATTGAAATGTGGTCTCTCATGGCAGATGGTCTCTCAGACTACCTGTATGTGTTTTAAAGGGTTATTTACAAAAGGTTTTTTCCATATGTGCCCTCACAAGGCACATGAGAGTGGTGTCTTAAGGCAGGTTACACTATAATTATAACACAGAGATTGCAGGGTTCCAAGTTGAGCATAAAAAAGTATACATGTTTATTTAATGTGTAATAGTATTGTGTTACTTACATGCAGGGCAGGTGTATGTTTTGCTAAATTCTCTTGTCCCATCCTCATCACAAAAAATATCTGAAATTTGTTAAGGCGCTGTAATGAAGGTTTCTCCTAACCCATTAGAAATTAGAGGCCATCATATACACGTAACTGTAAATATAATTGTAGAGTACAACAAACATAAAACAAAAATTCAAAAATATATTTCCTATTGAGGAGAGCCAGCCTGGCTCAGTCGGTAGCGCGCTAGACTCTTGATCGTGAGAGCGAATCCAGCCAGCAGGAGGTCAGATTCCTGTCCGTCAGATGAGACAGTAAAAACTGAGGCCCCATGTCGGCAACTTAAAGAACCCTCACTGCTCAATGGCCACAAGTGCCGAGCATATGCCAAACTTTGAAGCCCTTTACTGGCATTAGTGACATTTTCATATGAGTGAAAAATTCTTGAGTGGGATGTTAAACAACAATAAAACATCCTATTGAGGACAATATGCTGTAAGTAATACAAACTACAACATAATTAGGAAGCTCTTTATCCCTTTCAACCCCATAAACTGTGATAGACTGATCTGATACAATGGAAAAGAGCATATTGCCATAAGGGATACAGGAAAATACATGTAAATCAATTCATATTTTTCTAGAACTTTTTTTTTCTTGCAGTGTTGAAAAATATCCATTCCTATATTTATTCATTTAATTCTAAATTTGGAGCTGTATTTCACAATTTCTAGTTACAATCATTTTCAAGGATACGTGAACATGATGTTACCTGCAAAGATAAATCAAGAAAAGAGGCTTAGACAAACTATTTTTTTCATGTGTCTGCATTATCTGATCCACATGTAAAATATTTGTATCAGGAGTTGAATTTTCGTAAGTTTTACAGTTTGTTGGCAAATCCTAAAGACAATTACATGTGTGCATGTAATACTGTTTCACAAAATATCATGAATAAATACTTTTTAGGTTTAAACCAAATTAAGATTTACTTTAGATTATATGTACATCATATAAAACATTCAGATTCTGTATATATTTCATTAGCAGTTACATGTTTCTCAGTGTAATACCATAGTGTTGAAAATTGAAGAAAAATGAGAAAAAGTTTAATGCTGATGTAAACATACAGTTTCTAACATGATCATCAAGATGCAAAATGTAAAATTTAATTCAAGCATATTTCATGTATGTTTAAAAGCATATATACATTTCAGTAATGATTTTCACTAGCTTCCCATACCCCATTTCCAGAAATAAGGTATGGGAGGCTAAGAGCCTTGGGTTTTCACTCTGAAATAAAAAGAAATTCCCTACCTAACAATTTCCAGAAATCTGCTTCTGGGTTCATTATCATTTCAATGAATAGTCTTTTTTTATGAGGCCAGCTAACACTTTAGAAGAATCTGGATTTAGAATACCTGTACTCATAATCTGTCTTTAACTAGTAGTTAGTGGGGAATAAGAAAACAAACTTGCAGCAGAATTGATAAAACAATACTGTACAGAAAAGAGCAACAGAATTTGTTACATTTTTACTTCTTTATATTGAAAAAAAAACCTTTTGAAAAATGTCCAATTACAGACTTTTCAGTTTTATTTATTTTGTTTAAAGTACTGGCAGGTGCAGTTGTTTTCAACTTAACAAGTTGTTTCAAAATCACAATTTGTAAGTTTCATTAATTATTTAAAGGTGCTCTTTCAACAGAATTTCATATTATCTTACCCCAATTGATGAAATGGGGGTGGTGGGGGTTTCGTCTGGTTAAGGTTTTGTAACAGCTCACAATTAAGTTATTGTTTTACAAGTAGTGAATATATATTGATTCATCAGATGTTCAGTACTCACAGACACAAATGTCATTAATTGCATTGTTTTGAAAATTGCATCCCTGATCAAAACTGGTGTTTAAAATTGCCATAGCAGCTTAGACGCTTTGTGAATTCCGTATATAACACCTATGCAGAAAAAATGTTGAACTTTAAGAATTTTGGTTACTGATTCATGAATTTTAGGCTAGTCTGCAGTTTATTGGTTGCTGCCGCCATCTTGAATTTTATCAACGGTCACACTAGGTTAGGGTTTAGGTTGAATGTTTACATATAGGTTTAGGGTTTCAGATTAGGTTTTAAGTTAGTGTTAGGGTTTCAGGTTAGGGTTAGGTTAGAGTTATTTTCCCTTATTTTTTCTATAGCTACCAGTAAACTGCAGTTGCCCCATATTTCAAGTTAATGAAGTCATGTTCAAGTAATTACCAAAATTATAATTTTAAGTAAAAATAAAATTTTGATGTTACTAGATCTAGCTAGACACTCTCAGTGAAAGAGCACTGTTAAACCATTTACCCAAGCAAATGAGCCAAGCCTCTTCCGACATTTTTTGAAGTTACAGACAAGTTCTGTATCCATCTTATCTTCTGAGAACCAAATATTTTAGTTCCTTCATCTACCAAAGTAATCATAAAAATAAAATTAATATCAGATATCAAAGCAAATAAAATGAATAACATATATAAAATTAGCTGCCGTGTTTACTAAAAAAAAAAATATTTCAATTTTTTTCTTCTTTTGCTACTTGTACCGCTGTACATCTTGCACTTGATGTACAATAACAAATAAGAGCTATACACAGCATAAAAAGTCTTATATTCTTACTTCTCATATATTTTGTGAAAATATTGATAGATCTTAGTTTGGTTTTTATATACAAATATTAAGGTTGAGTTAATCAATTGCAAATGAATTTAATTGCAAGCCAAACCTGAGTTTCTCAAGCAGTTTCCACAAAATATAGAGGGATTTAAAAAACGGAAACAATTGTTGAAAAAAATACAACCAATGCCCCGCTAAGATAGTTCTAAGAATGAAAATAGAAAAGAATAACATTCAAGATTTAAAATTGTTATAAAAAGTTCATTTGACAAGTTGTAACTTCAATCACAGGAGCTGGAAATTTTGTCTGATGATAAGGTGCTTGATTTTCAATTTTAACTTAAATTAAGTTAAAAATTTCCAGCTCCTGTTGGAGTGTGACTGTGCTTCAATAAACATAATATGTGAATTTCTATGGATACTGCAGTATTGGCTATTGCAGACAGTGCAGTATAATTTTGACATTTTTGTGCAGTATAGGCCTAATTATTATTTTTTTATTTTTTATAAAGGAACTATATATACTCACTTGTCTACATGAATATAAGGCTATATGTTATTGTATTGTCACATAGGCTATTACATGCTACAAGTTACAGTGTTAGTTTCTCTTATGTACAGGCCGTTCGTCTGCTAGACTATATAGATCAATTTTAGGCATATCGCCTCTTTATAAATCACGTTCCTGTAAAACGTTTCTTAGACTAAGATTACAAAAACAAATCGGACAAGAGCTTACTCGCTCACTCGGAACAACGTGTCAAGATGGCAGGGTGGGGAGGATTTTCAGATGCAGAGCTACGCCGCTTGAAACAAACAGAAACCCCCAGTAATGTGAAGCGTAGGTTTTACGTCGGATATATAGTTTATTTAATCAATGTAAACCCCGTTGTCAAGTCTGGACATAGCCTCGCGGGTGCTTGAAAACAGAATCAGTTGCGTTTACTGAACAGTGAAACACTGAAAGTTTACACGACTTCTGACAAGATGCGTTTTCTGACAGTTCAGTTTATACACGTCGGCAAATGTTCATATTGACGTATTAAAAGTGACCTAGGTCTGCTGTGAATTACAGAATACGACAGTCAGCGAGGCACACTGCACATTCTTTTTGAAAGTTTCATACTTTATAGTTTATGATAATTTTTTATCGGTAGTGAAACGTCTAGGTCAGATATCGTTGTTTCAATAATCAGTATGTCTAGAAATTAACTTTGATTTATTGGTTTCATTATGAAATGACTCTCTCTCTCTCTCTCTCTCTCTCTCTCTCTCTCTCTCTCTCTCTCTCTCTCTCTCTCTCTCGCGCTCTCTCTCTCTCTCTCTCTCTCTCTCTCTCTCTCGTTTAACTTAAATTCTGATACATGTATTGTACAGTCCTGTGCCAAAAGTGAGTCAACCAACGTCATTGTCCCATAGCTTTCTATGTTAAATCAATTTTGTTTAAATACCTGCCACAAAGTAATGCTCATGTCAAATCTTGTCAAAATTCACATATTTATTAAAAAGTATATTCGTCTTCACCTGATACTAATTTTAATCTCCTTTTAAACTTTCTTTTTGAGAAGCCACAATTTTCCTATGCAGCCAGTCATTTGTTGAGGCAACTTTCTATGAAGAATGAAGGAAATAACGCTGTAAATTTCGCTTGTGACTGACAAATACTCGCTGCTTTCATGAAAAGAAATTGACACATTCCAAACCAATTTAGAAAGATAGTCCACAAACTTCAACACAATTCTGCAAAAGTTTACAAGATTTCATTCAGTGTATAAGTCAGGCCATTATTTTTCAAAAAGTTGATTTAGCATAGAAAGCTATGGGAAAATGACATTAGTTGACTTACTTTTATCATGTCTCCAGTATAATACCTACCATAAACTATCAATTCTATTAAATAATAACAATATACAAAAACAGACCTCATTACATAAACCATTCGCTCTATTTTGGTAAATTAATCTCGCTCAGTATTTTCAGTAAAATACACTGGTCATGATATAGGTCTGTAGCATTTCACCCTAGCGTGAACTACACACATAGACACGGGTGAGTTACAAATACAAACAAACACAGGTTCGACTGCCCCTTTCGGTTGCAGATTTTGTAACCGCTGACCGGCTAACTCTGTCAGACAATAAAACGACAATCAAATTGACCTTAGACACTAGAACATTTATTACAAAATATATAAGAAAGAAAATACGAAGACAACACAAAATAGAAGTGGTGACAAAAAACATAACAGGTCTAAAATTACCTGTCCGAAGGTCTAAGCCTAGGGACACTTGAACATGTGAAAAACCGGTCACATACCGGAATACATTTTACTGGCCACACATTGCCAAATAAAACTATGTACATACAAAAGTAAACTAATAACACTAATTCATATTTCAGTCTTCCTAAAATTAAAGTACGAAAATGAATAGTAATTATTTTTACTTAACCCAAACTATTTCACAGGTATCTCGTGCCCCATGTCAGACCGACGACAAAAATTACCACTTTATAAAATTATAATATAAATTAACAAAAACATTAAAACATACTCAAGATACACAAAAACACACACGACTAGTGTCTAAAATAGCCATTTAATTTGGTAGAAGTGAATGATGGCAACAGACAGGAAGGATTAGAAATGATATAAAAATGAAGTTCACCTCACACGAGCTTATCGATAAGATGAAGGAAGGGAAAAAGAGAGCGTAACATTGTGTCACACGTGTTTTATAATTGTAACACTTTCCGGAGGTACCCGAATAACTTAATGAGCCAACAAAATTCATAGAAAAGTGACCTCCGAAGACATAATGTAATCAAACTGAACCTGTCGAAGCTTGCTATATTAAGACTGTTAAACGAAGTTAGTACTGTTAAAGTTAAGGTAATTAGAAAATAAATGAGAAAGAAACAAAATTATAATAAACTAAATGATACATGTAGATCAAAGAAAAATATCAACAAGAATAGACAGGTTCATCACAGGTCTATGATGAATAACATTTTACCCTATTTAAATTTCTTTTCTTTCGAGATTTAACCAGGACCAAAAATGTTAACATTTTCGGTCCGGCGGGACACATTATCTGGCCGGACTGATTCTTATACAGGGGGAACAGAATATTATAGAGACCCAGACCGAAAATGTTAACATTTTCAGTCTGGCCAGACACATTTTTCAAGGCTGGACCAATTACATGTATTATACATTGTTATGTGACAAATATTGTTATTATATATACTCTCTGTTAAAGTCTTGTAATCTGATTGGTTGAGAGAGATGTGAAAATTTTCAATGTCACCCGCTCATTTAACAAAGATAAAGAAGCCAGGGTGACATTCCAAAAAATGTCATATGCGCCAAACTTTATGCACATACAGTTCATCCCAGCGAGAGCTTTTCATTGTAGCCAAGACGTTTGTAGGCTATTTGTTTTGTGTGTTTTAGCTTGCTGGTTAAACATTGAAATGTAATATATCTTATGGTAATATGTTGAAGCGAAGAAATTTGACTTTTAAGTATAATAAAATAAATATTACATTCATGAGAAGTTGATATTGCATATTTTCATGCTTTGGAAAGTATTGTTGACCTTGGCTTTGCCTCTGATCATTTTAAGGATCATTTGCAATCATTTTTTACTGACAAAAATGGTTTCTTTATATTTAGATACACATTCTGGTGGTCTGAAAGCTACAAAGTTACAGAAATCACAGACTAATTCAGCTACACGTTCTTCAGAGGCATCAGCTGCATCAACAAGTCTACCAAACTCGCAGAGATTGGTTCATCCTAAGCCAACATCCATGCCAATACCTAACCATGCCTTATCAACAGGTGGGTTCAACAGTTGTTGGCAATATTTTTGGTGCCTGCATTGTTTGAATGGCTTAAGCTACCTGTGTTACTTTAATTGCTTACTGATGCATCCTCATATATATCAAAGTTGTGAAATTAAAATCCTTTTTCATTTGACATATGATAAAGAATAGAAAGAAATTATTAACTGTGTTGTGGGGTGTAGTAGATCAACTTGAATTCATGTAGATAGGGTCATACCAATTCATTAATATGTATGTAAATTGTAAGTTAAAGAAAAAAAAGTTTTCTTAATTGTATGAAAATATTTACAGGTCTCTAAAATTCCTTAACTTTGTTCTTTTGCATCATGAAGTATAAGTATGTTAATACGTAAGTGATTCAAACTTCATTGAGTAAAATTTCTCAATGTTTCAAATTATAACCAAAATCCTGCATAAATTGAATAAATTTGGCTGTGATTTGTAAATACATTTTCAAATGACGAAAATTAAGTTTATCTGTAGCAGTAGTTATAGAAAGTTATGACCTTATACATGTATTTCAAATATGGTTTTTTAAACTAGGCATTCCTTAAATTTTCCTGTATTAAGAATTATATAAAAATGCTGTCCAAACAGGTAACAAAATTCCTCGCAACAGAATTGCCATACCACAGCCCGAAGGAAATGAAATCTCACCAGAAATAATTCACATCAAACAAGAAATCGAGGACACAGAACTAAATGATGAAGAAGCTCTGTCGTAAGTATTATGATAATTTACCACAAACAGGAAAAGGAAATGTGGGAAATAGTAGCTCCGACAGGGATAGTGTGAAGCTTGCTTTCAGATCTCAGGCAGGCCATTTATCTTCTTTCTCTCCTGTTATGATGGCGGTCAGCACTCGGGCCGGCACCGGAAAAATTGAGAATTTACTCAATTCTGAGAATATTCTCAACTTGGCGTGTTCAGCCAATCAGATTTCTGGATCAACCAAAGTTGAGTAAAATTCTCTCCTGTTATGATGGCAGTCAGCACTATGATATTTTTGAATTTTGAAGAGTTTTACACCACACTCCACAATTTATGAGTTATATGGTGGTGCCCAATTTTTAAGAGAACATGGTTACAAGGTACCGGGGAAGAGACCCAGGCCTTCTGCATGTAAAGTGGCAAACTTTTTCACAAAAATAAGCATAGAATCCAATGGGGCTCATACCTGTGCTGACCAGAAGTAAGAGACTTCATGGTTGAAAGCGTAATGCTCTAACCACTTGGCCACGGGGGCCCTGATTGGCTAAGCAGGCCACGATTATAAGATTCTCATACTTTGGAATATATCCTTAGATTTTATTAGTTGGCCCTATAGTTATTTTGTACTTGTTTTTGATAATGAAGGTAAAGTAACATGAAGAGAACATGAGCATCAACACTTCTAATTTCTTACTTTCTCCATAAATGATCTATGGCAAATTTAGATCACAGGGAAGAATAATCTTTGCAAAAACTAATTAGTAAATATGTTGAACTACACATACTTATTTTCAGAGATAAAATCACAATTACAATTTTATTATGTTTGAGTGCCATTGTGGCTCTGCTGTAGAGTGCTCGATTCGCAACCGGAGGATGGTGGGTTCGAGCCTCGGCAGAGGTGGCTGGCTTTTCCTGTCCTTCAAGAGGGGGAACAGTGAAAATAGAGGGCCCGTGTAACAGTAGGTGTCGGCACCCACACTGTTCAATAGCCATAAGTGCCAAGCATAGACCAAAATTTGAAGCCTCTCACAGGGATAGAAATTAGCAGGGGCCCAGTAGCCCATAGTGAGTGAAAACTAAACTGGGCTAGGAGTCTGTTAACCCAGGTGGCTACTGAAAATATCTTGCACTTTCACAAATTACAACTGATATTCTTGTAAACTGAGTATACCTTGTTACATGTAGCTAGTGTATGAACTACTTTAAAGTATGTTTTTGTAGTAAGATTTTTAAATAGCATATTATAGGAAGAGCAAGTTTCTGGTCTTCCAGACATGATAGCTGGGCTCCAAAAAATCCTGACATGCAAGTCCAGATGGCTCCTTGATTGCAGAGTTTAATTTCTATCTCTGCTTCACTGGCATTTGATGATATTCCATATAAGTGAAAGATTGTTGAGTGGGATAATAAACAACAATACACCATACACAACACTGCATTAGAATAATAATGATTTTTATTTATTTTTTTTGCAGAAGGGAAATGGGAAACCTTGAAAAGTTCCGTGAACAACAGAAAATGATTGAGGAAGCAAATAAACAAAGAAAAGCTTTGTTAGCTAAAACTTTATCAGAAAGGTATCTCATTATAATTTTAGATACACATGAGAAAATTAAGTTTTATGTTTTAATTATTAAAAAAATATATTTAAAGATGCACCATCCTAAATTTTATAAATGTCTGTTGAACATTTTTCCTTTATGAAATGTTTCTATCGTAGAATGTCTCCGATTTCTGTTAATTGTTAAACAACAGTAAAAACAAACAAGACTTAGAGGTTGTTTACCTTGACTTGGAGCATGATGGTTTCCTGTCCTTTCGATGAGACATTTAAACTGAGGTCCTGTGTCAGGCTTGGCACGTTAATTAAAGAACCCTCACTGCATAGGATAATGTCCTTAGCAGAGGTAAAGATTTCTGAAGCCTGCGTCAGCTTGATTCCGCCACAATGTAACTGAAATACTATTGAAAGTGGCATAAAACAGCAATGTACAAACAAAACATTGACTTGATATCTAGTTACAGTCCAGTGTGGTATGCATATACAAACAGAAGGTTGAATTAATCAGCTGCAAGCGAAATTGCCAAACTGGGGTTCTCATGCAATTTTCACAAAATATAGGATTTTAACAATATTATGCCTGTGTATCTCTTTTTTTGTTGTTGTATATAGTTAAATATATATAACCTGGCGGGGTGGAGTCGTATGAACACCTTTCTTGACCTCCGTGATTTTAAATTAGATAAAGCATAACATTGAAATTACACTGACTAGAGTAATCCTTCCTATTTGTCACCACACATAAGTGGGGAATAAAACGTTTTTCCCGTGCAGTTTGTCACCAAAAAAGTGATTAGAATCATCCGTATGATAATCAAAAAGTTACTCAGCCCCGCCATCTTGTGTGAATTGGACAATACATAGGATATACTCTCTGTATTTCATTTTGGTATTTGTCATATCTAAAACATATTTAGAATGTTGCAGAGTTTTTGTAATTCACCAGTCTTACCAGAAAAACTGATAAATTGAACAAAATCTATCTGATAACTGGCCAAATGACCAGTAATTTTCCATTTCAAATCAATTGTGTATATATACAGACCAGTAAAAAAATTTCTTTAACCAGTGAAATTCTTTTATTCACTGGTCCAGTTGACCAATATTTTGTTTTTATTTCAAAATGTCTGATGTTGATATACATATCTACTTTAAAATGATAAATTTTCATAAAGAATTTAATTGTTATTTTGTGGGAATCAAAAATATATGTTTACATACATGTAGATATGACGTTCAGCTTGAAATGTTTTCATGCATTTTAAAATCTAGTGCTTTGAGCAAGGTGATTAATTACTAAGTACAGAACTTCATTAGTGAACTTCAATACTTGCCAATTTTTTCACACATAAAAATATAGCTCCTTTTTGCCTTTGTATGAAAATCTCTATTATGAAATGTTAAATGGATCGATTACCTTTAATTACAATCTCTATCGTTTCAGACAAAGGAGGGCGAGGGAGGAGGCCCAGAAATTGGCCCATATACAAAAAGAACTACAGCTGTTGGATAACAGATTATCAGCTGATGTAACAGTCATTCGTAGTCGCATCGAGGTAGCCAGCAGGGAATTTTTGGATGCTCAGTAAGTCCTTTACCCCTGTTTTATGTCTAGAATTAATTTGTCAATTGTATGCAAAGTGGAAAATTGTAAAAGATACATTTGCCTGTGAAATTGCAATTGGAAATCTTGAATCCAGGATCCGGCACCATAAAACTTTTAAGAAATACTTGAGTCTAAATATTATACGCAACTTTGGCAAAATCCTGAGATGATATTTAATGCAAGTTTGACTGTATTTTTATATTTTGCAGGAAACGTTATGACAAAGCAGAAAGAGAATTCATTGAATCAAAATTGGATTTGCAGAAAAAATCAGAACTGAAAGAACAATTAACAGAACATCTGTATACAATAATTCATCAAAATGAGGTCAGGAAGGCCCAGAAGTTGTCAGAACTCATGACAGAATTAGAACTAGAAGCCAAAGAGGATGGTGTTCAGATGACAAATTTACCTCCCTTGGCAACATTCAGTACTATGAATGCTTTAAAAACACTCCATTCACCGAAATCTCAAATTGAAAAGACGCCCTTAACTAGTGACAAACTGGTGAAAAATTTGACAGTGGAAAAGAGTGACTCTCAAACAGTAAAAGAGAAAACCAATTCTGTGTCTGATGTTGCAACTGAGAAACTAGACTCAAATGTTGAAGTTCAAAAAGGTGATTCTGTAATCGAAGCATCAGATTCCACAGAAAAACGTGACAAAGACGATACAAAGGAGGGCAACACCAGCAAAGACAAAGAACCGGTTATTATTCCTATCGATCTGTCAGCATCTTCTCCAGAAAACATAACTGAAGAAAACGAGGGTAGCAATGTGAAATCACCGCATTCAGAAGATCCGAATAACAAAGGAGAAAGTAACATATCTCAAAATGGAGTACAGGACTCTAAAAGTCCAAATCAAAAGTCAGACAGTTCTGGAGATGGACAAAAAGCAGACACGGAGTGTAAAACAAATACAGATAATTCTGATAAAAGTGAATTATGTATAATGGATGTTCGGACGGTGACAGAAACGGAATCAAAATCCAATATAGATTCAGACAATGAAAAAGCACAGGAGGATATACCCTCCACTTGGACATTAAATGTTGTGAAAGTTAAAGATGAACCAGCCACATAGAAAAGTGCTCTTAGTAGAATGTTTTCATTTGGAATTGTTAAATCTGTATGTGGGCTAGAATGTCAAAAAATCATTTGAGTCTATGCACAGGAGCTGCAAATGCCTGCTCGTCGTACAAACACATGAAAAAGACAGGAAGGCAACGACTTCTGATCAAGGCGTTCACTCTCCCATTGTTGACTAATCATGATTAATCGTCATGATTTCAACTCAAACTTTACTTACCTCATCGATATCCACCAGCATGCTGTCAACTTTTACAAAACTGAGCCAAAAATGGCTGAACACTCTAAGACCATTCCCGAAAATCACATGTTCATGTGACCTTACCATTCACGGTAGAGGACATGACGTATCCTCTTGAACTGATCATGCCTGCATAATGCTGATAAACGTGGAGAAACAAAAAAATAAGGTCAACGATTGGCAGTTTAACCCCACAATCAGAAGTCGTTG
The DNA here is from genome assembly GCA_030159075.1 of Atrina japonica. Classification (NCBI taxonomy): domain Eukaryota; kingdom Metazoa; phylum Mollusca; class Bivalvia; order Pterioida; family Pinnidae; genus Atrina; species Atrina japonica. The sequence goes on from BROG01000149.1 coordinate 792,284, forward strand.
CATTCCTGTCTTAATATGTGTTTAGACGACGACCGTGCATTTCCAGCTCCTATGGTCTTTACTGTAATATTATTGTCTTTTAGCTTTTTAATATAAAAAATCCTAGGTGTTGCATTTTTAGCTTTGTTTCATTATTAGAGCTTTAAATAAAATAAGAAATGTTTGATGACAGATGTGCCGGGACTGGCGCTAATGTTGTAAAGCAGTTTTGCCTCCTTTTTTCCCCCTAAATGTGTTTGATTTGCAATGAAAAATTAAATGAAACTTTAAAATAAATCTGATCCACTTCTTAAGACCTAGATCTTTGTGTGTCTTCCCCGAACACCTACTGGACTAAAACAGCTATCAATTATCTCTAGTAATTAAGAGGCTTGTTATTTTTCTTAATGCTGTGGTAAGTAAATCACAGATGAAACATGGCGGTGCAAACTTTTTTTTCTTCTCTAGGTTCTTCCTCATTAGTGTCACTGTAGTCAGACTGTGAGACTTTAAGTATGACAGAAATATCCTCAGTTGATTCCTGGGATGTCTATGGGTGTAAAATCACTTAAAATTCCTGACTCTCTTTCAGTACTTGTTTGTGGTTCTGATTCCTAAGTTTCTAGCATACAGGATTTCTGTACCCCTTTCTTCCATTTCCGCAGTTTGACCTTAAGTCTCATTGACCTTGATGCCGACGAGACATTTTCCTGGGATCTCCTGCCTGCTGTTTCCTCTTTTGTATTTTTGAGCAATCTGTCCCTAAGAGAATCATTTAAATTGTCATCAAATTCACAGTATTCAGAGAGTTTCCTCTAACTTTATAATCACGGACTGACAAATGGAACTTACCTAACACGCAACACATTTTTTAAAATACGGCCTTAGCTTAAGATTATTACATATTTGGTTATCTAAACGTTTAATTTTCACTATTGGCTACTTAGAGATGGCTTTAGTTATTCCCGTAAGCAGTCCTTATTTTATTGGCAGCTAGTGTTTGTAATTACATGTATTGTCTTCTGTACAATTGTGTCTGAAAGGAAATGTAATGACACTGCCTGTAAATTTTTATGTGCCGTGAGATTTATGATTGGGGACAAATTATTGGTCTGTCAGGTTTGTCAGTCTACAATATACTGTCAAATAACTGGAGTTTCTTTCCTCAACTTTTAACAAAATTTTGTACAGTGAAACCTGTCTACAGAGGCCACCTGTTTTGTGAGACCATTTTTTGAGAACCAATCAGTTGAATAATCCTTTAAATTAAACCTCTCTGAAAGGACCACCTGCAGAGACCATTTTTGAATGACAGATTGGGTGGTCTTTCAAAACAGGTTCCCATGTATATCACCAACACATAGAAAGATTATTTGGCAATAATTAACAGGATTTAGATTCTTTATGAATGGCCCAGCTCTCATAGACATGGTGTTTGTCAAAGACGTCTTGTTTACTTTTATGTTGCATGTTTTAGTTCATATTGTACCATATAGTGTCTTTTCCATTTATGTTTTTTTATGTAGGCCTACCTATATGTTGTTAGGTACATCTGTATCAACAATTTTTGTTTAGTCTTCCAAACAAAATTCACCGACTTGCTTTGAAAACCAAGCTTATTTTGGAAGTACAGTCTCTATGATATCTGTTAGTCCTTGATATAACTAGCCTGTGAATGAGAGTGACTCCATGACTTCTGCATACAAAGTGAAGTCACCACATTCAACTGCTGGTGTTTCTTTTTTTTCATTTTTAAAGGAGTTCTGTACCACACTCAACAATTTTTCACTTTGATGGTGGCTGCCAGTTTCTATTGATGGAGATAAAGAAATATGGGTCACAATTTACCAGGGAAAGACCACCATCCCATTGGCAGGTAAACTGGTAAATGACAGTGCTCCAGATAAGCTGCATGTCTTATGCATAAAAATCAATGTATACGCAAGCAAATTAAAATTCATGCATAAGGTACCCAATGCAAATCAAAACTGAAGCGTAAAATAAAACACACTGGATCTCAAAACTGCTGAGAGATAAAATACTGAGGGCCATGGATCTTGGGTCATAAAGTGTGTTAGTGATAATTCATTTTTGCTGACCCACACCCAGATGTTTAAAGTGTGGACTTACATTGTACAGACACTGAGACAGTTAAATACATATTAATTAATGGTAATTTAGCAACCAGGCTTTTATAGTAAAATCCATGACAATAATAATATGGTATCAGAATGGGAAAATACCCACTTGAGAGAAATATTGTGGGTAAAAATACCCACTGGACTTCAATTTGGAAATGATGGGTATTGTACCCAAGTGCTCAAAAAGTTATCCGGAGCACTGAGATGACCTCACTTGATCAGCGTAGGAGCTGCAGTGAGAATTTGATCAAAGCTGTCAGAGTAGAGGCAATAAATAGGCACTGGTTGTGTTAGATCTTTCTGTGCTGTATACATTAGTCATGCTGAAAAGACCTTTCCTTGTTAACTGCGGTCCTATTAATATCACCAGCGCACAAAGAAATCCGGACAGCATCAAGGAGTTTTGTGTCCAAAACATTTCGTACCCAAGACAAATCCTACCCACTGAAGCTAAATAATTTCCTGTGTATGAATCGTCTTTCATTGGGTACAATTTGTTTGGGGTATGAAACTTCTTGATGCCGTCTAACTCGGATAATTTAAGCCTACTCCGTTTCCGTTTCTCTCCATCTTTCGAGGATGCAGTGATTGTAGAATGGAATGTATAACATCTGAATCATTGGGGCTTGATGCCGTTTGAAAGTTTTCATGCAAAGGTGATATTAGTAGGACCGCAGTTATCATGAAAAGGTTACAAAAATGGTCATTATTGTTAGCCAAGTATTATTAAGTGGGGCACCTGTAGTTTAGAGGGTTTGAACTACATAATTATTTTAGATAATTACTAATACATGTATTACATAAATATGCAGGGTCATATATAATGCATATTACTAATACATGTATTACATAAATATGCAGGGTCATATATGATACATTCTCCTTTTTCATTTCGTTTATTTACAGTAATAAAAGATATCAACTATTTATATTTTACAACGATTAACAAACAAGTTATAAGATCAATGTCTGATGTTGGCTCTTAAAGAGCAGTGTTTTCGAAACTCTGCTTGATTTAAAGTGAAAATGGATGATGACATAGATGGTATTTTTTATATTCAACTTGGTTTATCAAGTCAAGACATTGGTGATGAAATAGTCTTGTCAACAACAACAAAGAAAAGGTGTTTCTTTGTCAGTTTTAAAAATTATGGTAAAAATCGCACATCTTATTAAAATATTATGAAATAATATTGTTTTCTTTAATATTTTTGCTGTCAGATATATTGTTATCAGAATTTCTTCATGATGATCTGATATCTATGCACTTTGGTTTACTTATTTTGTCGCTAAGCACTCTGCAAAGGTCAAAGGTCTCTTGGATGAGACTTCAAACTGAGGTCCTGTGTAAACGTAGCCACTACCTACCTACATTGGATTCGGATAATAGCGTGTTAGAGGAACCTACCTACATTGGTATCAGATCATAGCGTGTTAGAGGAACCTACCTACATTGGTATCGGATCATAGCGTGTTAGAGGAACCTAACTACATTGGTATCAGATCATAGCGTGTAAGAGAACCTACCTACATTGGTATCAGATCATAGCGTGTAAGAGAACCTACCTACATTGGTATCAGATCATAGAGTGTAAGAGAACCTACCTACATTGGTATCAGATCATAGCGTGTTAGAGGAACCTACTACATTGGTATCAGATCATAGCATGTAAGAGAACCTACCTACACTGGTATCAGATCATAGCGTGTTAGAGAACCTACCTACATTGGTATCAGATCATAGCGTGTTAGAGGAACCTACCTACATTGGTATCAGATCATAGCGTGTTAGAGAACCTACCTACATTGGTATCAGATCATAGTGTGTAAGAGAACCTACCTACATTGGTATCAGATCATAGAGTGTAAGAGAACCTACCTACATTGGTATCAGATCATAGCGTGTTAGAGGAACCTACTACATTGGTATCAGATCATAGCATGTAAGAGAACCTACCTACACTGGTATCAGATCATAGCGTGTTAGAGAACCTACCTACATTGGTATCAGATCATAGCGTGTTAGAGGAACCTACCTACATTGGTATCAGATCATAGCATGTTAGAGAACCTACCTACATTGGTATCAGATCATAGCGCATTAGAGGAACCTAACTACATTGGTATCAGATCATAGCGTGTTAGAGGAACCTACCTACATTGGTATCAGATCATAGCGTGTTAGAGAACCTACCTACATTGGTATCAGATCATAGCGCATTAGAGGAACCTACCTACATTGGAATCGGATCATAGCAGCACTATACCAGTAACTAGTGACATTTCCATATAAATGAAAAATTCCAAACAGGACAGCGAAAGACAAGCAACTTCCTCAGAACAAGATGTGTTGGGTGAACCACCATTTCCCCTATTTGGCAACAAAGTCTGAAGAAAATGGTTAAACATCAAGGTCTATGTCACTAGGTAAAATTTTTTGTCACAAAAGAAAGGTCTTGTGACAAGGAATACACATTTGGAATACCTATACTTACCCTTCAAAAGTTAAATCCATGGTTAAAGTTTTTGAAAAGTAGGTCACTAGGTCAAAACATTTGGTCTTAAAAGAAAGGTTTTGTCACAAGGAATACACATTTGAAATTTGAAACCCCTAACACTTACCATTCAAATGTTATGGCCAAGGTTAAACGCTTTGCAAAAACTGTATGCCCCAAAATCTCCAATTACAAGGGCATAAAAATCTCAAACATGTATTGGTTGAATCAAATAATAAATTTGAGCACAAAAAAGCAAAGCATTCTCTTCATTATTTTGATAAAGATGATTAACTTGGTAGCTTTTTGCCAGTTGTTGTCTGTTCAGTGTATCTAGAACACCAAGCCAACCTGGCTCAGTCAGTAGCGCGCTCGACTCTTGATCGTGAGTTCAAGTCCAGCTGGCAGCAGGTTGGTTTCCTGTCCTTCGGATGAGACAGTGAAAACCGAGGTCCCGTGTCACAGTAGGTGTCGGCACGTTAAAGAACCCTCACTGCTCAATGACCGCAAGTGCTGAGCATAGGCCAAAATTTGAAGCCCTTCACTGGCATTTGGTGACGTCTCCATATGAGTGAAAGATTCTTGAGTGGGACATTAAACAACAATAAACAAAGAAACAATCTAGAACACCACTAAGAAGAGATTCATCTTGGGAAATGTGCGTCAAGTTTCATAAAATTCTGTTGAGAAATATAAACACTACAGCACTGAAAAAAAATTTAACTCCACAAATAAGGAGGTCAGAGGCTCCAAATATTTTTATATGAAACATGTAAAGTTTCATTAGATTCTGTGAAGATATGCATAAACTAGTGTGTTGACAAAGAAAATATAACATAACAAAGGGCAATAACTCTTGAGAGTTCAGTGCCAAATTTGAATGTTTTATCTCGTCATACATAACACTTGTAACAAGTTTTGCAAAATTCCCCACAGAAATGTAGACAAGAGGCCCAAAGGGGCCTTAGGTCGCTCACCTGGCAAAATTGGTCAACATTGCAGAAAACAAAAAATGTGTAAAAGATAAAATCGCTAATAAACATGAAAAACAGTAGGCTCAATGGACCTTAAAAATCACCTGAGTGAAATGTATTTTACTAACAATATATTGAAAAGCAACCAAAAGCATGGTGGTGATCACTGAACAATAGGGAAAAGCAGCGCAAAATATGAAAATATCCACTTAAAAGGGGAAATAACTTCCATAAGGATCAACCTGACAATTTAATTCCTGTTGACTTTTTCGTAGATCTTTGCGTACTGAACATTTTTGCTTCTTTCTCTTTCTATCTATTTTTCTTTTCAAGATAATAGGACAAAACTGTCAAAAACATGAGAAATCCACTAAAAGGTGAAATAACTCCCAAAAGGGGCAACCTGACAATTTCGGCCCTCTGACTTTTTTTGTAGATCTTTGCATGCTGAGCATTTTTGCTTATTTCACTTTCTTTCTATCTGTTATACTTTTCAAGATAATAGGACAAAACTGTCAAAAACATGAGAAATCCACTTAAAAGGGGAAATAACTCCTATAAGGGGCAACCTGACAATTTTGGCCCTCTTGACTTTAATGTAGATCTTTGCATGCTGAACATTTTCTCTTATTTCACCTTTACTCTACCTATTATACTTTTCAAGATAATAGGACAAAACTGTCAAAAACATGAAAAATCCACTTAAAATGGAAAAAACTCCATAAGGGGCAACCTGACAATTTAGGCCCTGTTGTGTGCTGAACATTTTACATATCTTTGTATACAAAAAGTCGATCAGTTTTGAGTTATTGAACAATTTGTAATACAAATATACCGTGTGTTACTGAAGCGCCCCCCAGTGGCTTGTTTATGGACAGATTTCATTTTCGTTCGCAAACTTTGTAGATAGACTTTATAATCATGCATACAAAATTTGAAACTCATCTGATCATTAGTTCATAAGAATCTTTAAAGATCTTTAAAGATATACCAAGTTTTGGTCCTTTTTGGCCCTTTTCACGGCCCCTATTGGTCCTATCCCTTTTTCATTCGCAAACTTTATGCGGCTTAACATGGGGATGCTATATGCCAAGTTTGGTTAAAATTGGCCAACTGGTTCTTGAGAAGATGTTTGAATGCAAAAGTTAACAGACGGACGCCGGACCTTTGGCTTATAGCAATAGCTCACTTGGCCCTTCGGGCCAGGTGAGTTAAAAATAGAATGCTGACAAAGAAATTTAACATAAAAAGGGCAATAATTCCATCAATAAATAAACACCTGTATAAAGTTTTTATTTATTCCCTAGAATTGTTTTCAGTGTATCTTGCCTGAAATTAAACACGTTTCTAAAAACTGATGACCTTGACCTTTTATGGGTGACCCTAAACAAGGGTGTTCTCCTCCAGTTCATCTTTAATGTCATGAGTTCTGTAGCTTTATTTTGACTCAAAGGTTAGCAGTCATATTAAATGGCAGCTATACGTACAGTAAAAACAAACAATGAGACATCAGTTTGTAATAATTTATTTTCTATAAAAAAAATTGATGAGCATATTTTATACATTTAATTGTGTGTTAGTATTATCAAAAGTTATGTGAAATGTTGGGTGTATACAGTTTCACTTGACATCCATTTTGATTCAAAATAGGAATCGCAAGAAAAAGACTGATAAAAAAAACCCTGATGTAATTTTTTGGCTAGATAATTATGACAAGTGAAAAAAAAAGGGTTTCACCCTCTAGTTCCATCCCTGTGAAATTTTATCAAGGAAAGGTTCCACGTGAAAAATGTGAAAAATGAAATACAACATCTTGAAAGTTGATGATAATTTTACACAATTATTCAATGAATCTTACAACACAGAACATATCTTTGATCCATCACATATACAGTGTAATGGTGCTAAGGGATATTTGTCACACAGACGTATTGGTTCATTTTGTGTCAGTTCTATTTGATTGTAACATCCCTGGTGGTACTTTATCTGTTGTTAAGCTGAGGTGGTGTCCCAAAGATGCCACCACTCTGCTTGCTAGCTGCCCTTGATGGTGCCAATCCCAACATTTTCTGAAGGTTCTGTAAAAGAAAAGATAAATACAGTGAAACTTGTATATACCGATCTCCTTACGGATACAAGGAAACTCTTTATACAGAGGGGGTTTCTATATAGAGGTTGATTTGTACACAAATGGTACTACTGGGGACACAAAAAACAGTCTTTGACAGCAGGTGGTCTTTATACACAGGTGGTCACTAAAGCAGGTTTTACTGTATATATATATCTATCTATATATCTATCTATATATATATATATATATATATATATATATATATATATATATACACACACACACACACACAGTGGAATCTTGCTATCTCGAAATTCACAGGACCACCACGTTTACTTCGAGAAATCCCAAATTCGAGATAACCAAAAATTTCAATTCACATATTTTCTATTCTTATTGGACAGCGAATAGAGCTACTCAAGGTTCTGCTTAATTCAAATTGGATCTAAGCAATTATTAATTATACTTTCATCTTGGCCTTTTTAACGGAAGTCGATTGTCCCATGTTTTGCAAGTAAACAAGTAAGGATGATCTTTGCATACAAAATGTAAACTTTCAATCACAGATGGTAACTTCGAGATAACAAGTGACAATTTTATAATATTTCGATACTTCGGACCAGAAAAATACTTTGAGATAAGCGAAATTTTGAGATATCCAGAATAAAAGTAGTATAAATACATAGTAAATTAATCGGGATCGGCCATTTGACTTTGAAATAACTGGAATTTTGACTCATCCGATTTTTACATACAAGATTTCACTGTAGATATATATATATATATATATAGCACCGATAGACCAAAGGTCTGATAGTCCGAAGGCTAGTTAGTCTGAAGTTTGAAAGTTCTGCATTCTAATATACAAAAGGTCCCATAACCTGAAGGCCCAATATTCTGACGTGCCAATAATTCGAAGGTCTGACAGATCTACAGTTTAAGGGTCCAATAGTCTGAAGGTCAGACAGTCCCAAGGCCAGATAGTCAAAAGGTTAATCAGAAGAGAATCTAAAAGTCAGATGAACCTTTTAAACAGCCTCTTAAATTGTTATTGCTTTGATGTAATATAACAGGAACCTTAGATACTCAGCCATTTCTGTTGACCCCCCCCTTTAAAAAACAAAAAAAGACAAAACAAAAAACATGTTAGGTCACAGGAACTGCCAAGAGGATACGATTGCTATCCACTGCATGCTAGTTTGAAACCTTAAGAAAAGATTACTTTTGAGACTGAAGTCGTTCAATTATTCTTGTTACTGATATCCGCCTCCCTTGAAATTTTTTTTTATTGGCGCCATGACCAAAAACTTGCCACTTTGTATGTAAATTGTCATCTTCAGTGGCAGTGACAGCGAGTGACTTTACAAATCTTGGATATGCAATTTCTATTTTGGGGACCTATGTCAGAATTTCCGGACTATCAGGACTCCAGACTATCCAACCTTTGGACTATCGGACCCTCAAACTAACAGGCCTTTGGTCTATCAGGCCCTCAGACTATCAGACCTTCAGATACTTGGTGGTCACTACTAGTTATAATGAGATAAAATAGGTACCATATTTTATGGCCTACAGTTTGATGTTGGGGGATAGGTCGAATGGCCAATTTTTGGCAAAAATCCAAGATGAAATATGACAGGATGATAGGGGGAGGGGGGATAGATCGATGTTGGCAGAGATGAAAACATGAAGGGCGAGAACACAAAAATACATCATTTATGTTTAATAACTGGTGCTAAAACGATAGTATCAAATAATCGGAGTTATATTTTGCTGTACATTATTAGATAGGATTGCGATTAAAACGTTTACAAATTCCGTGTGTGTTGCATTTTATCATATTTAACATCACTTATATTACTCTTGTGTAGTGATAATGTACACATACATCGCTATTGTGTTACTGGTCAAATCCTCATTAAATTCATTATGCCAATATATCTGTAACACCAGCTACCTCAATCCTTGTCTTATCCTTAAATTTGCCTTAATAATTTTGAAGCTGCAATTGTCAAACAATTAAATACTCAAGATTGAGTCTCAATTTCTTTCTGTAATAGTTATTCATTAACTTTCTCAACTTCAAAGACTGTCGCATAATCCTTATCAGTTGAAGGTCATGTTCTAGTGAACACAGCTTGCAGTTTCCCAGAGAGTCTGAATGAAGACTTCAACTTCACAGCGGGGTGCCGAGATAAGGGAATCATTCAAAAGTATAAACTGTACGGTATAGACATAATAATGTAAACAATATATGATTATTAAGCAGTTTCTGACACAGTCTTTCAATCCTAATGCTATTGTAACTTAAAAGATCATTAGTTTGTCACTTGATTATATACACAGTGTATTACACACACAGGAGGTCACATATAATAGTTCTATTAAGCACAATTACAAATGGGTGTTTGGAGTAGTAGTATATTATCCAATGAAGAAAGTTGAAATATGATGAGAAAATGGGGAAATGCAGATCTGTAAGTTAGGTCAATATGGTGGATAGGTCGAGGTCACAACTTTGGAGAAAAGAAAATCAACCAATATTTCATAAAATACAGTATTCCAGTTACAAGCTTGACTAAAATAAAAACTGGTAACCATGACAACATCTCACCTGTCTGATTGACATTGTACACAGTATGTATAAAAATATAAAGGATGCATCAGAATAATCTTCTCCGGCTAAATTCCTGTGCGAGATTCCTTGTAACAAGCCGATTGGAATAAATGGAAGTTTGGCTACTACACGACCATCAAATCTGTAAAAAAAACAAAATAAGAAATTGTGAAATACATAAAAGACATGTAATGTGACCTATGGAAATGTTTACGCAGGATTACAAGCTGGCCATTGTGTGGCATGTGCCCAAGCTGACCCAAGTATACAAATTAACTATGTGAAATAAACATAATCAAATGGTGGAAGCCATACACATTGATTTCAATGGATTGTTGGTATAATTAAAAGGTGTAAATTGCAAATTGTATTAATTATGATGAGGGAGAACATGTGCCACCTTGAGCATACACATGCTCAAAGACAACGATTGTAATTCGTACAGGCAGTTATACAATATAGCAATGATGAAGAAATAGAATTACAGTTTTAAACTGTTATTTATAGCCTTGGATACTTGTTGTTCATTCATTTTGCTCAATGCAATTTTATTTGGCTCACAAATTTGAAATCTTAGGTGTGAACCCTGATACATGAAATTAAGAAATAAGTAAAGCAAAGAGTTCAATGGAAACCGACTATACATGTTACAGCACTGCTTCTGGAAAATTCAAAATCTGTAATTACAGAAGATATACAAAATGTACAGTAACAACATGTGAATTCAACATACTATGGAATCTGAAATGAAAATTAGTTAACAAATTACCTGTTTCATTGTGTGTTAATTCTGGTACAACATTGATGTACAGTAATATAATTGGTGAAAAGACTTTATATATGACTAACTGAAGTGACATTATTATATATCACCAGTGATAAGTGAATTTAGATTAATTTAGTAATTACCTTGACCAACAATTAAATTGTGGCCGCTAAAGCAGGTATTACCATAATTGTTTTCAGTTAATATATAGTTGACACCTACAATATTTCAATAAAAGTCCAATCTGTTACAGGATGCTTCTATCTAAGCCCTTTCAATTATACTTTTACCATGGCAATGGCAGCAATTTTAAAATTCAATACATGTAATTACAACCCTCGGAATCAAGCCCCTTTACAGTAATAAAGTACATAATGCTGATTGGTAATCGTAATGTGAATGGTTCTGTTGCAATGTTTGTTTGTTCTGTGGGATCCTCCATGGCTGAGTGGTTAGATCATCGTGCTTTGAACCACGAAGTCCCTCACTTCTGGTCAGCGCAGGTTCGTGCCCCGCCAGAAACTAAGCTGATTTTGTGAGAAAGTTTTCCAGTTTACTTGCAGAAGGTCGGTTGTCTCTTTCCAGATACATTGTAACAGCGTTCTCTCCTCAACCTATAAAAACTTGCCGCCACAATATAACTGAAAAAATTATCAGTGGGTTGTAAAATACTACTAAAAATCAAATCTCAAGTTTTATCAATTTTTATGTCCCACCCCAAATTTTTCATTTATTGAGCGACTTTACCAGTTACCGGTGAAGTCTACAAAATTCTGACCCCTGTGGTGAAGGTTCTTTGATGTGCCACACCCACAGTAAAATGGGGTCTTAGTTTAAAGGTTCATTTAGAAATGCACTCAAACAAGTCATCCCAGAGCAAACTGTTTGCTAAAGAGTTCATGGCATAGGCACAGTTACTGTATAATTCAATAGAGGCAGGGATGCATTATTAAATCATTCACCCCTAAAGACAAATTTGGACTGGTCTAAGTCATTGATTTACAGAAGAGTCCATTGTTTTTCAGGAGTTGATGAGTTAATTGAGGTAGATCTCATACCCTGGTATAAACAGTAGGTTGATTTACACAAACATGACCCAAAGACAATATTTCAATGGAATCGGAATTTTTCTTTTAAGTGTGAAAAGATAATACCCAATAGCAATAAATAGCACATTAAAAACGATCTTTTTTTTAACTTTCATTAACAGTTAATCTGTTCTTAATTTGAAGCAAGTGAGGAAATTTATCATAATCAAACATGGGTGCGTTGTATGGAAAGGGATATCTTGTCCCTCGTGGTAAGAATCTGGGGTATGTTTTATTAAGAAGTCCAAAGTCTTAATTCGTAAGTCTATTACGTTGTTTGTTGTATGAAAAGGGACGTCTTATCCCCTTGGGTAAGAATCTGGGGTATTTTTTATCAAGAAGTCATAAGTCTTAATTCGTAAGTTAATTGATCTTAAAACAAAACTTGGGACCATTTTATCAACACTACCCTAGGTTAAGTCATTTTCAAATTAGATCTTGATAAATTATGAATATTTTTACCTCCTCCATTTACAAAGATACATTATCACACATACAACAATAACCTGGGTGTCAACACACTCCATCTGGCCAGTAACTAAGACAGGACATGCTTTGGATATAAGTTGTCGCAAGTCATAATTGTGGTCCTAAGACTTATGTCTTTTCGTAAAACGGGCCACTGAAAGTCCAATCCCAGAGTTTCCTCCAACCTGATTCTTACCACTTGGGGGAGGTTTCCTTATCCACTCAACAAAGCTTTGTAAAATTCTACTAGATAATACTTTGTGTACTTACATAGAGTTAAACATACTCAGTAAAGCTGTAAAGGCAAAGCCGATAGCAAACATGGACTTCATTTTCACCTGAAAATAATAAAAAACAAGATGTGTGTGTGTGTGAAACACATATGCCCTCGGTCACAACAAATTTTTGCAATGTCCTACATTTTGACCCCACCCCACCCTCAGGGGCATGTGATGTCAGTGAAGTGTGGGCAACTATTAGATGAACTTACAGTCTGTTTGGTAACTGTATTACAATCCAAACTTGGAATATTGCACTTTATATGTAAGCAGGATGGAATTACGGATGGAGAAACAAACACACAGATAGACAGACGATTCAAACACTAGATGCCCCCAGCAGAGCTTTCAGGCCGGGGGCATAAAAAAGATGTGTTTGAGAAATGCTATGCTCAGGGAGCTAGAGTCATTCATAATTTCAAAGTCCAGTAACTCTAGCAATTACAGTAAAACCTCTTTATAATGTCCCTCTTTTCATGTGCCACCACACTCTACATCACAATTTTTGGAAAGTCCACTTTTCCATATAATTTCATTTAAAGTTTCCCTCAACCTATTGCCAAACACTTTGTGATGCCAAATTTGGACTGAACAAATGGTGGTAGTATGACAAGGTTTTATTGTACTGCCAAATATAATCGGACTCAACTCTAGATCACAATGACAGAAAGCAAAATACCAATTTTTATTACAATTTGAGAACTGACACCAGAACTTTGCAAACAGATTAACTCAAAATCAGACCAAACAAATATAATATGCTTCCAGATTTTCCATCTCTGGGGCATAGAAATGACTAAAAATAATATAGAAAAAAATATACAATACACAAGTTTTCACACAGAGTAAATTTGCAAGAGTAGTTTCCATTTTTTTAACCCAATTTGCAAGGCAAAACATATTTATCTACAGCCAAATTCAGAGAAATATTCCATTGTTAAAATAGTGTGGAGATATTGTTTTTGGTCTATTGTATTTATTTTAGATCTTGATTTATCTACACAACTTATTTTGATAAAAAATGTTGATGTTGTTTTGATTAACAATATGTTCACAATTTTGGCTGCTTCTCTTGAAAATTGACTGTGTGAAAACTTTAAAACAGAAAACAGAAATTGACTCTTTATGAAAACTATAAAACAGAAATTGACTGTGTGAAAACTTTAAAACAGAAAACAGAAATTGGCTGTGTGAAAACTTTAAAAAAGAAAACAGAAACTGACTATGAGTGAAAACTTACAACAGAAAAAAATATTCTCCCTGTCTTAAATTTGCCCTAACTGAGTAAATCTCCATAGTCTCGTGGACGTCATGCACTATAGAAAATTCTCTACGAGAGCACCTGTCATATCATGAATATCAGACTGGGGACTTGCAAAGAAAAAAAATGATATATACAGTACCTACCAGAAGCTTTTTACATGGAATAAAATTAAGGATGTAAAAGAATACATATTCATGAAAATCATTACTAATCAAAACCTCTTTTAGGTGAATAAGTAAGTTCTTCCTGTCTTATGACCTTCCTTTTACCAACTACAGCTGCTCCAAATTTTTTTCACCTTTTTAACACAGAAAACATATTCACCATGTCTTAAACTTGCACTAAATCTCCATAGACACTTTCACGATAACTGCCTTCCTACTGTGTTTCCCCTGTGCACAAACACTTCAGCGTGGAATCAAGAAGTTTCATGCTCATAACATTTCATACCCAATGAAATTCAAATCGTACACAGGGAACAATTAGTCTTTAATTGGGTACTAATTGTCATGGGTAGAAATATTTTGAGCACAAAACTTCTTGATACCACGCAGAAGTGTTTGTGCGCAGTTATGTGGTGAGAAAATACGATGTTTATCATGAAGTTTTTCCCCGAGGGTCTTTTCATTGTGATAGTTTCTATTATGTGCTTTACAACAACCAATTGAACAGTTTCGACAAACTGCTTAACAGCTGTTCATTTTTGAAATTCAGTGTCGATTTCAACAGAACATCATTCATTGGACACTTAAAGGCAAAAACCGAGTCATGGCTAGGGATGAGGAAAGACCACAGCCAGAATTTAAAGTCAAACACCCCATTGTCGGACAAACACCTATAAAGAACTTCACTTTATAGGTGTTTGTGTTGAAACTCTCGATTTTAACTTACAGATAAAATTTTCAATTCTTGTGGTTTCATTATTCAAAAACTGAATTTTGAAAAAATAAAAAAAAAAAAACACTGAAAAAAAAATGCAAAAAAGTCTATGTTTAATGAAAAAGGTCAAAAAAAATTGCAACAGAATAAAATACTATATTCAAATTGTTTGTTTGGGTTATTAGCATTCCAAATTGTGGGGGTAGGGTTGGTAATCTTGCTGCTAGTACTTATTTTTTGGTATCTTAAGATGTATCTTTCATCTCACAATCGCTTTATTGCTCAAATGGATCTTTGTTTATTTTATGCTTCATTCCCTTAGCAATGGTTAAAAAAAATCGGGATATCATTACTACAAACAGCACACTTAATTCTTCACAAACAAATGATAACTTGAAGGCACCTCTCTGTTTCAGTTGGTCACGGATTTTGTGTTATATTGCACAATCAATTTTGTCAAATTAATGCTCTTAAATGGACCTTTTAAGGGCTCTTACCAGTCCTGCCTTCAGTAGGCACGGAAAGGTACTTATGCCAATCGTCCTCACAAAACGGCTGGAGAATTCGCAAGGCAGTTCCGTGACATTCTCCACAGTTTAATCAAGACCATTACACGTGCACCTACTTGTGCTGCGTCATTTTGCACATATTAGGTTCAGATGGAGCAGGTGGGTCAGTCATGACGGAGTTTGCTCTCCTGCCAACCGTTTGATTATCATTGGCAGCAGCAGATGCTGGTGGTAGAGTCTTCAGGATGATCCTCAGTGACTGAATCTCAAGATGTCTTTTCAGTTATGACAAGATCAGGTTCTACTGAACATGGCAGAAAACTTTTTCAGGTTTTAATTCTGACACTGGATCTTCTGACCCATCGCCAGTTTCACGATTCATTGATACCACGGTGATGAAGATTTTTTTTCAAGTGAACAATTTTCTTTGTCAGTTGCCCATCAAAAAACCAAATCACGTCTTTTTTCAGCGTGAGTCGCAAATATTGTGCTAGTGTCCCTTCTGACCATGTCCTTTTTCGTCACATTTTTCTGGCGATACGTGTTCCTAAGGTTACACCACGGGGCCGGCACAGGATACGGTGAATTCCAAGACATACAAGGGTGTCATATTGCGCTGCTTTACCTCGGAGTTTTTCCCAACGAGCCGCTGGGGTGTCGAAAGCCACCACTCAAATATGTTTGTCCAGTTTTCATTGTGAAATTACATTATCGAAAGAGATCTTCTGTCCCACTCGTGATCTTGGGTGTCAGCCACAACACCAGAAGTTATCGTGCTTTTGCTGAATGGGTTCAAGAACCTGGACAACCTGTGTCCTCACAGTCGCGTTTCTGACGAGTATTTGGCTATTAAGTATTCGAGCATAGCTCGGGTCATGCAAACGCATCATGTTGATTATACTGTATAAAAACAGGATGTTGTATTGTCAGCATTTTTCTACTTGAAGTTCGTTCTGCTCTGAGAAAACGCTTAAGAATGTCTATCATTTTCATGTACAAACAGAACAAAATGACATAACCGCTGACTTGGATTTGTCATTTTCAGTGTTGACGATTTCAACATGGCTTCTGCACTTGAAGCATCAATCGTCTCTTCAACCTCACTGGACACTAGGAGGATGTTTAGTGGCTGCAAGTTCTAAACTGCCTTTCCGTTTGATCTGTGGTTACAGGAGGTTGGTACCGAGTCAAAGTGTTCGATGAGGAGGGCGGGCAGGCAGACCACTGGAAATTTTATCTGTTGTCAAACACCCCATTCGGACAAAACACCTAGTTTGAGAACTTCACTTTATAGGTGTTTGTCTGATGATCGGGTGTTTTGACTCTCGATTTTAACTTACAGATAAAATTTTCAATTCTGGAGTAGACACTGTGTTATGTAAATTTTGTCAAAAGAATTGGCAAAAAAATTCAAAAGAGTTTAAGTTTGCCTCAATATTAGAGCAACAAATATGAAAAATATGAAAAAAAAAAACACTGATGGATTTATTAAAAAATGCACAAAAAGTCTATAGTTGATAACCTTGTTTTAAATGGATTGAAACAATAAAAAGTCATGTCAACTGGAAAAAATAATGTGTTTTATTTCATTTCATTCAACGGAATTTTTTTTAACACACACACACATTGGTGAGTAAAAGTTCCTGGTTGGCTAGTAAAATTTCTGGTTCACTGGCCAAATGAAGAGTGAATTTTTTAGTGTTGTAGAGTGCCCGATGACAAGCTGCCATGGAACGTGGGAAAAAGGTTTGTATTTGTGATCAACATTAGCTGGGATCTTATCGTAACAACAGTATGGTGTACAAGTCAAACATTTGTAACAACAAAACTTTTGCCCAATCAGGAAATCGAGAGATCGCATCTGTGCAGCCATTGCAAATGCAATCCTAATCACTGCAAATACGACCTTTCATTTTGTACAATGATTTTGGTTAACGAGTAGGAAAGCATCTAGCATACTCTTGTGAGGTCATCAGGGCCTCTAATAAGTCAAGAGCTCTGCCATATCAATGCGACCAGTCTCTTCTTTCATTGAGGAGAGCTTTGGTTCCCTATAATAAATCATCAAAAGTTTGTGACCATTTTCATTGTGAAATTACACCGATTATCGCTTTTGTTTCATATACTGATCTCCAATGAATGGGCTGTGCTTTCCACACAACCAAAGTTTATTGGCTGTTTTCATTAATTGTCTGCTAAAAGTTTCTTTAAATGACAAATCACGATAGAGCGTTTTTTGCCAGTTTTCTCATGTCCAACCTGATTACTGTAAATAAAACAGGGTAAATGTTTCCGCATGCTGAGCGTACGACAATGTTACAGCCTCACTCCATACTTGACAAACACTGACAATGGTATCCTCAAACAGAATTCGGACAGGGTTAGAGCATTTCTCTTTTCAGTGTTTCGATTTCAACAGAAGCATCATCCACAGAAACTCTTCCACTGGCAATGGACATAGCACCATCGTTTAAACGTGATCTTGGTTGAACAGCTGAATTAACTTCCACACAGGTACCCTTTCGAAGAACATGGAAAAACTGCCTGTTTTACACAATATTCTTCTGTTCGATTGAGGAGGGACATTTTTGGTCAGCAAAATGACAGGTTGTCAAATCTAGACCACACAGAAAATGCCAGCAATACACATACAATCTTTCATCTGTTGAAATTAAAGATAGAACGAGGAGTTCGAATGTGTGTAATTCTCAATCACATTTGGTTATGCACATCAGCAATTCACCTATAAAGAACTTCACTTTATAGGTGTTTGAAACATAACACAATGCAGTTGATCGGTCCTGTTTTTTTAGACCTCACTCTAATTTCGCATTCCTCAAATTTAATCGTTTTGCGACAGATATTGGAAATATTTTATAACAACACAGTTAACTTGTGGTGCAGACACTGTGTTTATGTAACCATATATTTTGTCGAAAAGAAACTGGTCGTTAAAAATTCAAAATGTGGATTTTTTCATTTTTTTCTGAGTTTAATTCATCTTGCCTCATATTGTTTTAGAGCATTTATAAGCAAATATAAGAAAAATTGATCGTATGAAAAAAAAAAAATCGACATTTTGATGGACGTCAATTTCGTTTTTTAAAAAATGCACAAAAAGTCTATAGTCATTTCAAACCTTTCATTACTTAAATGGGTACTTGAAACAATAAAAAGTCATGTCAACTGGAAAAAATAATGTGTTTTGATCATTACCAAAAATCAGGGGCATTTCATTCAACGGAATTTTTTTTAACACACACACACATTGGTAACCTTGTTTTAAATGTAAAACAATAAAAAAGTTCCTGGAAAAAATTGGCAAACGGAATTTTTTTTAAATAAAATTTCTGGTTCTGGCTGCTGGCTAGTAAAATGAAGGCCAAATGTGAATTTTTTAGTGTTGTAGAGCCCTGCCCGTGTTATTGTAATCTTGTTATGCTTGATTACCTAAAACTCGTCCAGGTCAAGAAAGGGTTCATGAGACTGTTTACGGATGTTTCAATTTGTATTGCGATGTCAATAGATATCTAGGTGAAGTGTCACAATTTTTTACCAGTGTTTTGATCTCCAGTTCAAAGATCAACAGTGATAGTTGAAGTAATCTGCCACCAATGCTATGCCAGTTCTTTAAAATCGCATGCCTTCTGTGTTTTAAATCTCATAAAAAAAGACAAGTGACCTTCAATTTACACTGAGGACTTGGTGAAAGAACGGTCACTACCTTTTTTTTTTTAATGTCTCAGGTTTAATCTGAGCTTTTTTCTGTCATTTTGGGGAAAATGCCATTGGTGATATATTTGAGTATTTTAATGTGAATTTGTGTCAAATTTGGAAAAATGTTTTGCACACACAGAAATCTAAATGTAATGGAATCCTTTACTACATTAATTTATTTTTCATTACAGTCATGACCTCAACACCAAAATGGGAATTTTTTTCATTAAACTGTGAAAAAACAGGTATTTTATATTGGGAATGGGGCCGATTTGGCATCATGGAAACCATAAAAAATGGCCTGTTGGATGAAAACAGATGCGGAAATAAACAATCAAATAAACAAACACACAAACATCCCAATGGACATATTATTTCTATATCAACACAAAAATCACCCACAAAAGCTGATTTCCATTTCAGATGAGTTGAAGGTAGCCATGTCGGGGGAAACTTACTTCCCAATGAAAGTTTGATTTCAATCACATCACTCAGGGCAGAACAAATCCACTAGCTTGATGCCCGGAACAAGCTCAATTTTGGCTCAGGCAAATTGAAAAATATGGACAGCTAGCCCTTTGGCAAGCTAAAAAAATCAACAGTGTTTTAAAGATCGGTTAGTGTAATGATCAGGACAAGTTAAAAATTGGTCAGGGCAAGTTGAAAATTAAATTCATCTTGCCCTGGGCAAATTGACTCCAAAAATATTTGTCCAGCCCTGTGACACTCATAAAACAATTTGTTATTGCAGTGAATTAGGTACTCATGTTTTATTACAATGATTGAATGTGTTTGATCAACAGATGCATCTAATTGCCAGACACAGCTCTAGATATTTTACCTAATTTCTTCTTCTGACTGCGATCCGACGTTTCTCCACCTTCTTTTTTCTTTTCCACTGTTGAATGATATATTTGTCTTTTATTGAAAGTGTGTTTGATATTTTAACAATATACAACATGCAAAAGATTTCCTAAACAGGTAAAAGAATTCCTTATTTAAAAGGTATAACACAACAATCAAATTCATGAAAAAAAAATAATGGGAGACCCCACAGCCGAGAGATAAGAACATTGCCCTTTAAACAATTTTAAAGTCACTTAGTCACCACTTAACAATCTGGGTATAAACTCTAATGGAGCATAATCTGATAATGTGGGAAAGTTTGTCATTTCCCAGGTACATTTAGGGCTTGTGCTGGAAAAATTTTCTTTGTCATCAATTTCACTGCATCAGAATATGAATAAAATTTAATTTTAAAGAATATTTTGTAGCAAACATTAATTTGATGTATCCACTGGCTTCATGAGAAAATTTGCCAATGGCTACATTGGCTTAATTCTAGTTAGCTATAGATCGACAACTGGTGAAATTTGCACCTGATTTAATCAGCACCTAGTTTATGCATATACATGTATTGACACCAGGTGAAATTTGCACCTGATTTAATCAGAACCTAGTTTATGCATATACATGTATTGACACCAGGTGAAATTTGCACCTGATTTAATCAGCACCTAGTTTATGCATATACATGTATTGACATCAGGTGCACCTAGTGATTTTGACACCTACATGTAGATTATAAATATCAATACCTAGTTATTTAGAAACTTTTATCTTCCATAAGTATTTTTGGCAATGGCTTGCTAATAATTAAATACATGTGTTAAGAAGTGCCAAAACGAATATTTCCAAGTGCCAAGTTAACCACACTCACTATCATAATTGCTGACTTGCACATTACCAATGTGTCGAAATCCCTTTGGGCTGATTTGACTTGTATCCCACTGGCTACCCACAGAACCAGCCCTGACATTAATTGTAACCAGAATTTCTCCACAATTGAATGGCAGCTGCCATGATATGGTGTAAAACAACAAAGAACAAACCAACTTTTACATGTGTGGAGATACATACACTTTTTACTCTGTTTCTCCACCTCGGCTTTCAACTTCTTGTACTTTTCGGTTCTGTAAACAAGCAGCCATGTTAAACCTACAAATAAAAAACAACAAAATCAAATTTTGTGATTTCTGTATCTATTCAGAATTATCTATCAGTACATCTATCTTAGTATCTTATATGAATTGTGTCACTTTAAATAAAAATATCCTGGCAATCAGGCTTGAAACATCACCCTTTAAACTTTGAAGACTCTAACCTCTAATGTGTGTGGGTTCAAGTCCCATTGGAAAACAACCTAATTTTTGTGAGAGAGTTAACGTTGGCCAGTTTATTTGAGTTGAAGGTGGGTCATTGTAACAGGGTTATCTCCTTCACCATTAGAATTTGGTTATCTGATCACTCTATATGACAGTAAATTTTTTGAGTGTGGCAATAAAGTTAAAACTTCTTAGCAAGACAACAAACAGTGTAACATACCTTTTCATGACAACTGCCGCCCTGTAACTTTGGACAGCAAAATAATACAGATTCCCCAAAAATGATGTCAGGAAACAATCAATTTTCTTAGTAAATCAGTAGCATTTTGCCATCCAAAGTTTATACAGTTATTGTAAAATGGTATATTGTCCAGATTAGACTTGTCCAACTGCATTTATTTTATTTGAACAAAAAAAAAAGATGTGCTAAAATTAAAGGCACATAATTTCAGGGAACCAATATTATAAAACAGAAAAGTTTTCCATGTTTCCTGCTGAACTTAGTTTTATACCATGAATAAATGTCTTCTACACTTAATAATAATCTGATGGGGTTGTGCGATTACTGAAACACACTACAATTATCGAAACACACTAGATTTTCTACAAATACTGAAGCAAGATACATATGCTGTAGTATATATACATGTATTTAAAATGTATTTTGTAACATAATCTAAGTATAAGTATGGCTTAATGCTGAATAAATTTCCGAAACACAAGATACTATTCTTCACCAGATTTAATTACCGAAACAAAACTGACCTGTTTCATTAATTGCAGTGTGTTTCGGTCTTGTTTCAGGGATTCATTCCTAAAATTTAATCCATAATTTTAAATAAGTCATTTTACAAAATACAATTTAAATAATTATATAAACATTTGTATCTTGCTCCAGTCATTGTGGTGTGTTTCGGTCTTGCTTTTTTTTTAATCTGTTTCGGTTATTGTGCTGTAGTGTGTTTGGTAATCCCTTTGAAGATTCTGTCGCAGCCTTTTATAGTATTGCCCCATCAGAATCCCTTGTCAAGCCTTCATAGTTTTATTCGGGAAAATATTGGCTTCGTTGACCAACTCACTTGAAGAGAAGTTTAAATAATCAATACCTGGGTGGCAGTCAATTAGTAGGTCATCTATCGTTTCTAGACATTTTTTTCTTTGAATCCAAAAAGAAATTTGTTTAAAATCCCAAATAGAAACTGAAATATCACATTTTTATTCTGACAGACACATGCTTTTTGCCCAAGTTTAAATGGCTGACTTGTTTACTCCACTGATCCAACTGGCACCATAGTGATCATCTCAATCTGGCAGGCAGTCATGAAGCTTCTGACATAGTCTGTTCAAACTAAAAAAGATTGCTTTTTTCATAAGCCTGTTTGAAAAGCAAAACGTCAATGTTATCGATCTTTTCCCACGAAAGGCAGGGCAACCCAACAATAAAACGACCGTCCCCCATAAGAACAGACTATAGCCTCAAAGTCAATGACGAACTTAAAAAGCTAGTCTTCTGCCATCCGCCAAAACTCAGTCAAAAAGTATGTGTCTGTCAGAATAAACATGTGGTATTTCAATTTCTATTTGAATTTTAAACAAAAAATGTTTGGATTCAAAGAAAAATATGTCTAGAAACGATATATGACCTACTGATTGACTGCCATCCAGGTATTTATTAATTAAAATTCTCTTCAAGCGAGCCAGTCACCGAAGCCCAGATTTTCCCAAATAAAACTATGAAGGCTTGACAAGGGATTCTGACAGGGCAACCCAACAATAAAACGACCGCGACAGAATCCCCAAAGGGATAAGTGTGTTTGGGTCTTGTAATCCATAAATAATTATTTATAATTATAGGCAGCAGGCTACAAATTACATTTTTAACATATTCTACAACATATATTACAAACACTTGTATCTTGCTCTAGTAATTTGAGTGTGTTTTGGTCTGTTTCGGTAAATCGCCTTGCCGATCCGATCTCATTAATGCGCTCCCACGCAATCGCTGAATCAATCAGAACCGGCGTCGGCTACTGCCATGTCACATTGCATTTGTATCCTGAAAATATTGTAAAAAGCTTGGCTCACTTATTTTCTCGGATTTGTTAAAATTTACAATATGAAAACAAACCTTCACCCAAGAGAGCTGTGCAAATGGAAATGAAAACAATTAGCAAACAGTCAGACAACATCTTTCATCTCACTGGCACACCGCAAACTGACACATGAAGTAAACGGAAGCGGAAATACTGAAATGGGCAGTTCGGTTCAAGAGAGAAATTAAGTCATAGGTAACTCGGTAAAGAAATAGTCAACCAATTCGGCAGGTAGAATTAGGTCAATGGTCCAGATATGAACCATAGGCGTATTTGATATCACAACCTTATAAATTTATATATGATTATTAGTAAAGTATGCATGAGACACGCCATTAATTGGTGTGTGATTTGAAAGAGAGAGAGAGAGAGAGAGAGAGAGAGAGAGAGAGAGAGAGAGAGAGAGAGAGAGAGAGAGAGAGAGAGAGAGAGAGAGAGAGAGAGAGAGAGAGAGAGTAAAATATTCAACAAACTGGTCCATGGATGTTGCTGATCCTTACCTGTAGCTGATCCCAAGATACCTGCAGCTGATCCCTACCTTTAGTTATAAATCCTCTTTCAGTGATTTGATGTACATGTATTTTTAACACGAAATATGATCAGCGATATATAAAGCTAACATAGCTTTATATATCGCTGATATAATTTATACTGTACAATACTCTGATATAAGTAACTTGATGAAGAGAAGTACTTGGAAAAAAGAAACAAGAATAAGAGAAAAATCTTCCTGGGTAGACCGTATCAAAATTTACTATAAATAACGAGACATAGGTATTACCTATGCAGAGGGCGAAGGCATTCATCTGCAGTACATGTCAATGACTGTTCCATTGCTTAAGATAAAATACATACATGTACACTCGACATTGCTTAAAATAAAATACACTCCATTCACTCGACATTTTACATGCAGCAAAGTGCTCTGTGTCCACCAAGATATCAGTTAACCCTGGTTGGGGCACCGGACACTCATTTGAAACCTTGGTCCTTCCCGAGTCCCGATTTTAAAATTGGGTTAAAAAGAATATTTGAAATAAAAATAACCTTAGGAATTAATCCGCTCATCCTGATTTAAATACAAAAGAAATACATATAGGCCTACCTCTTTTAAATATTTAGCTATTTATTCAATTTTATTAAAATTAAACAAACAAAAAAATGAATAAATAGATAAATATTTTTAAAATAATTCGGAGAAAGAGTTCGATTAAAGCAATGAACACGCAAAGGAAAAATTGCCGCCTCAAACCAGAGTAACTTGTATTATTTCTATTATCAATCTATAAAATTCAAGTTCTTTGGTTTGTTAAAGTGCATGTATGTAGGTTGTTTGTATTGAATACATTGATTCTAAGTAAATCGAACTTAATAAAACCCACTAACAAGAGGCCCAAGTAGACCTCAATCGCTCACCTGAGAACCATATACAGATGTGGAAAGAAGACCAAGAAAAATATGTATATGTAGGCTGATCTGGCCAAGAAATATTGATTTTGCAGTTTTAAGAAATTCATAAAAATATGTATAAATTACATTGCAGCAAAAATCTTGCACAAAAACATTTTTTCACCTATATACAAGAAAAACACATGAAATGAATGCATCACAGTGAATCACCAAGGGGAGATAATTGAGGAAATCATGCAATATCCTAAAAAACGCGTCAAAAATTAATATTCCGATTTCTATTTAATAAAAATATAAACTTCAATCATACATTCATGTAGATCACTCAGAAACAATCTGTTTTTCAATTCATGTAGCAGTTCTGGAGATGAAGATTTTTAAAGAGAGATACCTTATGTGATCTTTTTTGCCCACCCCGGATCCACCCTAAGTCGATCTGCCTGAAGACTACAAACTTGGTAGGGGACCTTGAGTACTTGCTTCCTGTCAAGTATCGCACTTAATTACAAGTAAAACACATTAAATGAATGCATCAAAGTGAATACACGGGGAGATAATCGAGGAAATTATGCAAAAATTAATGAATTTGACAATGTCCTAAAACTGTCATAAAAAGACCTAAAAACAAGAAGCCCATGGGCCACATCGCTCACCTGAACTGTGTTGGTATCTTACAAACATGGGAATATCAATTTACAAATTATTATAACACTCCTTCAATTCCTTGTGAGTGGAGGAGAATAAAAAATGATTGAAAATGACAAAGTCGGAAAAGAAGCGTTTCCAATTTATTCCAAAAACAGGAAATTAAATCATGCATCCATGTAAATCACTCAGATGCAATTAGTTTTTCAATCCATGCAGCAGTAGTAATAGGCAGCTCCATGGCGGGCCATTTGAATTTTGCCGCTAGGGGGCCCTGGATTAACCTCTGGGATGATCTCATCAGAATGAAGAAACTTGATTGGGTCAATTCAAATGCTTCCCAGGATGGAGCCGCCTGTGATCTCTTCAGCGGAAGTGAAGAATACCGGAAGAGAGGTCAAATCGGAAGTACCCCCCTCATTTTTGAGGTCATGTTGTCATGGCAATAAGGAAAAGAGCCAATCGTGTGAGCTTCCGCAAAATTCATTGACCGGAAGTGGACTTTATCTGGGCAAAACACATCTAATACAAGGAGCCAATGAATGCATCTTACAAGAGGTATGGGGTCACGAGAGGTCACGAGAAATCACGTGAGTTCACGAGAAGCTCAACGGGAAGAGAGAATTTTGCCGCTAGGGGGTTTTTCCAGTTTGGAGCTGTTGAGTGAATCTATTTTTATGAACCGAAACTTTGGGATTGGTCAATTTTTGAGCCGAGAGTAGATCTGTTTTCACAACCGGAAGTTGGGTCATACCGGAAGTTTGTGAAACTAGCAGTTGGTGGCGCATACCGGAAGTGAGAGTCATGTGTATCATGGCATAAGCGAGAAGCGGTAGGCCGAGCCCGTATCTGTGAGTTAGTCGAGAGTCGTGTCTCAAGTGCGCAAGCGCGAAGGTTGTGGGGGCGGCTCCATCAAGCTTGTACTAAGACTTGAGAGAGTAAAATAAAAGAGGTTGGGGTCACCCGATGCTGGTAGTGGTTTTTTCTGACGATGTTGTCTCTTGAGCTTGCGATTGTCAACGCTCTAAGAGAGAGAAGTTGAACCTCTCTCCAGTTTTGAGCTTTTTTGAATCTATTTTTAGAACCGAAATGAAAAAAATAATCTTGTCCTGTCTAATAAAAAAATTCAAACGCCACGTCGGTGAAATAGTAGTTTTGGCGCTTATGATGTTGAGAGTTGTCGTAGCATGCGCATTGCAGAATGATAGGCCTCAGAGATTCTAGCTTGAACTAAGACTTGTACTATGTGACTTGTTTTTTTGTTTCTATTTATAGTACATAGGGAGATCACTTGTATAGACAATAAAAGGTGAAACAAACCCTATGCTACTCTGTAGTATTTTTTGTATGAGTAGGACTACCTCGAGCTTCACTCTGTATATGACTCTCACATGCTGAACTGGACCTCTCTCTAGTCACATGACTTCTATATTTAGACTTTTATCTCATGAAGTGAATAGGTGAAACAAAGGGAGACACAAATAAAGATTTAATGTTGAATATACGGGACTAAATAGTGTGTAGACTGTGTTTTTGAAACAAAGGGGGATTACTCTGTATATACTATACTTGGAACAAAAGGGGCGATTTTCGAATATGGGTTGGGTACCCTTAAAAGAGAGTTGATTTCTGGGTGGGTAGCTGAAATAAAAGAGAGACTCCTAATATCTGTCGTATAGACGTCGCCAATGCCGAATCTCTCTTTCAGGAGTTCTAACCATAGAACATGAAGTGTATCTCGTACTCAATGTTTGTCGAAAATTGGTTAAGTGTGTACCGAGCTCAACGTTTGTACAGGTGATGGAAGTGTGGGTACAGTTCTCAAAGTTTGCCTCGTGTGCAATGTTCTAAGTAGGTGTCACAGGGGTCCCATCAGAATTGATACAAGTAGTAAAGTCTTACTAGTATGACGTGTCCTCACTTGAGAATGATTCAACAAGTTTCTCTCTTCAGATAGTGAAAATAGTATCTGTATCAGTTGATATCCATTTAATGAACTAACACCGTATTAGAAAGTAAAAAAATATAGAACAATGACCCACGTATTGATTTTTTTCTGACGATGTTGACTCTGGCCACCTGTTGTTGACAAATGAGACACAGTGTCATCTGAACACCTATTTTCAACTTGGCATCTAATGTTACTGTTTTTGACATTTTTGACCTCTTTGAATTTGGCCTGATGTTTTTGACACTTGGCAAGTGAACACCTGTTTGTTGACTTATTTTGCCACTTGTTAGATCTTACCACACCTAGTTGTTGTACATACAAAAACATCTACGTCTAGAGATTTAAGGTTTCTTTTTTGTAAGACAGAAACTGAAAACTCCTTTTTAATATTTGGGTTCTATAAAACCCTTATACGAAATACAATACATTCCCGGCAGAATCTATAAAACATACAAGACTGTAATATTAAAGACTATATAAATGTGCTTGCAAAACTTTTCGTTTGAGTATCTGTCTTTACAGTTCTTTTCTTTTTTATTATAAATACATGTCTTCAGGCCGTCCAAAATTTTAGATTGGGGCTTACTCGCCCAAAACGCATCAATAAAACTAATTTACCAAACTTTGATTAGTTGGGTTAAACTCTAATCACTAGAACAGGCTTTGAAGTCTTCTGGAATGAAGCGCAGTGAGATCAACGCGGGGGGCTTTTTTAATGCAGTATAGGCAACTCACCGATTATAGTGATTACTATAAAGTTGACCTCTCTGAGTGAGCGTAAATCACGTATGTTTAAAACGGCAACTCGAATGTGTACCAAGTCAAGTTTAAGCATTTTTCTATAGATGCCATAGAACTTAGTATCAAGAGTAATAAAAATCAAATGTTGACTTCTATTAAGAACAAACTACAGAGTGAAGATCGGAATAAGATGCGAACCTGTTATACATCAGCCTCCATCGTTAAAAAGTGAAGTATGGGTGATAATTTACAGATGCTAAAGACCTTGATCTGAACTACTCATCGGAAAAAATTGAGAAAGTGCAACAGAGTAATTGTACTTTTTAGAATCTGAAGATGGGTCTACCACCCTGTCAGTAATCCATGTCATACAACGAGTAGGTAGCGGGGGTTTAAAAAGAGATATCATCTACAGTGAATGATAAAAAATCCATGCTGAACAAGAAAAGAAGTTTGATTCAGATCAAGATCTTACAGACAAGAACCTGTTTAGCTCGTGCTATTGTAGTTGGTCGTTTCATTGTCAAAAACCTGGACTTGGAGATGGAGACAAGTATAAAAACTGGCAACGCTATTGGAACACTTTGATTTATGGTGAGCAAAAAGGACTACTCTTCAACGACGAGAAGCTGTATGCCATAATGCAACAAACTGGATTTAGATTACTTTTCTAAGAGAGGGTGGACCTGAAGAAGGGCAACGTTTTCAGGCCGCATTGTTACCCCACATCGTCTGAAAATCTACGAGTTGAAACAACACGTTCTGATTCCATTAGATGTATCTGTATAGTCTCTTGGGATCCGGGCCCCCATTCACGTTTTGTACGATGTTCACCATTAAACTTGTATCGTATCTATGTCTGGACTCTAGAAATGTAATTACTATTGCTGACAAATTGTGAAGCCCTGGTTACTGATCATATAGAAAATCACTCGATGTTTCAATGCTGGTTTCGTTGATTTTCAATTGTCGCCCTGTCAGTTCCCGTTTTGTCACGATAACTCTGATAGTAACGATGTACACATTGTCAGGGTACATTCACTTCGTCTCGGTTGTTACAGAATCATTTTGTAAATAGCTTCTATAGTAGTAATGCTCTCCACTACTTGATTTCAGCTTATGACTAAGCGATGTTCAACTTGTCAATTAGAAGAAGAAGAAACAATTCACACAACACTGTTGTCAAGAAAAGAAGAAAAAATGTCGCCAGAGTAAACAGATCGTGGATCTAGATCATCGCTGTTTTATACAACGGATCCCTGTGGGATGATCATCTTCACAAGACAAAGAAGATTTTCTATGATTTGAGTGTACCCAGGAAAGGTGGGCTGGTTAAACCTAATCTATGAATTGATTGAGCTCGTGAAGCTTGAAAAAAGTGTACAGAGAATGATTGGTGTGAGCAATGTAAAAATGGCTTTTCATGTATTACCTATAAAGTCCCAAAACACCAACTGATTTTTTGACTTGGTTACCTCAAACGACCGTGAAAAGAAACCTACATCAAAGAGCAGAAACTTTTACATATGGAGCTATAGCTATGCTCATAACTGTAAAGGGTACGATGTGACAGTTTATTTCTACATCAGTGTTACACATGCCTGTGAAAATCTCCTGATGCTCATATGAACGGTTTTTAAGATTACTGTTTATGACGGCTGTAATACTAGAGTTTAAAAACTCATGTAAGTTTCTTAGCATTTCCTTTAGCTTATTACCTAAAGGTTTAAACTCTGAGTGAACTGAAAAAGGCTACACTTTCCGTCATAAATTCATAAACACCTAATGCTGATTACATAGGAGTATATCCCCCAGCTATGTATTACAACCCAGATAGTATGAAACCTGATGTCCGTCGTGATCTCTGAAGCATGGTATCAAGACAAATTCAAAAGCATGAGATTGAGAACATTGCACTATCGAATTACATTAATACTGTGAATCGGACGTCACTTTTTGCGACTATGCTTGCATGCATTTCCAAAGCATGTGTATGAGAAAATAACCGATGTGAACCCCTTTGCTGACACTGATTACTTTCTGCCAGTACTATGTACAATATATAAGCAATGAACTATGAGAACAATTAACTATGCAAACATTAACGATTGGTATGTTACCTCCGCGTTCCTTCACAACGACTTTGAGTCACACCCTAGCATTACTACTGGTTGATCTTTGGAAAGAACATGAAACTGGTCAAACGAATTAGACTTTTGTCCTAGATCGGTCCAAGTAGGATCTTGATCGCGTGGTGGACATCAACGAATTTACTCTCGCACCATTAAAACGAATCACATGGCTGTTTTTGGCACTTTGCCCCTTGTGTTTTCCTAACTTAAAGCAAGAGCAACACCCGTTTCATTTTCGTTTGCCCGTGTTGAAAAAGTGTATCAAAAGACCTTAGAGAGAGCCAGTAATTGCCTCACTGATGACAAGTATAACGCTGGTCCGAACATGACGATCGATCAAAGGTACTAGACGGATTCAGAGGCTCTACATTTGTTGCTGATTGTTAGTATTGTTGTTTCCCGACTCGTTAGTTCTTAAGATGCTTTATTTGGAGGTCGACCGAATGCTACAATTTGCTCTGTGAAACAAGGATGATCTCGTTACGTGGATTTATATTCGTGTACCCATTTGTCTTGAAATGTTGGGACTCCTGGCTTCCCATTGGACACCCAGACGTGATTACACATGTATTTCAAAAGTCTAGATCTTCCCTCATGGACTGTAAATGTCGAGTTATTCAAGGCTCGTCAGCTGTTTAACATTCCCTGGGTCGCACCTTATCGGTTTGCAGGAGCAACTACTTTTTCCTTTTTGTCGAACTTGTCATCAACAACTCATCGGCCAGGAGTATGCAAGGTTAGTATTAGCTCTGAATACGAATTGGGAACGTCGTTTGACAGGTACATGGACGACGTGTGAATTGAATGAAGCTATTGAATGAGGTTATGTGACTGATCGTCACTTTGAAGTATGGCCGTTCCCTGATCAGTAATCAATTTTTAGATTTCGTTGCTATCAGTGATCAGATGTTCTCCAGATTAGGCAACACACTAGTGGTTTTTTGCTTCCTGTCAAGCAGTAGAAGATCGTCGCAATTGACAAAGAGATACAAACTTTAGACCAACTCGATCATACGAGAAAAGATTATCGAGAAGATTCCAATCTTACGGACCATTGCCAAACTGAAAAACACTGTTGTGTGGGTCAATTTTCCCTAAATACACAAATTTGCTCCTCTAATTCAGTCTGTTTAGAGTTACGAAGCATTATTTGGGCCAATGATCTTCAAAATGATACTCGTATATATTACATTAGAACTGATACAAAAATGACGCAAGGCCATGAAGAGCTTGACATGATGCTGGTGATTCAAAACCGAAGGATGACTTTGAGCAACCCAATGGTTTTTAAGCAGTGTCAGTGCTAGTCTCCTTTACGACGTCTTTAGCACGGTTACATCTCTATCACCCTAGAAGGTCTCGGTACGAACGTGTATATCCATTTTGATACGAGACTCGTGGTACATTTATCTAACACGATCCACATTCGTGGAATCCCTACTATCATAAACATGTAGGAGGTTCGTGGGAGCAGACGAATTAGATGGGGACTTCTATCTTATCCTTTGATGAAAATAAAGTCCTCCAAAATTATGTTCTTTCCACTCGTCAGGACAAAACGGTGTGTAAAGTCAAAGGAATCCTTTTGATAGTCGTACCACTTCGACAGTCAACGTAAGGTACATTGAAACTATTTTTAGACGTGGTCAACAAAAAAAAGTGATAGTGTACGTTTTTTTGTCATGAAATGCGAACAAAACAATCATAAAGTCAAAACTACAGGCGATGACAAAAGAAGTCCCGTGTCGTGTATGATAAGAGACATCGCATTGAAAATGATGTACTTTACCTGCTGGTTATGCCATTAGTTTTTTGAGTTAAAAATGTATGAAACTGTGACTTACATGTTGGTGTTGACGATAAAAACAGAAGACAGTGAAGGGTAAACATTAAATTGATACATGTGAGGTCAAGTACACTTCCATGGCGACTCTCGATTCGAAAGATCACTCCTTTTTACTGACTTCTTCCTAGCTTCTCTAGTTTAAAAGTCTTCTCCCGACAGATACTTTGCGTGGACAGAATTCAAAACTTTCATTTACTCTGTTCTTTAAGTCTTGATGGATAGTGAGTGGGAAATAGCGTTGAGTTTTGATCTTTCTATCTTTTCCTAGTCCTTAACATCAGATTCCCCTATTCTAGATGTCCTGTTCCCTTTCACGTTCCTTTGTTTCCGTCGTGACACCTAAAAATCCCCAGGACCCCCTTTCGTCTTTCCTAAGAAAAAGGAAATTAAATTTAGCCAACATGAACATTTTACTTTTCGTCGGATTGATATTGATAAAACGTCTACGTTAGATGTGAACACAATGATCATGTCATCAACTGATACCAAATCCTGTGTTGCGCTTTTGTAGGAATATTTGGAGACGAAATTTCGAAGTTTTATGCGTCTCCTTTGCTTTAATAGAAAAGAATGAAACGTTGGGTTTTCTAGAGCCTTTCAATATGTCATTCAATGGTATAGAAAATCTCTCTCATAAAAATACTATTAAATTTAAGAAAAGGACTCAGCTGTAGATCGATTCATGATTGACCCGTTTTAAAGGCCGATCACGTATCTAACCGTTCGATTTTTAATACGTTTTCCAAGTTTACTAGGTTATAAGCTTGGCTTTGTAGCCGTTGACACCAATGAGGAGATGACGAAATGGGTGGATGTACACGCACATGCGTGAGTATCCACCCGATTTAAATATTGGTCATGAGTGGTAACTATGTCAAAGTAAGCTTATTGCCGAAAGTCAAATTGTAGGTATCACAATCGTTACCGTTATTACGTGTGGATCCCTTTAAACGGGTCAATCGCTCAATCGATCTAAACATTGGGAATATTTTCATTACAATTATGTTTTTTTAAATAAAAAGATTTTGATACCATTCAAATACAATTGAGAGATGACATAGGGACGTTAACTTTCATTCTTCTAGGAGCAAAAGTGATTGTAAAACCCCTTCATTTTCGTCTGTCAAATAAAATACAAGTGCAACCCAGGACTTGGGTATGAGACCGAGAGATCATCGTGTTCAAATCTTGTATTATTTATCGAATATGAATCTTTATCAAGAGAAAATGGCATGAAAAGCCGTTCAGAAAAGAAGATATGAAATTTCCTTTTTCTTAGGATACGTAGAGGAAACAGAGAGGAGAGAAACAGAGAGTCAAGAAGGAGAACAAAGAGAAAGAATAGGGGAAACGATGGAAGGACAGGTAAGATCTCAAGGAGAGAAAAAGTCAGAAGGCCAGAGAGATGAAGAAGGGAAAGATCAATTCAATGAAACGAAAGAGGGGACGTCCTACGCAAAGTATCTGTAAAGCTTGAAAAGAAAAAGAGAAGAAGAAGAAGGTTAAGAGGGATTATCGTGAAAGACTTTTAAACGAGCATCGAAAAGTAGAGTCATGTAAAAAATACCTCATGATATTTTAATCGTTTCTACGACAATGGTTGCGTGTACTTCAGTCTCCCATGTATCGGTGACCCCACTTTTCACTTTACAATTAAATGATAATCAAATGGCAAATCAAAGCAAGTTTCATACATTTTATCATGTGCAAAAAAGAACAACGACCAGTAGGTAAAGGGATCCTTTTCAATGCATCCTCTTAGACGTACCGATGATACAATTTGTTTAGTCATCGACTGTGTTTTAGAAAAATATGTTTTTTTAGTTCGCATGATCTAAAAATACGATTTTATGGACCTTATCTTTTGTTGAGAACGTAACATCACTGTTTCAATGTATCTCTCAGACTGTCGATGGTAAGAACTATCAAAAAGTGAGTATGGACTTTACACACTTTATTGTCATCGACGAGTCTTGCTAGCATAATCGTCACGGATAGTGCTCCCACGAACCGAGGATAAGATAGAATAGTGTAATTCGTCGAATTCATCGAGTAGAACTGTTTATGATAGTAGTGTACCACGAGCTCATCGTGTTGAAGTGGATAGCTACCGAGAGTCAATCTGATAGAATGACAAGGACTCCCAAACCTTCCGAGGGTGGATAGAGATGTGACCGTGCTTTTAAACTAAGACCTGCTACCACTACAGAGGGTTATCGTTTCATCAGGAATTAATCAAAGTCTTTCCTTCGGTTTTGATTTTTGTACAGTATGAATCCAGCTATCTGACGCCTTCGATCATTGGGCCCAAATATCTACCGGGACCTAAACAGACGATTAGCCATCTTGAAGTAACTTTGTGTATTTAGGGAACAGTCTCCACGTTACAGTGTCTGAGGTAAATTAGTTAAAAGATTGGGAATGGAACCCGATAATGCTTTTACAGAAACAGTTTAGCTAAAGGTCCGTACTTTCAGTCAATCTTCTGATACAACAAAAACAACGTAAAAACCCTGTTGGGGCCTCTCCTTTCAAACATCCTTTGTGACTGACGGCAACGAGTCTAAAAATTGATTAGGAAGCAGGAAAAACGGCTAGCTTGTAAAGTGAAGTGCAGTGACCAAACATCATTTGAATATAGTCACGAACATGAGTTATCCAGGACTGATCAGGGAAAGCCGTACCCAAAGATACACCTAATCACATACACCTTTTTCAATAGCTTTATTCGATGAGTTTGATGATGTTCTCAAAACGTTACGTCGTTCTTGATTGCAAGAAAAGCAAGATAAATGATGCGACCCAGGGAATGTTACGTGATTCCTTGCTGAGCACAATTACAGAAATAAAGGGAAAAGTCACGACTATTGCAAACTACTCTGAAAGAATTGGGATGAGTACAGCTGAGGGGTCAGAACTCGATATTGGGGTACGAATCCAAAATATTGATCTAGACTCATCCTTGTTTCATGTGGTAATCACGTCATGGGTGTCCAATGGGAAAAGTCCCATGTTTCAAGAACGAATCGGTACAACAAACTAACAACAGCAACAAAAGTATGTCTCCTGAGAACAAAGTAAACGAATCGATCTCGTCAATCGGACCAGTGTTAAATAATGTCATCAGTTAGGAACATTGGTCGGGAAACTCTTCCGAACACGTTTTATCAATGAAATGGCCAAACTCTAAACTCGTCTTGATGCTCAAGACGGGAGTCATGTTCCCACAAAAAAGGGAAACTTGAAACCGAACAGCAAATACTGATTGTTTTAGTAAGGTCTTTAAATACGTTTAGTGTCACAGCGTCAAGGAATCCGAACCGGGTGATCTAGGACAAAAGCTAACGTTCTTTTGCATCCGTGCCAAAATGGGCAAGATCAACTCGTAAATAGTGAGACAGTCTTGATGATAACCATTTTTGTGATGAACGATTTACATGAAGTTAATGTTTTCAAAGTTAATGTTCTCATCGTTTTGACCAGTTTCATGTTGTTTCCAAGTCAACCAGCGTAAATGAATCAGTGGTTCAAAGTGTAATGTTCTCAGGATATCCCCGCTCATAGTATGATACTTATCGTATCTTTTTGCATAGTCACAGAAACGATAGGCAGTATTCTCGTAATTAATGTTCTGATTAGCAAAAGGGGTTCTCGGTTAGTTTCATGCTTATGTATTGTACATAGCACAGAGGGACGTCGCCTAATCCTCACGTCGACTATCTAAAAAGTTTTTAGCGGGGCATTAAACAAATTAAAATCTCAATCTTTTGAATTTGGTCTTGATTTATGACTCAAAATCAGGTGTATCACGTTTAGAGTACACTTCTGAGTTTAAAC
This sequence comes from Atrina japonica, assembly GCA_030159075.1. NCBI lineage: Eukaryota > Metazoa > Mollusca > Bivalvia > Pterioida > Pinnidae > Atrina > Atrina japonica. Next base: position 828,350 of record BROG01000149.1, read on the forward strand.
ATAGCTGGGGGTATAAGGTGTACAATAAGCAGTAGCTTCTGTATTGAAGTTTTGCTCTAGTATCTTTCTTCAGGTCAGTCAATCATAAAGCTTTAGTAATGTAAAGCTAAAGGACTATGAGCAGAAAGGAGATCAAGAGTAAACCTGATGTTAACACTCAGAGACAGAAGAGATACACAGAGAAAGAGATACAGAATCAGGGTTTTTCACAAAAGGATCTATGTTTTATTACTGCTCTAAACTGTCCATCGTAGGTTAAAGTTATTCGTAATAGTTAGCTGGCCCTGTAAAAGTTTCTCTCTTTGATTTTAAGGCTTCATATAGGTCATGACATAACCAAGCATTTTGTCCGTTCGTCTCGGAATGTAATACGATGATCTTCCTCTTTTTACATTTTTCACAGCAATCATCGATGCTGGGGACATCCATTCGATGAGCGATATTCGATAACCAGTTCACCGGTATCTTCCCACTGGGTCGGCACATATCAGCCATTGTAATTTGTCTTGAAGATGATTCGCCCCAGAAGGGATCCGTTACACAGTCAGCCATGATCAAACACGACTATTTACTCTGGAGACATTTTTTCGGCAGGGTGTGACGTCACACGTCGCGTGAGCGTTTCTTTTCTTACTCCTTCTAATTGAACATGGGCATCGAGTCAAAACAAACATCAGTAGTGGAGAGCATCTATACAGAAGCTATTTACAAAATGATTCTCGTAACACCGAGACGATGTGGCGTCCCATGACAATGTGTAATCGTTACTATCAGAGTTACTGACAAAACTGAATCTGAAGATGGAGGCAATTGAAACATCACAAACCTCGCAGAAAGTGGGGACAGATGATCTTCGATATGATCATAAACCCACGACACGGTCGCAATAGTATTTGTCAGCTCAGTATGAGTCCTACTAGATAATACAGATCGTAAGCTAGTTTTCGTCAAAACAGATACCGATCAGCCCGACGATCCCAACCAGAAAGACAGATGATCTACTGGAATGTCAGAACGCCGTGTTTATTCAACTCTGAAAAAGAGAAATGTTACTGTCAATATTATGTAACCTAACTAACGTTGCCATTTTCAGGTCCACCCAACTCATTAGAAAAGTAATCTAAATCCTGTTTGTGAGATTAAGGCTACATCTTCTCGTCGTTAAAACAGTAGACCTTTACTCATCACCATGTGTCATAAACCCTATCACTCATATTCTTGTCTCATAAAGCCCTATAACTTATTTTACTTGTACACTCCACATTCAGTTTAAGGTTTCTTCAATCGTAAGACCAATACAATAGGTCCTAAAAAGGACCGTTGTATTCTTGGCTGTATCTGCCTTGATTCATGTACAGAATCTCTTTTTAAACGGCTGAGACATATTTTCGTCCACCCTGCTTACGTTTTCTCTCTTGGATTACTGACAGGGTGGTAAACAGAATCTATTCTAAAAATTTTTCATTACTCAGGCGAACTTTCTCTTTTTCCCCGATGAGTAGTTCAGATCAATCTTTCGTAACTTATCTTTAGTATCACGACTTACTTTTTGCCTAGTATCATATACAGACTCGCATCTTATCCCGAGGTTCGACTGTAGTTTGTTCCATAGAAGTCAACATATATACTATTACTTGACATTTACTATTTTTATCACATCTTAGAAAAATTTAAACTAGGCGTGGTACACTCTCGACGTTTTAAACTTGGTGAATCACGTTGCCAACGTCTACTTTATACCAATCACTATAGAGGTCAAAGTTGACGAGACGGAGTACGTCCATCGTGCACTATGATCTCATATAAAAAGCCTTGCGCGTCTCATTTCACTGCGCTTGTCATTCCAGAAGAATAAATCAAAGAAAGATAGCCATTCCGTGCGTAGAGCTTCAACCAACAACACATCCAAAATGAAGTATTGATACTGTAGAAGTTTATAATAAAAAAGTAAGAACTGTATACATTTTGGACAGAAGTGAAGACAGCCAGCGAAGAATGGGATATACTAGTTCGAATGACAGATAGATTCGGAATGGAAAAGTTTTGCCAAGCTGCTTCGTTTTTATTTGCAGCAGAATACAGAAATAGAAAAAAGAGTGTGTGCTGTCTTATAAAAACTGCTGTTGCTGCTCTCTAGAAGGGTTTTTAGACAACCCAAAACAAACGTGGCCAGATTCAGGGCAACCTAACAACAACACGAAAAGAAACCTTAACAAAAACTATGCAGTTTTTGTATGTGTTAAAAATGTCAAAAACAGGTCTAACCTATAATAAAGTGTTAATTCTTTTACTTGATTGATCAAATTTTGTCAAAACAGAAATTCAAACACGAGGCAATTCTAAAAATAGTAACATTAAAAACTTGAAAATAAGTTCAGTTAGACTACTGAGAGCTAGTTTGGCAGCCGAAGCTCGGTGTTAGTTCATTACATCGTAACTCAACTGATAAAACTGCAACCTGGTAAGTGTTTAACTTTTTTATTTTATATACAGTAGGACAAGAAATAATAGTAAGATAATACAGATACTATTTTCACTGATCTGAACTTTGATACCTACTGAAACGACAGGAGTGAACAACCTCATACTTGACCCTTTACTACTTGTACCACTTTGTCAATTTGAGACTAGCTCATAACATTAACGTTGCACATCTTCGACAACTTTAAGAACGGTAAATCGACTGATCACTTTGAAAAAGAAAGAGAAACGGTATTGGCTTGATCACTTTCGACAAACTATTAGTACGTTACACACTTTCATTGTTCTATGAGTTCTCAACTCCTGCCGGGAGATTAGTCAGTTCGAAATGATTCCATACCCAAGATGGCTATTATTCTGTAGCGGTGAGTTTAAAAAAACAGCGACTACACTTCCTATCTAGTCGCGTATATTCAACATTAAATAGAGTATTTGTGTTTTTTGTTGTATTCACTTATAGATATCAGAGTAAATATAGTTTGTCATGTCATGTATACAGTTCATCAGCAGAGTGAAAAGTCCTTTGAGATCATCTCTCGAGTCTAACATCAGAGTAATCTCCCTACTTTCACCATACAGGGTAACAGTTTTATTTTTTAACCTATAGAGTCTATACAGAGTAATCTTTCTATGTTCCACATATAGAGTCTAAACAGAGTGTCTCATTTAGTCCTATAGGTTACAAGTATAGACAGAGTAATCTCTCTTTGTTTCACCTGTAAAGCTATAAGAGTGAACATCCCTTTGTACATACTCGTCACTACTACAAGCCTTAGGGTACAGTGTTTTAGTTCAAGCTATGAATCGAGCTCGGCCTATCGCTTCTCGCGCACTGCGCATAGAATACACAACTCTCACGACGGTGGCGCCACCAACTGCTAGTTTCACAAACCTGGAAAAAGCTCAAAGTTTGCGGTTCCGAAGCTCGAAGATTCAACATCGTCAGAAAAAACCAAAAACCCAGCATTCTCTCTTTTACCGTTATTTTACTCGCAAAGTCTTAGTGACCTCTGAGTGAGCTCTCGCGACCTCTTCTGACGCCAACCCCTTGTAACGAAGGCTCTCATTGGCTCCCTAACTCACAGATACGGGCTCGCCCCCACAACCTTCCACTTCCGGTCATGAGACACGCCTCAACGAGCTCCACCATTGGCTCTTTCTTCTTACCGACGCCATGACAACATGACCTCACTTCCGGTTTGACGCACCTGGAAATGACCTCAGTTTCCGGTATAAAAATACTTCCGGTTATGCTCAAAAACTGGAAAAACCCAAAGCGGGCCATTCTAAAATGACCAATTCAGAAGCCAGCATTCAAAATGGACGTCATCAACAGCGCCACTGGTGGCGCCCCCTAGCGGCAAAATTCAAATGGCCCGCCATGGAGCTGCCTATTACTACTCCTGCAGCAGTTCTGGAAAATATTTTAAAAGCGGGGTACCCCTGAGGCATTTTTGTCCCACCCTGGATCCACCTCTGGGCCGATCTGGCCAAAATGAAGAAACTTGATAGTGGACCTTGAGTACTTGCTTCCCAGGAAGTTTCGTCAAAATCTCTTCAGCGGTTTTGAAGAAGATGCCGATAGAGTGAAAAATCACACCCCCCCCTCATTTTTGAAGTATTAAAATTTTTTTAAAAAATTCAAAATGTGAAACTTCCGCAAAATTCATTCACGATAGACTTTATCTAGCAAAACACAGCTAATACAAATAAAATGAATGCATCTTAAAGAATATAACGGGAGAAAATCAAAGAAATCATACAAAAATGAATGAAAATTATAAAGTCTAAAAAGAGGTCGAAAACGCGTCAAAAATTTATTTTCCGATATACGAAAATAACAAACTTGAATTATACATCTCTGTATATCACTCAGATATAATTAGTTTTTCAATCCATGCAACGATTTTGGAGGAGAAGATTTTTTTTAAAACAGGGGTACCCCCTGGGGCCTCTTTGGTCTCACCTAGCTCATGTAACAGGAATCGAGGCCGGGGTATATCGCTTGCGATGTTAAATCCCTGTCACACATTGACGATTTAGCCAGCCTACGCCCGACGTATGAAAAAATCATAAATCGTTGGCATACGTCGAACTTTCACTGTATCCCTGTCACACATTTTAAAACGATTTATTGAACATATGCGGACGTATGAAAAATTTATCAAATATTTATAAAACGTTGGCAATACGTCGTACTGTTGCTGTAATTTACGATGCGATGACCATTTACAAGTAATATATAGGAAAGTGTGTTAACGATCATATAACGTACCTAAAACGTACCTACAACTTACTCCAGTGTATGGATCATACGCTGGTATACGTCGAAAAGTTTTGTGCTTGCACAAAAATTTTCAATGATCTTGGCGTACTTCAACTTATGCCAGTGTATACCAGCGTGTTGTTAACTTATGCAAAACATACTTAAAACTTACCCGACATATGCCAACGTTTTTAACCAAATTTTTCATACGTCGGACATACTCTGGCTAAATCGTCACTGTGTGACAGCGCCTTTAGTGTTCTTATCGACCTAATCGTAACTAACTGCGAGCGGATCGAGACCAATGTACGGAGTGTCTCGCAATCAGGTTTCATGTTTACTTCATCTTTCAATTGAAGAGTTACTAACTATTAAGTAAGTGCTGTATGAGACAACTCGTACATCAGTCTCGATCTGCTTTCAGCGAGTTTAGGACCTGGCGAAGTCACCAAGGTTACTCAAAACTCAAGCTCAATTTTTTATCGTTTTGATTTTATGGTTGTTTTTAAAACCTCTGGATGTGACTGCATGGAAACCGCATTATATTTCCTTTTCATACACATCCTATACACTTGGTAAAAATTATCATATTTCCATGGAAAATAAAAAGATACATTAACTGTACCTCGAGTGTGGTATGCAGAATTTGAGCGCGTACTTAAATTATATTTCGTTATTTCTGAAGTTTTCTTTAAAACAACCTAAATATCCAGTTTCTACATAAGCTATGTGTGTTTTGTTTTGGCCGTGTGTTTTCATCTTAAAATCCTGTAAAGGTACTTGAGCACGAATAGGGTCCAGGGGTCGGTTTTACGAAAGGTCATAACTCTCAAGCTTTGTCTTGGTAGTTAGGACTAAAAGTTAGGATTTAGGACTTCCGGCCTTTTGTAAAACGGGCCCCAGGTCTTTAGTCACTAGCATGTAATTTTCCTAAGTCAAGGTATTCTGATCCACATTGTTCCTCAAACCGTAATGGAGTGGTCGGAAAACCTTAACTTGGGAAGATGCTAGCATGTAAGTTTTTCACGTTCGGGTTTATCCAGTATTTATACAAGTTGCGTATCTGTGAAGTCATCGTCATAAGACCACTGTCCGGAATCGCTATGCTCTTTCCTATAGGAATGAACAATGTGATTCCAGACTGTGGCTTTACGAAGATGCTGTAAAGTGTGAAATGAAACGATCGATTAGATTCACTTCGCAATTTCGATTTCGTTTATCACATTACAGGTACCCGTTATACCTAAGGAGTAAACATAATCATGGTCATTCTGTACACCAATACACTGATCGGAACTGTCAGAATCAAGAAAAAATTATATGATTACACCATTCAATTTATTGATACGTCCAAGTAAAATTAATAAGACGTGAAAATGAATGTTATCAAAGCGATCAGCAGCTTCACAGTAATGGATATTGATAAACAAATAATACTCGCTCTATAATTTCATTAAACATACGCTTTTTATAGTGAATAGTCATATAATATGGGTTAATGTTGTCTTTTTTGAGTAGGCTATATATAATCACACGACTTATTTACAGAACGCCAAGTCTGGGATCGAACCCGGCGCGAGAAACTGTTCCAACAATGTCCCATGTGGGCTTTTCCGGCGTCAACCTGTTCAAGACTATATCACCGACAACTAAAATTTCTACCACAATTTCTCGTTTTCCTCCCGTACTTGTATAAGTAAAAATTCGACCCCATTTCATTTCAAAAAATGGATTACGCCTTATGTCAACTTCTTTCAGTGTCGCGCGACACCAGTCCACATTGACGTCGTCTGCTCTCACCAGAAGCAGGCGCACGTATTGAGTAGTTCCATAATAATGGGCGCATTCAAAAAATAATAATGGCGTTTCCAGATGCGGTTTCTCGGGGACCTGTTTCTTCAGATAACACTCTTTCTGATTTTTCTTCACAGGACGTTTCTTTTTCTTTTTCCCTTTATCACGCTTGCTTCCGCCGCGGCCTTGATCTTCATCGCTACTTGGAACGTCGTATTTGTCATCGCTGTTGTCATCGTTATCGGGTAGCGGCGTAGACATGAATAACAGCAAAGGTTTGACTTTCATTACTAACCTCTGTGTGCCATATGGAGATTTGGTCGGCAGTTCCTTAGTACTCATTGCTAACCAGCACCCCTTAAGCTCGGGGTTACTTGCTAGAGGAGCTCGTGCAGGTAATTCCGTGAAACCACCAATTAATTTTCCGGACTTCTGGATCCGTTCTTTTCCGGTCAGCGTTGAACTATGCAAGAAAAATTTGATTTCCTCTTGTTCATGGTAGTCCGATCTTTTCATCAATGCTTCCCAATATTCTTCCAGTGTTTCCTGACTCGTCCGGGACTGTCCCCAATATTTCATCCAGCCCTCCGCCATATTATGCACCTGAATGCCCGTATATTTACTTTAAAAATCTTTTTAAAAAATCATTAGTTAAAAATAGTTCTATTAAAGGTAGTTTCGTTTTGTTTTCCATGTAATTTTAAATATCTAGGCCTACGTCCTTGCATAGAGGAAGTCAATCGAGATTCGATTAGACCGTGACGACATGATTATCGAGTTTGTAATTTACCGTATTGAATTGAGCACGAGCCACCAGAATGTTTTTCTCACAGAACAGACGGCATTCAAAACGTTGCATGTAGTCACACGTTCGGTCTCCTTGTTCAGGCGAATAGGTAGTCCGATGTTAAATGAGCAGACATTTGTCTTAAAATCTAAAAAGTTATTATTTCTCATTTGAATTGGAATTCCATTGTCTGTCATATATAATATTTTGATTAATTATTTATGGGACTTAAAACATCAATGGAAACACAAATGAGACCAAATCATAATTATCTTTCAAGCTGAAAAATAACATTGTAATTATCAATTAAAAATTAGATAATGTCCCGAGCTTGTTTATTGATCAATGCCGATTTTTGTTTTGCCTGTACGAGTTATCTCCCATTCAAAGTGGAGAACGTAAACAGCCTGTGACGTCACTGAAAACGTCGTGGAAACCATACAACCAGTCGTCAACCTGAAGGTAACTGAAATTTTTGTTATCACTAATTCGACTTTTTATAAGTATGTTTGAGGTAACAGTTTTCACACCCCGATTTATAATTTAAAATATTGCTTTATATAGACAATAGCAAGGACAAAAATACATTAAATTTAGGCCTATACAATGCTGTGAGATGCTCTGGGCCTGGCACCATAAAAGTTAAGAAATATTTGACTAAACTTTAGCTGATCCTGAAATCTGATTGGCTGAGCAGGCCAAGTTGAGAATATTCTCAGACCACGGCCCGGCACCATAAAACTTGAGAATTTACTCAAGTCTGAGAATATTCTCAAATTGGCCAGCTCAGCCAATCAAATTTCGGGGTTAGCCAAAGTTGAGTAAAATTTTTAAAATAATTCTTAAGTTATATGATGCCAGGCCCTGGAGCGAGAAGGTCAAGACATAGTTTAAAGTCTAATTTCGGTCTAAAGAAAGATTCAAGGCAATGATGCTTTTTGCCGGTATTTCTCCTCTAATAATATATTTCACCGCCGGGGTACAACACCCACAATTACAGTTTTACTAACAGTATAACGGCAATATACAGGACTACCTTTAGAAACGTCAGTTACGGAATACACTTGTGACGTCACAAAGTGTTGTTGAGCTCAAGATTTATCTACAAACTAACAAAGGAGAAGCAATACCGATTGTATGGGTCCGTTTCAAATGTATATATCTAAAACCTATTTCAAATGTAAATATTCCTTATTTAGTTCTGATGAATTTACTAAATCTATTTTATTTAATAAATCGATGTATTTGATTTATACTTTTTTCAGTTTTAAGTTGAATACCTTATATTATTATTACAATTTTAATGTGCAGTCCGTTTGTTGTGAAAACAACTTTATTTATCATTTATGAAAACTCTAAAATTGAAATCACTCACATGTGGCATGCGCACACAAATTCATAAGCTATTATTATTATTATTATTATTATTATTTACATTGTAGTTGTCGATGTTGTTGTTGTTGTTAATATTATTATTATTTCCAAAAGTTCCCGTTGACACCCGCTTAGGACAAAAAGAAGATACCAAACATGCCACAGGAGCAAGCAGGTTCTTCGGATCCGGACTCAACATGGACACTATCGGAACAAATAGAAGAGCTGCGAGGGAAGCTGCACTTGAAAGGTACAGTAATCATTATATGCACTGTTCTTGTCACATAATACAAGAACCCGATTTTACATAATCTTGTGTTTACGGGGAAAAAATGAAAGTATGAAAATATAAAACAAATTCAAACATTCTGATTTTTCACTTGACGCCCTTTTTGGTATTAGCTATTAATATGTCGTTTATTAGTTTTTAAATTGAAAATTTAAAAGAAGTCGTGTTTTCACTTTTAAATTTCCAAATTAAAAGTAAGAAAATGGCCGATATTATGTTATAAAATTATGGAATTGTTACAATAGAAATGGCAGTTAACTTGTAACTACACCCTGACAAAATAGACTTCGCCTTCAAAAATCGTAGGTTGTGACAAGTGATAATAAAAGTTATAATTATTTCAGCTTTCTTTACTTTAGGGGCCCGAGCATCTTCCCAAGTCAAGGTTTTCCGATCCATTTCGTTCCTCATACAAGTTGACAGACTTGGGGCCCGTTTTACGAAAGGTCCTAAGTCCTAAATCCTAAGTCTTAGACTTAATTGTCACGGGACTGACCAATCAGCGGTGTGTTGCCACGGTAGTTAGGGCTAAAACTTAGGATTTAGGACATAGGACCTTTCGTAAAAAGGACCCTTGGCCTGTATGTTGCGATTTCAAGGCGTCGATTTTCATTGACCGAAACTACCTTTGAATGAGCCAATCAGAACGCGTCTAAAATCGATCACACATCGACCACATGATAGAGTAACCCGAATAATTCAGTTGTTATATTCCGTTCACTACGATCACTACATTCCATCGGATGATGGAGAGAATCGAAAACTTTGCCGGCTTAAATTTTTCGAGTTAATGATAGAGGGGAAAGAACGTAAATACAGAATGATGGCGAAGTGCAGGCTATGCCACGAGTCTTTTCAGTCGTTAAAGTCAGGGGCCAGTGTCGGACCAATTTAAGTGAAATTTGAGATCGGCGCTAGATGTCGCCAACAGTGACCGCCAGATATCAAATGTAATCTGTCAAGGTGTATGGGGATTGACGTGGATCAGAAACCCGTGGCTTGGGAAGATGGGCCCCAAGCTACATAAGAATAAATATATAGTATCTAAATGATACACAAAACATTTAATTTCAATATAATGCATTTTTGATGTAAAATATTCTGTTTAAACATATTTCAAAATGCAAAACATTGAATAAATATTGAAGCGAAGATGTAATGTAATGACGAATACTTCCGCATACAAAAACATACCTTACAATAGGGTTTGGTATTTTTATTTTTTTTATTTTTTGAAGAATACTATAATATCACCACGAGACACCTGAAGTAAAATTAAAAAATTCAGTTAAAGAAGGTCGATATTTCCAAAATGCTCGTTGTTTGTTGTTGCTTAACGTCCCACTCAAGAATCTTTAACTCATATGGAGACTTCACCAAATGCCGGTGAAGGGCTTCAAATTTTGGCCTATGCTCGACACTTACGGCCATTGAGCAGTGAGGGTTATTTAACGTGCCGACACCTCCTGTGACACGGGACCTCGGTTTTTACTGTCTCATCCGCATGACAGGAAACCAACCTGTCGCCAGCTGGACTTGAACTCACGATCAAGAGTCGAGCGCGCTACCAACTGAGCCAGGCCGGCTCTCCAAAATAGTCGTAACTACAATAATCGTATTTTTTATACCACTGGTAAATGAGAAATCAGCAGAATACGAATCTGTTGTGAATCGGAAAAAAAAAATTTCGCGGAAATTTGAATACAGGTAAATAGTCCATTTAGCAGGTAGACCTAAATAGCAAAAACAGTATTAACCGGGTAAACAGCCATTCTCCGCGCGGATCACTTCGGAAATTTGAAAAGTGAAGATTACTCCATTTCAAACCTGTATTTACATAGTAAATATACCAATATGATGATAATTTCAAATTATATCTTTTTACTTTTATGTAACGAAAAATAAAATCAAGAAAGGTATAACAAAAAACTATTATGCATGTATTGTATTTAGATGAATTATAGTGGACTTTTCAATTTAAGACAATGAACAAAACTTTAAAAATAAAGTTGAAAGAGCAAATAATTTGCTATTCAGTTCAGCGAGATGTTATACAGCCTAATGGTATAAATATGTCGGATACCAAAATATAAATCTTCAGGATGTCCAGGATATAGATACAGATCTGGTGAGTACTGGTCAAACACGAATCACTGGAAATCCAGAGACTTAGACGTACAGCCGTAAACAATATACTGGGTCTCCAAAATGTTTTAACATTTAAAAATAGTACTAGTAGTTGATATAGAGAGACGAAATATTATTGTAAGATAAATTTCAAACCGTACCACGTAAAACTGCTCACGGTTGTAAAGCATAATAAGACAAGTCAGTGTACTCGTCATGTCAAACGTTTAAAGGGACATTAACTTTTACTGAAATTATTTCGGTTTTTTTTTCTACTTTTACTTCTTGTACTTGATGTACAATAACAAATTGGAGCTATACACATGTATAAAAATCTTATATTTAAGTAGTAATATCCCACAGTCACCCGCATATGGAGTTTATATTTCACAAATTATCCGATATGCCAGGGCGTGTTCAACATATGAACATTTCATATACAACTGCACGTAAACTATCTGGATCACTGACAAATTATTGACAGAGAAGGATATCAAAAACCGCGTTTGATGTCAACGTTCCGCAAATTTTACGGTCGGTATAATAGTCTTGTTTGCGATTACTCTGTTTTACTAAGTGAAATGTTGAGTTGCCTTTTCGTTGGCGGTTGTTGAGACGTCTGTACCAATTGTGACGAAGATTAGTTCCTCACGTATTTCATGTGGATTTGACTGTGGACTCACGACGGGTGTGACCGGTCGACAGGGGATGCTTACTCCTCCACGGCACCTGATCCCACCTCTTATTTTCCAGAGGTCCGTGTTTGTCCATTTTTACCAGATTTGCATCTATATCCTGGACATCCTAAAGATTTATACTTTGGTATCTGAGTTGGTTTTTTTGTGTATATTCATATAAAAATCTCAGATACCAAAGTATAAATCAATAGGATGTCCAGGACATAGATACAAATCCGGTAAAAATGGACAAACACGGACCTCTGGAAACCAAGAGGTGGGATCAGGTGCCATGGAGGGAGTAAGCATCCCCATGCGACCGGTCAGTCACACCCGCCGTGAGTCCACAGTCAAGTCCAATGAAACACGTGAGTGTTTCTCTGAGTGTATCCTCGTCACAATTGGTACAGACGTAGTTGTCTCAACAACCGCCAACGAAAAGGCAGTCAACTCAACATTTCACTTAGTGAAACAGAGTAGTCGGTTGCAAACAAGACTACCATACCGACCATCTGCAAAGCTTCAAAGTTTGCGGAACGTTGACATTAAACGCGGTTTTTCGATATCCCTGTGTCAATAATTTGTCAGTGAGTAGTTTACCTCTGTATATGAAATCTTCAAGGAGGTATGTTGTGCACGCCCTGGCATATCGGATCATTTGTGAAATATAAACAGTTTCTTCACTCTTGTGTCATATTGCAGTGTAACCCGAGTGAGGGATATTACTACTTTAAATGTGGAAAATTTACGATGGGAAAGCCGAAATCGTCGCGTTTATCGTATAGCTTGGTTGCTTTGATTTTTTCCCTTGTCTTGTGTTGATATTAAGTAAAATGTCTCAAGTATGAAGCGTGTGTACTTGATTCTGTTGTATCTTCTTTAATTTCTAGTTCGCTGGTTATATATCGCATTGACATTCATGTATGACACATTGTCATTATAAATTGACAAAGCGTCGTCGATATAACTAATGTGTCAAATTAAAGGACACCGCTAACTTTTTCTTCTTTTGATTCAGCAGTTTTTACTGAATGAAGTCTGCTTCGTATGAATAAAGGAACAGGTCGGCCAATAAAGGAGCACAATTGGTTCCCATAGGAATGCCGACAGTTTGTTGAAAGACCACGTCTCCGAACATTACAAATATACTATTGTCTATTAGAAAAATTCCAGCATGTTTTTTATATCAACTTCAGTATACTTATGTGTAGAATCAGAGTGGTGTTTTGACGAAATAAGTATCCTGATAGCCAATCACTAGATATTTAAATTTTCGGGTACCTACCTTTAGTGAAAAAGCAGTTGTCTATAATGCTAAAAAGCCTTCCTTTTAATTTTTTATGTGGAATAGTAGTGTAAAGAGTTGAGAAATCATAAGTTATACATTTTATGAAAATAAGGTCAGGTCCAGTGTGGTATGCATATACACATGTAAACAAATAGTAAGGTTAACTTAATCACTTGCAAGTGAATACATGTATTTTGAAACTGTGTTTCACAGAAGCAATATTCACAAATATACAATATGGGAATCTAAGAATCTTTAGGCACGGTATTTCTTCTTTCCTCTATTGTTTATCTATCTAAGTAGTATAAAAGGAAAGATTTAAACACACACACACACACAGCAAATGCCTCTTTAAACAAGTCTCTCCGACTTAAAGGTGGGCAGCATAAGAGGTGGTTTTTTTTCTTATTTCCCTTCTCATCATCATATTTAAAACTACCGTCAGTACAACTTTGCATTCAATATGAAATACGATCATTCATTTAAGTGTCTTTTTTGTTAATTTATAGAGAGGGATGCAAAAGCATTTTACGAAAGTTCCGAGGCCAAGAAAATACAATACGAGAAACTTGTGTCCAAACTTCGGGGTGAAAACAAGGAAATGAGGGTCAAGCTGGCCAGAAGCATTAATGTAAGATTGGGTAAATTTATTATCCCTACCAAACCAAATTCACCTAAATCAATCTATGGAATGTTTATTATGACATGATGTTCATTCCTATTTATTTATGCTAACATTGAAGATAAAATGTATGTACATGTATATATGCAGATAAAATGCTAAAGTAGTTTTATATAGAAAAAGCCCACACTACTCTTACAATATCGTGGCAAAAGTGAATCAGCCAAAATCATTTTCCGTAGCTAACTTTTTTAGAAATGATTGACCTGACTTATGTACTCAATGAAATCTTGTAAATGTTTGAACATGTGTTGAAGTCTATGGGTTACTAGTATCTTTCAAAATTAATTTAGAATGTGTCAGTTTCTTTTCATGAAAACTGCAAGTAATTGAAGTCATGCGAAATTTACAGCATCATTTCCTTCTTAGTTCATAGTAAGTGATGTCAACAACATACTTACTTCAAATAAAAACAGAGTTTCAAAGGAGTTTAAAACTTATACCAGATGGTGATGAATATCAGTAAACATTTTTTTATATAAATTTGTTAATTTTTTTAAAAGAATCCACGCAAGCATTACTTTGTGACAGGTCTATTAAAAACGTTGATTTGACATAGAAAGCTATGTTAAATCGCGAAAGTTGAAATCTCTTTTGGCACGGTGCTGTACTTGCAGAAGACGGCTGATCTCTTTCTCCCCATCAACACTAAAACACTATTCCAACACAAAACATCACAGATACCATTTGATAGTTTATTATTCTTTTACGGCATGTATTGAGCCACAAGTACAGTCTGTTAAGAAACTCCTGATTTTTCCAGATTTTTTTTACAATTCCTGAAAACTCCTGATTTTGCGCCTCCCTCTCAACAAAAAAGACAGGGTGTAAATAAAGTTACTCGCTTATTATATCTGTACGTTATATATATCATAGATATTTGTATACATTATGTATTAGATGTTAGTTTGATGTGACATTTTGGTATGGAATCTGGCCAGCATTCAATTTATTGCTAAAAGTCATATTAATGGCCTAAAATTCATTCTTACAGTTGAGGAAGGTGGCCATATGTGGAATCTTTGATACTTATTTTAAGAATTTTTTTATTTCAAAATTTCCTGATTATCTCATGATTTTCAGCTAAATTTCTTCCTGATATTTATTTAAGCCAGAAAGTGCTTGACAGACTGCGACTAAACAAAATGAACACTATATACTCATTCAAAACGTTCCCTGATATAACACACTGTCCATGACCATGTTTTAATTGGATGCTAATTCTCTCTTTTAAACCTAGGAATGGTCAAATAGTAGTAGGTAACACATGCCTTAATTGTAAACATTTAGCTCCTGTACAACGGCTAGGGTTAAATTACATGCAAAATTAGATGGTTTGTAAATTGCTGGAAAATATTGTTTAAGTTTTGGAACTTTGAAATATCAAAAATCTAAAATTCGATAAATGCAAAATCTCATAAACTCAAAACAATTTTGGAGATTTGAAATTTTGTTTTTAGTCAAAAATCTAAATTTCAATACGTTTTCAGGTATTTGATATTTTAGGTTTTTGGTAAATAAGAAATCGTCTTTATCGGTAGTAGTGTAGTTGGCTGTGCTAGAGAAATGTAAATATTGATTTCTTTCTTGTTATCGAATGGAAATATTTGTGAATAGAATTTAATAACTTTGATAAATAATTTTATATATAAAATCATTATTACTCTGATGCAGTGTTGTTGTTGTTGTATTTTTGTTTAACGTCCCACTCCAGAATCTTTCACTCATATGGAGACGTCACCAAATACCGGTGAAGGGCTTCCAATTTTGACCTATGCACGGCACTTACTGCTATTGAGCAGTGAGGGTTCTTTAAATATCCCACACCTACTGTGACACGGGACCTCGGTTTTTATTGTCTCATCCGAAGGACACGAAAAGCCAACCGCCACCGCCGAGGCTAATGCAGTGTCACTTTAGAGGTAAAAACGTATGAACCAATATAGTTATAAGGCTAGTACATGTATATTAAAGCTTTAAAAGTTGCAAATCCTCTAGGACAATACACAAACACCGTGAAAAATGGACAAGTACGGAGTTGTAGAATAGTATGGAATGAGATCAGGTGCCCCGGAGGAGTAAGCATTCCCCTGTCCACCGGTTACACCTGCCATGTATCGATAGTTAATCTCAGACCAAAAGATTGTGTTTTTGCGGGGATCAGACAGTTTTCGCAGCCACCAAATAATGTATGTAATTTGTTTTTTATTTATTTATTTTCTAAAATGTTCATTTTACAGGGAGACGAAAAGGTTATAAGATCCGTGTTTCAGAATCGCAGAGAGGAGCTGTTGTCAATGCAGAGGTGCACAGTGGATGTAAGTATTTGTTCCTTGTCTCATATCATTGATAACGAAGATATTCTGTTGTAAATGGTTATTTTCGAATTTTATGCAAATGGATGAATACTTGTTCTGCTTACCATCATATTATAATAAAAATAATCATAAATTAATGTAAGTGATTTTGCAAGTCTAACTGCAGTACAAAACAAATAAATGGAATATAGGTAATGAATAATCTTGTGTTTATATATATATATATATATATATATATATATATATATATATATATATATATATATATATATATATATATATATATATATATCAGAAAGAGATCTCCTGTTGGTAAAAAGAACATATGCATGCTCATTATTCGAATATATTAGCCAAATATTATACAATTATTGCACTAGTTTTGGTTTGGTATGAGAATTTATAGAGAGTAAAAACAATATCGACCGAGGCCGGATGTCAATCGTGAAACAGGTAATTAAAATACCGGTGTTTATCTTAAACCTTATGGCAACAACTAAGTCTTCTGTCCCTGAATAAAATGATCACATGTTTAGCAGGCCCTGGGATATGGGCAAGCGAAGATATGTGGTTCATTGTGCTTTTAATATGAATGTACTTTTGTAGTTGCTGTAGATATTTAGAACTAATTACTAAGTGAATCGTTCGTATAATATTACTTTTCCGCTCTTTGTCTGAAGGATTAATTCTTATATTTTAGGAGGCTATCGAAGGTATGGATCAGAAAGTGTGTGAAGCTAGCAAACGTTTAAACACACTCCAGTACGACAGAGCTGAGCGTGAGGATCGCCTTCAGGAGCTACAAAACAACTTACAGCGCATTCGAAGAATTGATATGCATGACTTTGACTTCGATCGGAAAAGGGTAAGCAACATTAAACAATTGACCTATCGCCAAATGTCTGACACGTGGCTCTCCATGTGCGTTTTTGACGTACGAGCTCGATGGGGTACGAGCTCGATGTGTTTCATTATTATATCAACCTACTAAGCGAATTATGGGTTAATATAACGATGGAACGAGAACAGAAAGTATGAAACGAGCCAATCAGAAACTAGATAAAAAGAGAGTCATGTAATAAAAGTATTTATCAATATGTACATCGAACGGTGTATCTATTAAACTTTGTCCTTCTTTATATCTACCCACGATTGTATTCATCTTCAAACCTTATGAACCAAATACTTCAGGGTCTCTCTGCTTAAACAACAATGTTTTTCCGTGGCAATTGTAAAAAATTTCTAAAATATTCTACCGATTTTGTAGGACATCCGGCGACTCCAAAATGAGATGGACAAAGCTTGCATCAAATTTGAAGCTGCACGAAACATTTCCCGTCGATATGAAGAGATAATGAAACACATGCAAGATGTATGTATATATTTATTATAAACATAATACCAAAGTTATAATGCTCAAGACGATCGTTTATTATATATACCATCGGGGAGTCAAACGGTCCACCAGCAGTGGCAACGACCTAGATGTTTGTAAATCATTTTCAACTCAGAGAATCCATGAAATATGCTCTTTCGCGCAGAACTTCTTTTCTTGTTTTTCTAACAAAAATTATGTCTATTAATCGAAGATAAACATACCCAATGCATCGATTTAGCACTGCATCCCTAATAAGATTCCCCGGGGTGTTGGGACCAGAGAGAGGGGCTCTTAAGACATCATTAACACAATACTAAAGTTATGTTTTGAAAAAAGGTCAAAACAAATATTCAAGCTGATCGTTTCTGTCAAATTGACTTCATCAGTTGAGCTCCAATGTAAAATAGATGATTATTTTCTCAAGAGAAAGTGATATCTAAGACGATTTGAAAATTCTTCATATAGAATATAAAAACCTGGGTTCCGTTTAACGAAAGGTCCTAAGTCCTAAATCCTAACTTATAGTCCTAACTACCATGGCACGGCATCGCTGATTTGTCAGTCCCGTGACAATTAGGACTAAGACTAAGGATTTAGGATTTACGACCTATCGTAAAACGGACCCCAATGCTGCAAATCCTGAATACTAGTTTTTTTATCTTGTCAATTTTTTTCTCACTGACTTAAAAAAAAAAAACAAAAACAAAAAAAACAAACAAAAATAATAATAAAATAAAACAAAGTGTCCTGGGTATGACCTACGGAAATCGAAGAAAAATCATGTTATGTACAGTTACTGTTACACGAATGCTTTTATTATTTTCACAATGCTCTTGTAAACCATTTCGGAGAAAGCTGATAGATTACTAAACGCTCAGTAGCAAGCAGACTTAATTAACGCTCAGTAGCAAGCAGACTTCATTAAAGCCACACATCTCTCATTTTCATTTTCACATGATAAACTTAACAGCTATTTCCATCAAATTTAACTTCCTTATTGTCATTTGTCTTATACAGTGACGTTCGCATCATAAAGTGGTTCACATTGAGATGAGCATATACAGTCGAACCAAATTATATTGAACTCTGTTACATTGAACTTCCGCTTTATTTGAAATGATTTTGATTCCCCCCAGACAAATTTATTAATGGCAAATGTTCGACGGTTACTTCCCCTGACGTTGCCATAGGTGGCGCATGACACGGTTAGATTCTTCCGTTTTCAGCATAGCGCTAAATAGTAATGAGTAAACACATGATTATAACCCTGTTATTTTGAAAACCCTATTTATTTGAAAGAAAAATTCCCCCTCGAGTTCAATATCTCCGGATTCGACTTTTCTTTTGGTATTTGGGGACCTCACTTGAATAATTACTTATAATTATAACTAAGCGATGGTTTTTATGTTTGTGGAAGAATACAAAATTGTTTAATTCGTGGCCGAGTGGTAAGAGCACGCACGTTGAACCGTGAAGTCACTCACTTCAGCTCAGTGTAGGTTCGAGTCCCGCTGGAACCTAAGCTAAGTTTTGTGACAGTTTGCCAGTTTACTTGTAAAAGGCGGTAAGGTCGTTTCCCCGGTACATATTGTAACCGGGTTCCCTTCCTCACCATTAAAACCTGACCGCCACCATTTATCTGGAAAACTGTTGAGTGTGGCGTAAACAACAATTCAAAATTCAAATTGTTTATTTCACATGCCTAAAGTGAAAAGTATAATACATAGAATTTAAAACGTAACATTTACTTGTTCATATTTTCATATTTCTCTTTTACAGGAATGCAGGACATATCCAGCTCGACTCGATCATTTAGAAGAAACGGTGACGGAGGCGAAAGAAGAATTGATGGTGTTGCGCCAAATGAACGAGAAAGCCATTCGTAGCAGTGAAGAACAACGAGTAAGCTGAGACAATAAACGATAATGTTTACATAGGAAAAAATGTGTCAATGCCTGGTAGATAAATAAACAATTGAATGAAATAGGATACTGTAAAGGGGTTGAATTCCACGGGTTGTAATTTTAACGTTTTCCTGTCTCTGAAACAATTACGGTTTTTGGAATTCCCAGAAATCAAGTAGCTTAAAATAACATCGTCCTACAAAGATAGCCTATAATGTATAAGGTGCATGATATTGTTTTATAAAAACTTATTAACAATCTGTTTAATTCACGGATTCATCAACATCGCAAATTATTTGTGCACTGTACAATATATGGTAAATGAATAAAACAGAATAACATAGTAAATAATATGTAGATAGATTAATATGTAAATCGATAAAGACAGATAGATAAATCAATGAATAAATAAAGATTTAAAATAAATTCATGACTTAGCGTTTGTTTTAATATTGGATTCACGAATTATTTATTTATCTAGAGAATTGAAACGAATCTGTGTAATTGAAATTGACTCAATACAATCAATGCTTTCCTATATAGATATAAATACAATTATTTCGTTCCTTTTTGCAAACACAGTTCACCAGGTATCGGAACAGTTATTCAATACTTATTTGCCATTGTAGAAAGATTTGCACGCCATGGAAAGGGAGATGTACCAAGCCAAAAGATCCCGAGATGTGCAATTGAACGAAACGAAAAAGGAAGTGGACCGCCGAAAGGAACCCAATGAACGGGTAGAGAAAAGGGTGTGTGGTATACTATAAATCATGAAAAATTATATGAGCAGCGGCTAAGAAAAGTGTCCTTATGACACAATCGGTGAAATACGAGAAAACAAGGAATGCCACTTGACGTAATATTTTTAATTTTGTAAATTTTTGCCACCGGAAAGATAAATGATTGCTATTGTCTTTGCTCATTGCCCAAGTATCAGAAAATATAAAAATCAACCCACCCACCCCCAAATTGTCCTATGGACCCTTCTCTCAGTCACTGGCTTATATTATCTGTGCTGAAGCACAATGCTCAGGAAAATTTTACCATTAGCATAGAAGAACCGTACCTATTATTTGTAATTGTTTTTTTCTAATGTTCACCAGATCCGTATACTGTCTTTTGGACCACCTCACAATTAGCACCTTCACTGTATCTGTGCTTTTTTATGTTTGTGACATAGAAGACAAGAATCTTTGTTCTCTGTATTGATGTGTCTTGTCACTATTGCCGATACTCTCCAGCTTACGTGATAATAATACAGACTGCAATGAAATATGCATAAGACCCCAGAAAACCGGTCTACACACCACTGACATTTATATTGTTGGGGGGGGGGGGGGGGGGGGGGGGGGGGGGGGGGGGGGCGGGGGGGGGGGGGGGGGGGGGGGGGGGGGGGCCCCCCCCCCCCCCCCCGGGGGGGGGGGGGGGGGGGGGGAATAATAGGTAACTGAATCATTACATAATATTCACCTGTGATAGTGTTCTGTTTGAACAACAAAATTATAACAACTATCAACTTTAAGGTTTCCATTGTATAACTCAGTATGTTAGATTTGAATATTTCCGTCAAACGTTTGGTCCATTCCGGAAAAAAGTAAATTTTACCGAAATATCGTAAAATGCGTTTTCTTTAGACAAAAGACTTATACATGTATTTGATATTAATAAGATATTTTAATGATTATTTTACAGGAAACTTCAAACAATTACAACAACTGTATTTTACATCTGTCATCAAGATTAACGCAGAGATTAGTGATTAGTCTCCCCTTTTATATTTGGTCTATGTAAACCTTATATCTGTACATGGGACATACTTATCTATCAAAAAAGACAGATAGACTGACTGACTGACTGACTGACTGACTGACTGATTGATTGATTGATTATAATCCAAGTGTTGATATATATTTTCTTTCTTCCACAGACCAGAGTAAACCTTATTGCGGACACTACAGGTAAGTAAGACTTTTGCTGTACATTGACAAAGCTAGTAACTTGGGAATGACCCTGCCGCGATATAACTGAAATATTGTTGAAAGTAGCGTAAAACAATAACTAACTTCTGTAGCTTCTGACCTGCTAATGAATACAATATAGATTTATGTAAATATGATTTTAACACAACACAATCTTCTCCAACGTAATTATTGATGAAAATAATCTCATACGAATTCTGATAACTTGAATTCATTATTATATATATTGTCTAAAATTTCGTTGCAGTGTAAAGTTCTACTTTTCGTATTTACTTATTGCGGTCTATCTACCTTCTGTCCTGTCAAAAATGTTAAATACTTTTTTGGAGCACGACCATTTACAGTGACCGACTTTCGCCAATCAGATCTAAAACTAATTGATGACATTTTCACCGAGCTTGTCCCTTTCACCGCATTTTCACCAAATTTCTTAAGTCCTAAATCCTAAGTCTTAGTCCTAATTGTCATGGGACTGGCCAATCAGCAATGCGTTGCCATTGTAGTTAGGACTAAAAGTTAGGTCCCATGATTCGCAATTGTCCTTCATGTAGATGCCGTTTTCTTGTATCCAATTTGTCGTATTGTAATGGATGTTCGAATATCCATTAGTACTTTTTCATTTTTACTTCAAATATATTTGTGAACTTTGTCCATTTTGATAGATATGAAAGCTGCCAAGTTACAGGTGGAGAAAGCAGAGCGACAAGAGAAAATACTCACACTCGATGAAGGTTTTGAAAAAATAAAATCCGCCATAAATGTGTCGGATATCAACGTGAGTATCTACTCAGACTGGCAATGCTCAACTGGTTCTATCCCGTTTGGGATTTGCAATTGTTCTTCATATTGAGACCATTTGCACATCTGATTAGTCGTGTTCTAAAGGACTTGAGTTTCGATTATTAATTGGTACTTCTTCATTTTTAGTTAGACAATGGTAAATCTTATACAATTATTGACTTTTGAGTGGATGAATATATATACGTCATTGACTGTATATGTTGAAATATATATGTTCTTGGCACGACAAAGGATCGAGCTTTCGATGAACCAATAATGAGGACAAGGACCCATTGAAATGGCGACATTTCAGTCCAAGGCAAACCAAAGCTAAATTTTGTTGTCTTTCATGTACTTGCCTCTGGACTGCCTGTACCAATACGACGATGACAGTATTATCAAGTATTTATTCGACCGACCATAGTCGTCAGAGTTGTTTTTTTGAGTGACGGACATACCGATTGATACTACCTACACTTATCACAACTATTATTAACATATATACTACTACTAATCTTATCTAATTGTTACACATATCCTTGTCGTCGTTGTCATCATAATCATTATTGTTGTACTCTTCATCTTTATCATCATCATCATCATCATCATCATCGTCATCATCATCATCATCACCACCATTATCATCATCATTACCACCACTACCATTATCATCATCATTACCACCATCATCATCGTCATCATCATCACCATTGTATTTTTTTCTATTTCTATATTTCCACAGGATGTTGTTTTCCGTGTTTTAAACCAAGAAAACACAAAACAGCGAATACAACAACAGAAAAAGGAAAAGCTGGTTTTATTGAAACGCTTGATGGGCGAGAAGGAGAAACTGATCAAAGTGTTTGAGGAGATGAAGTTTACAAGCCAACGGCAATTTGCAAAGTAAGTTTACCATCAGTGATGGTTTTGTGGTAGAGCATTCAACATGCAAGTGGAAGGTTCCTTGTTCGAATCCTGGCATCAGGAAAAGTTTGTGATGTGCCGGGTCATTCAGATGAGACTTAAAACGGAGATACCATGTTTTCGGACATGACACTTTAATAGCTTTCACTACATTGGCATGCATCCATAGCTAAGGTAAAATATTGTGGCGCTGTACCTAGAGCTGTTAACATGTCCAAAAAAGTTCTGGGTGGATCTTCGGAATGGACAGGGAAGTGTCATGTGATATAGCATGGCTGAAGTTAGCTGGGACATGTGGGTTTTCTATGGGTACTCCGGTTTCCTCTGTCAGTGAACACCCCCTCACGCCTTCACTCAAGTCTGAGAGTATTCTCAACTTGACCAGCTAAGCCAAACAGATTTCAGGATTGACCAAAGTTGAGAAAAATACTTGGACTTATTAGTAATTCTTAAGTTTTATGGTGCCAGATTTGATTTGATTGAGCAGGCCAAGTTGAGAATATTCTAAAACCTGAGATAAGATCAGGACCCAGCGACATTAAGAAGCCTGAGAACAATATTTTTCTCAACATAGCCTGTTTTGCGAATCATGTTTCTGGATTAGTCAATAAAAACTAAAACCCCCCAAAAAAAGATTATCAAACAACTAAGTGTGTATCAAATGAGATATACTGTTAAGTTAAATTCTGTGTGGAAAACGCCATTACCAACTACACTGGTCACAACCGTTTGTCATGGTTAATTGCCAGTGTTGTATCGTGAACCCGATCATGAAGCTTATCCATTTCGCTACTTCATGTCATATCTGCCTACTTTAATGAGTATGCTATCATACAATCTAACACTAAACCATGAAACATATTCATTTTGAAATGCGCTCTCTCATAGGTAATGCCTAATCTTGTTAAAATCCTTACAAAATCATAACCTTTGATTATTTTATCTTTCAGGGGACGAAAGGAAATAGAAGAAATGGAGACATACGTGAAGGAAGAGGAAAAACAATGTCAGGAAGTGGTTAATAGTACGATGAGAAACGAAAAACTACTACTAGATTTACAGTCAGGCATTGTAACATTGTATGAGAAATTAAAAGATGTCAAACTAAAACCGGTGAGTTTCTTTTTTTTATTCTGACATCTTAAACGCTATACTCGTCAGAGCTGATTTAGATACTCATAAAAACAGACATGCAGACACAAACAGACAGAAAATCATACATACAGAGAGGAAACATAAACCATACAGGGAGACAGTGTATGTGTGTGTAGTGGGGTGTTTATGTGACTTACTTGATTAATCAAAGTACTGAAAGTACTGATACGAGTTGATGGCAATCGTAATTTTAATGAGGTATAATACACTCAGTATACTGAATACTTTTTAATTCGGTAAAATTAGGTTTTACAAAAAAGTAACTAAAAATCGGGTCAGACATTTGGTCTAACGTGAGTACTGGTGGCTTATTTATTATACAACAAACTACATAGATCAGCGATATGATTATAAAATCTTGTGCTTATAGACATTGTTTCATCGATATTAATACAGGGCAGTATTATACCCTTACGCTATACTTCCTATCAGTAGTCTTAAATCTCTAGGTCAATACGTATACATGTAAAACATTTTCCCAACTTCAAAGACTGCCGCGAGTTTCTCATCAGTTAAGATCACGTGAATGAGGAATGACGCAACTTTTATGTCCAACTTCACAGACAGATCATTTGCATATTAATCGTGCACAAGAATTGTTAACAGTCCAGTCTATCGCTTTTAATGTCAATTCTATTACAAGAGTATAATGGTAAAAAATAATTGAAAAGTAACATTCTAAAGCAAATTTATAATATCTTAAAATTCATAAAGGACGCCGAACTGATCTTTAATAGCATATAGTTCAACAAGTCTTGTAGGCCTATATTTTTAAGCGAATTGTTAATATATTTTCGTCATTTTAAAAAGAAAAAATATACGAATAAAAGTGTGATTTGGAAATTTCAATCTTGAAGTTGAGTTTATGTTACTGAAATGCACATACATATGTAATTTTGCGTCTATATAATGTGTTATGAACCCCATACTGCAAAATGGGCTTTGACTTGTTCCCAATAAACAACTTGGCATAACATAACTGCGTCGATGTTCCATCAACTCGTAAAAAGTACGAAGAAAAACAAAGTTGTGAAATTAGAGATGTAAAATCAGACTGACCGATGTTAGTGCACATCGATTCTTCTGTTGCACTGTAAGGTGTTTGGTGGCTGTTGTTGGCGGTCCTGATGCTCAGGTCTGTTGTACTGGTTAAAATGTTTGCTTGCTTCATACTTTAAAACAGAAGGACGGTGGTTTCTTCTCTGGTACATTGTAATCCGTGGGTTCTCTCCTCCACCAACTATCTGCCACCATATAACTGACGAATTGTTGAGTGTGGCGTTAATTACCATTCAAAATTCAAAATACTTTCAACAAGTTGTATAGATATAGATTCCACAACGAGTGTTAGTTGATTATCATGTTTATCTAACTCGAGTTAGTTAATTTTCAAAATTTGAAAAGACACGAGTTAGATAAACATGATAATCAACTTACACGAGTTGTTGAATCTGTTTCTACCATAACTGAAAACCACTGATTTGTAGTATGGATTATGAGCCTTTATAACGTCTAGACACTATCGGGTTTGGACTCTCATGATCGTGTCAAACTTGTACGTCACTTCAATCTCTTCATTCATCTGAAGGTTGGCGATGACGTCATTTAGGGTTTGTGACGTCACTTAGACAGCCCTGTCGGTTATCTGTAAATGTTAACTAACTGCAGCTTTATTTATACCACCGCTTGAGAGTGGTATAACAACACAAGTTATGGTAGAAACCAAAATATTAGTAATTTTTTCATCTCTCTTTCATTCGTATGGATGGAAATTCGTTAATGTTCCCTGATATAAGTTTATAAAATGATTAACTCATTTGTAGAGTAGTTTTGCCCGATTCACATAACTTGGCTGGCGGAGTAACCAATGCTTATCATACAGATGGTTCTATTCACTTTTTGGTTAAAACAGGCATCACTGGAAATGCGTTTAATTCCCAGCTGGGACTATGACAAGCATTCCCATGTAATATTAATGTTGTTATGCTGCCTTACTTAAACTTTAAACTCATCCAGAGCCTGGAACCATAAAACTTGAGAATTCACTCATGTCCGAGAATTTTCAAAATTTGTTCTTTTGCCAACTGAGAAAATTCTTTACACTTAAGTAATTCTGAAGCTTTACGGTGTCAGGTCCCGGTGAAGAAAGTGTTCACTAGATTATAGGAATTCGGCTGTAGAAAGGCTCGCTTTTGATTGGCGTGACTAGATGAAAAAAATATTTGTGTGCAATACCTTTACCCGTTACCCATTCGAAAGAATCTGATTTGGACGAGAAATATACTTAATTTGTTTTGTTTAGGGTTCGACTATGGACTCACGACGGATATGACCAGAGAGGTAATGAATGCTTACTCTTCCCTGACACTTGACACTTTCGGATTTATCGGAAGTCCTTTTTTGTCCGATATTCACCATATAAGTATATTGTCTTCTGGACTTCATTACGGATTACACATTGGTCTGTACTTTTTATAATCAGCCAGGTACATATAAATGTACAATGGAACCTCGCTGTTAAGACCACCTAACTGACTGATTTAAAGTTGTCTGATTTGTGAGGTGGTCTTTTTAGTGAGGTTCTGCACTTATTTGATGTTTATCAAGCGAGGTTCCACTGTATTTGTTTTGTTTGTTTGAATGGTGTTTTCGAAACTATTAACAAATGTTCGGTTATTTGGTGGCGGACGGTTCTTTTTAATGGTGCTTAGAGAATCTGGCTTCAAAGTACTCGGGAAGAGAACATCAAACTTCTGCGAGTAATCTGGCAAAGTTTCTCACAAAATTAGTTTAGTGTCCAGTGGAGATCGTGCCCTCAGAGATTTTTGAAAAACTATGAAGTCAATGACAATGAATAGTGAATACCGGTTTTTATTATATACCTAACAATATTCCGAGTTTTGATACTGTTGATTTCACAGAGTGTGATCTGACTTTCCGGATCACCACACAAGTTTTCTGAATCCATATCACCCCTCTCTGAAACTGATGACATAGTAAACAAAGCAGGACTACTTTTCCTATGGTAACAATACCGGGAATTACATGATCAATGAACAAACTCTATATTTGTAAGTTGATATTTTCTTGCGCGACCCACTTCTGCCGTAGCAACAATGCAAGAAGTTACTATGCTCAATGTAAAGAAATCCGTATTTTACCGTGTTGTGAATATCAATACAGTGGACACATCTGTATCTAATTGATTAGATTATTATGCATGGGTATATAATAAATTTATCATTATAACAGTAACTTGATCCTAGGAGCCGGATCACGTCTCGTTTGATCTGATGATCTGCCCCTATCAATTCGACGTGATCCGGCTCCTAGGATCAAGTTACTGTTATAATAATCTCTATATATTCTTATTATACCTCATATTTCTACCGAGTGGACACATATACCTGTTTTACTTTCTGGTCAATATATACTAAGACAGTTTTCAGTGTCAACATAAAGGAAAAATAACTGCTTAACTTGGGGTTGTTACTAGCGATTGCGTCACATGCCATTACCCTCATCCCTCCTTGATTCCGATTTGAGACTGAACAGTTAAAACGTTATTAGCAGATTTTGTTTATTCATATTTATGTCTTTCTTCTTCACTTAAGCCGTACCATAATTACAGTAAAGGAGATCCTGTCGATGACCTATCGAACTGCGCGCGCAAGTTAGATGTACTGGTCACAGAGCTTGGAATGAAAAATGGAATACCTAAATTGTCAAAAACCATGGATCATAACAAGGTTTGATTTCATTGTCAACACTTCAGACTACTGAAGAAGATTTTTGAGTGCAACACTTCATGTTTATTTTCTTGATATTTAGCTCATTCATCATTCATATACATTTTGTATTTATGTCTCTCCCAAAGGGGTGGAGTGACATATTGATTTTGCCACAGTCGTCTGTCTTTGTCAACCTTTTGTTGCTGTTTTTGCTTCTTTGACTAATGAATTTAGTTTTTTAATTGCCACAACTTGAAGCTTGTGAGTATCTATCAATGTTGAACATAAAAGATTAATGGAATCTACCCCTACCTTGAGGGTATGACAAAGGAATCTCAATCCGAGGGTATGATTCTTGAATGACGAACCCGGGGCTTGCCTCGGGTTTGTCATTCAAGAATCTTATCCCGAGGATTGAGATTCCTTTTTTATACCCTCAAAGGTAGGAGTTGATTATTTTTCTCCCATGTTTTAAATGCATGTATATGAAGATTTACGCAAATGAAATCTGACATTATGCACTGCATTCTAGACGCAACAGACACCCTACATCGTATCAACTGTATTGTGACATCATTTAGACTGATTTAAGTCATTGTTGTACAGAAGAGTCTATCGTGTTGCAAGGGTTGATGAGTTAAATAGTGCACAGACTTTTAATTGATATCGTAATGACACTTTCTAATTTTTTTGCACAGCAATCACAAATTCTGACATTTTTATAGCTAGTTCTATGTATTTCAGCTTCACGCGTATCTTGAGGGTCGACTTCCTCCCGAGAACGTACGAATAAAAGTAGAGGCAGACGACGGAAGTGACGTCGATGACTTCCACTTTGACCATGATCAGGATAACGAAGGATTATTAACTCGAGATGATATCAAAAAGCAATGTCAGGATCTTCTCAACTCCAAACTCAAGCCAAAGAAAAAGAAAGGGCGTAAACCGAGAAATAAATAAATTGAGAACTCGCTCAGAAATGTTTGTTTGTTTGTTTAACTATTTGTAAAACAATAGAGCAGTTTTGGATTTTCGGATTTTTTTTTTGCAATCAAACGTCTATAAACAAATATTTGATTGAGGTAAAAATTTTTACCGAGTTTATACCTCTGTTAACCTTTTGCATTGACCATGCTTTTACGGCGAATGTAAAAGATGACGAAAATGATTAGTTTTCAATAACAGCTATTTTTATGTCTGTATTTTGCAGAGGTCTATCTTTGTTAGCTATTCATTTTGTTTTTATATAAGGTCATATGACTCGCGATCACCAGAATAAACTCAAAACCAACACATGACTCAGCTGCTTGCTCATATCGCTCACTGCAGAACCGCGGTGCTCAATTCGACGACAATGCAGCCATCGCTAAATATGTATTTAACTGATGAAGTATTGAGACAATCTCATTTACAGTGGTTACTCTTAGACGGATTTCGGCTATATTTTTAGAGATATTATTTGGCCTTGTATAATACCACTTTCTCTTTAGAAAATACACATACTTTTCAAATTCGAGCTCAACTGATGAAGTCTAATTGACAGAAACGATATCATCTTGAGCATTATAACTTTGGTATTATGTTTATAATATTTCAAAGCTCCTCACGTATTTCATTTGGACTTGACTGTGGACTCACGGCTGGTGTGACCGGTTCATATGGGATGCTGACTCCTCCATGGCACCTAATCCCACCTCTTGGTCTGTGTTTGTCAATTTCTACCAGATTTGTATCTGAATCCTGGACATCCTATAGATTTATACTTTGGTATCTGAGTTTTTTTTTTTATAGTTGAACAGTCGAAATAAAATTGAAACATATTTTAGCTACTGTCAACTCTTCAAAATCTACGTTTTATTACCTATAACTGATGATCGAATACGAATGAAAACAACATTAGTGTTTACTTTTGTGTTTTTTAAGGATTTAGCAATGAGTTTTGAGATCGAAGATCAGGAGGATAATATTTTTTTTCAGAGTTATACGGCTTTAAAACCTGGATAAATGACTTAAAGCTCGGGAGGGCGTGGTCTTTTTCAAGCCAAACTTATTCTTACTTAAAGAGGGCATTAGCTGTGTTTACAATTATTACTACTAGTATTTAATGTAGTTGAATTGTCGTCTTGAAGTACAATGACAAATTAAGGCTATACACAAGCCTAAAATATTATATTCCTGTTTATTTTGGAAATTTTGTTGTTGTTTGTATTCTTTTTTAACGTCCCATTCAAGAATCTTTCACTCATATGGAGACGTCATCAATGCTAGTGAAGGGCTTCAAGGTTTGGCCTATGCTCGACACTTACGGATATTGAGCAGTGAGGGTTCTTTAACGTGCAGACACCTACTGTGACACGGTACGTCGGTTTTTATGGTCTCAATTGAAGGACAGGAATCAGACCTGCCGCCAGCTTGACTCGAACTCACGATCTTATGATCAAGAATGGAGCGTGCTACCGACTGAGCCAGGCCGGCTCTATTTTGTGAAAATAAGGTCATGTCCAGTGTGGTATGTATATACAAAATAGTTAGGTTGAATTAATGAATTGCAAGTAGATAATTGCCAAACCTGTGTTTCTCAAGCAAATATTTAGAAAATTTAGGGATTTGTTATGCCATTGTGTATTTATTATTTGACACAAAATACACAGCTAATACCGTTTTAAGTACGTCACACACTGATGAAATACCGTAAATTTAGATTTGAGCATTGGGTGCTCTTAGATATATCATGGACGTCGTGACGCGTAAATTAAAGTCTTGTGTTGACCGCTTGACAAAGTATCAGTCCCTCACCTGTCGGAAACAGTCTATTGAGGTTGACACGGGAATCACATACAAACCTTCCATTCAAAACTTTTAACATATAATATTACAGCAATAAAAAAAGATATAATACAGAAAATTTAGCATATAATTTACAAATATATATGGGAATCAAATATAGAGAAAATAAAAAGAAATACTGTGATCAGAAGTTATGAAGAAGGAGGGTTGAAGCGATATGAGTTGTCGTCGGTGAAAAATTTTACATGCCCATTTTATGTGATATTCTATCTCATATATATTCCAAAGAGACCATCTGGTGGTAGAATAACAAATGCATGTGTAACATTGCAACAATCTTGCCAAACGTAACCCGTAATATCAGTTATTTTTTGTCCGCCATACTTTGACCGATGCAAATTAACTTTCGGTAAATTTTTACGAAGATTACCGAGACACCAATAAACACGTGCTATTTGCAGCTAATATACATTTAGATTCTTATTACCTTTTGCGTTTATTTTCGTACATCATCATTTCATATCTAAATAAGGCAAAGTAGGTCTTTTTCGTCGTTTCAAAACATTCGTTTCTGAAATTGTCCGCGTGCCGGGTATATCGGGTGATCTCGACCCATTTTTAACGCGTCCCATGGCATTTTTGGCTTTATCATTCTTGACACATATGATCATGAACTGCCAAACTCCACCGGACATGGCGACACGATTGTAAAACGTGAGGTACGCATACTTTTCACAGTTATATTGTTTTGATTTTGTCAATGTCAACATTCAGGGAAACATTAAAGATCGGATCTTTTAGTGACCTGATATATTTATTCACATATTCATCCGATTTTCTTCAGGTATTTAAAATAGCGTTGAAAAGCATATATTTTACATAATACATGCACTTTCCAATAAAAATCCCGTCCTGTATTTTAAAAAAGAAATATAAAACAGATAAAAATCGGCCGACTTTAACATAGTCCGAGCGCTTAAAGGACCAGGATACTCTGACCGAATTACGAAGTACATTTGATATGGCGAAAGAGTATATCTGAAAGGTCATTGCATACGAAAATACAGCTGGAAATTTTAAGGTACGGGAAAACTTTTATTCTAATAAAACAAATAACTTCGAAAAGAAGATCTTTTACATCGTTTTACGTGTTTGACATTGTATTTGAACATACATTTTATCATATTCTCGACTATATGTCAGGGGACAAAAATAGTCATTGTTACAGCTTATATCGCTTTAAAATTTAGAGATTTAAAAACACATATAAATACGATACTTTCTAAATGGGTAACAAATTAACAGAATCAGGAGGTAATCAATATAAAATAATACCTAAGTACTTTCTTGAAAAATATGAAAAAAAAAATTCTGATATTTTAAGATGAACGTAGACGATATAAAACACCTGGGCAATAAAAGGGAATTAATTCCAGAATTTTATCAACATATGATTAAAGCATGGATTGAAATAGGCAGAGGACAGACAAAGACCCGCAAAATCAAAGAGACATAGCAGCCCAAATTTTATGGGGAAATAAATATATAAAATTTAAAAATAATGTTCTTTTTTGAAAATTGGATTGAAAGTGATATAATTAGAATACAGGACATTTTAGATAAAAATGGAATAATAAATGAAAAAAAAATTGCAAAAACTAAAAAAAAAAGAAAAGAAAATTGGATAGCAGAAGTTAGTTTAATTTAAAAATGTATTCCTGTAGAATGGAAAAATAAAACTTAAAAATAAAGACATGACTGCATATCAGTTCAATACACCGATACAGACTCTATTAAAGATAAATGGGAAAGAAAAAAACATTAGTAATATCAAACCTGGATATCAAAATATTTGATGAAAATTTAATAAATAATCCTACATCGTATCAACTGTATTGTGACATCATTTAGACTGATTTAAGTCATTGTTGTACAGAAGAGTCTATCGTGTTGCAAGGGTTGATGAGTTAAATAGTGCACAGACTTTTAATTGATATCGTAATGACACTTTCTAATTTTTTGCACAGCAATCACAAATTCTGACATTTTTATAGCTAGTTCTATGTATTTCAGCTTCACGCGTATCTTGAGGGTCGACTTCCTCCCGAGAACGTACGAATAAAAGTAGAGGCAGACGACGGAAGTGACGTCGATGACTTCCACTTTGACCATGATCAGGATAACGAAGGATTATTAACTCGAGATGATATCAAAAAGCAATGTCAGGATCTTCTCAACTCCAAACTCAAGCCAAAGAAAAAGAAAGGGCGTAAACCGAGAAATAAATAAATTGAGAACTCGCTCAGAAATGTTTGTTTGTTTGTTTAACTATTTGTAAAACAATAGAGCAGTTTTGGATTTTCGGATTTTTTTTGCAATCAAACGTCTATAAACAAATATTTGATTGAGGTAAAATTTTTACCGAGTTTATACCTCTGTTAACCTTTTGCATTGACCATGCTTTTACGGCGAATGTAAAAGATGACGAAAATGGTCTTTTTCAATAACAGCTATTTTTATGTCTGTATTTTGCAGAGGTCTATCTTTGTTAGCTATTCATTTTGTTTTTATATAAGGTCATATGACTCGCGATCACCAGAATAAACTCAAAACCAACACATGACTCAGCTGCTTGCTCATATCGCTCACTGCAGAACCGCGGTGCTCAATTCGACGACAATGCAGCCATCGCTAAATATGTATTTAACTGATGAAGTATTGAGACAATCTCATTTACAGTGGTTACTCTTAGACGGATTTCGGCTATATTTTTAGAGAGTATTATTTGGCCATACCACTTTCTCTTTAGAAAATACACATACTTTTCAAATTCGAGCTCAACTGATGAAGTCTAATTGACAGAAACGATATCATCTTGAGCATTATAACTTTGGTATTATGTTTATAATATTTCAAAGCTCCTCACGTATTTCATTTGGACTTGACTGTGGACTCACGGCTGGTGTGACCGGTTCATATGGGATGCTGACTCCTCCATGGCACCTAATCCCCACCTCTTGGTCTGTGTTTGTCAATTTTACCAGATTTGTATCTGAATCCTGGACATCCTATAGATTTATACTTTGGTATCTGAGTTTTTTTTTTATAGTTGAACAGTCGAAATAAAATTGAAACATATTTTAGCTACTGTCAACTCTTCAAAATCTACGTTTTATTACCTATAACTGATAGATCGAATACGAATGAAAACAACATTAGTGTTTACTTTTGTGTTTTTTAAGGATTTAGCAATGAGTTTCGAGATCGAAGATCAGGAGGATAATATTTTTTTTCAGAGTTATACGGCTTTAAAACCTGGATAAATGACTTAAAGCTCGGGAGGGCGTGGTCTTTTTCAAGCCAAACTTATTCTTACTTAAAGAGGGCATTAGCTGTGTTTACAATTATTACTACTAGTATTTAATGTAGTTGAATTGTCGTCTTGAAGTACAATGACAAATTAAGGCTATACACAAGCCTAAAATATTATATTCCTGTTTATTTTGGGAATTTTGTTGTTGTTTGTATTCTTTTTTAACGTCCCATTCAAGAATCTTTCACTCATATGGAGACGTCATCAATGCTAGTGAAGGGCTTCAAGGTTGGCCTATGCTCGACACTTACGGATATTGAGCAGTGAGGGTTCTTTAACGTGCAGACACCTACTGTGACACGGTACGTCGGTTTTTATGGTCTCAATTGAAGGACAGGAATCAGACCTGCCGCCAGCTTGACTCGAACTCACGATCTTATGATCAAGAATGGAGCGTGCTACCGACTGAGCCAGGCCGGCTCTATTTTGTGAAAATAAGGTCATGTCCAGTGTGGTATGTATATACAAAATAGTTAGGTTGAATTAATGAATTGCAAGTAGATAATTGCCAAACCTGTGTTTCTCAAGCAAATATTTAGAAATTTAGGGATTTGTTATGCCATTGTGTATTTATTATTTGACACAAAATACACAGCTAATACCGTTTTAAGTACGTCACACACTGATGAAATACCGTAAATTTAGATTTGAGCATTGGGTGCTCTTAGATATATCATGGACGTCGTGACGCGTAAATTAAAGTCTTGTGTTGACCGCTTGACAAAGTATCAGTCCCTCACCTGTCGGAAACAGTCTATTGAGGTTGACACGGGAATCACATACAAACCTTCCATTCAAAACTTTTAACATATAATATTACAGTTCTACCAATAAAAAAAGAAGAAATACAAAAAATTGAGCATATAATTTACAAATATATATGGGAATCAAAAATAGAGAAAATATACAAAAATACTGTAATCAGAAGTTATAAAGAAGGAGGGTTGAAGCGATATGAGTTGTCGTCGGTGAAAAATTTTACATGCCCATTTTATGTGATATTCTATCTCATATATATTCCAAAGAGACCATCTGGTGGTTAGAATAACAAATGCATGTGTAACATTGCAACAATCTTGCCAAACGTAACCCGTAATATCAGTTATTTTTTGTCCGCCATACTTTGACCGATGCAAATTAACTTTCGGTAAATTTTTACGAAGATTACCGAGACACCAATAAAACACGTGCTATTTGCAGCTAATATACATTCTATTCTTATTAACGTTTATTTTCGTACATCATCATTTCATATCTAAATAAGGCAAAGTAGGTCTTTTTCGTCGTTTCAAAACATTCGTTTCTGAAATTGTCCCGCGTGCCGGGTATATCGGGTGATCTCGACCCATTTTTAACGCGTCCCATGGCATTTTTGGCTTTATCATTCTTGACACATATGATCATGAACTGCCAAACTCCACCGGACATGGCGACACGATTGTAAAACGTGAGGTACGCATACTTTTCACAGTTATATTGTTTTGATTTTGTCAATGTCAACATTCAGGGAAACATTAAAGATCGGATCTTTTAGTGACCTGATATATTTATTCACATATTCATCCGATT
Source organism: Atrina japonica (assembly GCA_030159075.1). Lineage (NCBI taxonomy): Eukaryota > Metazoa > Mollusca > Bivalvia > Pterioida > Pinnidae > Atrina > Atrina japonica. The sequence continues at coordinate 864,016 of BROG01000149.1, forward strand.
TTCTTCAGGTATTTAAAATAGCGTTGAAAAGCATATATTTTACATAATACATGCACTTTCCAATAAAAATCCCGTCCTGTATTTTAAAAAAGAAATATAAAACAGATAAAAAATCGGCCGACTTTAACATAGTCCGAGCGCTTAAAGGACCAGGATACTCTGACCGAATTACGAAGTACATTTGATATGGCGAAAGAGTATTTTCTGAAAGGTCATTGCATACGAAAATACAGCTGGAAATTTTAAGGTACGGGAAAACTTTTATTCTAATAAAACAAATAACTTCGAAAAGAAGATCTTTTACATCGTTTTACGTGTTTGACATTGTATTTGAACATACATTTTATCATATTCTCGACTATATGTCAGGGGACAAAAATAGTCATTGTTACAGCTTATATCGCTTTAAAATTTAGAGATTTAAAAACACATATAAATACGATACTTTTTCTAAATGGGTAACAAATTAACAGAATCAGGGGGTAATCAATATAAAATAATACCTAAGTACTTTCTTGAAAAATATGGAAAAAAAATTCTGATATTTAAGATGAACGTAGACGATATAAAACACCTGGGCAATAAAAGGGAATTAATTCCAGAATTTTATCAACATATGATTAAAGCATGGATTGAAATAGGCAGAGGACAGACAAAGACCCGCCAAAATCAAAGAGACATAGCAGCCCAAATTTTATGGGGAAATAAATATATAAAATTTAAAAATAATGTTCTTTTTTTAAAATTGATTAAAAGTGATATAATTAGAATACAGGTTATTTTAGATAAAAATGGAATAATAAATGAAAAAAAAATTGCAAAAACTAAAAAAAAAAGAAAAAGAAAATTGGATAGCAGAATTAGTTAATTTTAAAAATGTATTTTTGTAGAATGGAAAACAAAACTTAAAAATAAAGACATGACTGCATATCAGTTCAACACAGCGATACAGACTCTATTAAAGATAAATGGGAAAGAAAAAAACATTAGTAATATCAAACCTGGATATCAAAATATTTGATGAAAATTTAATAAATAATCCTACATCGTATCAACTGTATTGTGACATCATTTAGACTGATTTAAGTCATTGTTGTACAGAAGAGTCTATCGTGTTGCAAGGGTTGATGAGTTAAATAGTGCACAGACTTTTAATTGATATCGTAATGACACTTTCTAATTTTTTGCACAGCAATCACAAATTCTGACATTTTTATAGCTAGTTCTATGTATTTCAGCTTCACGCGTATCTTGAGGGTCGACTTCCTCCCGAGAACGTACGAATAAAAGTAGAGGCAGACGACGGATCCCGATGACTTCCACTTTGACCATGATCAGGATAACGAAGGATTATTAACTCGAGATGATATCAAAAAGCAATGTCAGGATCTTCTCAACTCCAAACTCAAGCCAAAGAAAAAGAAAGGGCGTAAACCGAGAAATAAATAAATTGAGAACTCGCTCAGAAATGTTTGTTTGTTTGTTTAACTATTTGTAAAACAATAGAGCAGTTTTGGATTTTCGGATTTTTTTTGCAATCAAACGTCTATAAACAAATATTTGATTGAGGTAAAATTTTTACCGAGTTTATACCTCTGTTAACCTTTTGCATTGACCATGCTTTTACGGCGAATGTAAAAGATGACGAAAATGATTAGTTTTCAATAACAGCTATTTTTATGTCTGTATTTTGCAGAGGTCTATCTTTGTTAGCTATTCATTTTGTTTTTATATAAGGTCATATGACTCGCGATCACCAGAATAAACTCAAAACCAACACATGACTCAGCTGCTTGCTCATATCGCTCACTGCAGAACCGCGGTGCCTCAATTCGACGACAATGCAGCCATCGCTAAATATGTATTTAACTGATGAAGTATTGAGACAATCTCATTTACAGTGGTTACTCTTAGACGGATTTCGGCTATATTTTTAGAGATATTATTTGGCCTTGTATAATACCACTTTCTCTTTAGAAAATACACATACTTTTCAAATTCGAGCTCAACTGATGAAGTCTAATTGACAGAAACGATATCATCTTGAGCATTATAACTTTGGTATTATGTTTATAATATTTCAAAGCTCCTCACGTATTTCATTTGGACTTGACTGTGGACTCACGGCTGGTGTGACCGGTTCATATGGGATGCTGACTCCTCCATGGCACCTAATCCCACCTCTTGGTCTGTGTTTGTCAATTTCTACCAGATTTGTATCTGAATCCTGGACATCCTATAGATTTATACTTTGGTATCTGAGTTTTTTTTTATAGTTGAACAGTCGAAATAAAATTGAAACATATTTTAGCTACTGTCAACTCTTCAAAATCTACGTTTTATTACCTATAACTGATAGATCGAATACGAATGAAAACAACATTAGTGTTTACTTTTGTGTTTTTTAAGGATTTAGCAATGAGTTTTGAGATCGAAGATCAGGAGGATAATATTTTTTTTCAGAGTTATACGGCTTTAAAACCTGGATAAATGACTTAAAGCTCGGGAGGGCGTGGTCTTTTTCAAGCCAAACTTATTCTTACTTAAAGAGGGCATTAGCTGTGTTTACAATTATTACTACTAGTATTTAATGTAGTTGAATTGTCGTCTTGAAGTACAATGACAAATTAAGGCTATACACAAGCCTAAAATATTATATTCCTGTTTATTTTGGGAATTTTGTTGTTGTTTGTATTCTTTTTTAACGTCCCATTCAAGAATCTTTCACTCATATGGAGACGTCATCAATGCTAGTGAAGGGCTTCAAGGTTTGGCCTATGCTCGACACTTACGGATATTGAGCAGTGAGGGTTCTTTAACGTGCAGACACCTACTGTGACACGGTACGGTTTTTATGGTCTCAATTGAAGGACAGGAATCAGACCTGCCGCCAGCTTGACTCGAACTCACGATCTTATGATCAAGAATGGAGCGTGCTACCGACTGAGCCAGGCCGGCTCTATTTTGTGAAAATAAGGTCATGTCCAGTGTGGTATGTATATACAAAAATAGTTAGGTTGAATTAATGAATTGCAAGTAGATAATTGCCAAACCTGTGTTTCTCAAGCAAATATTTAGAAATTTAGGGATTTGTTATGCCATTGTGTATTTAAATTTGACACAAAATACACAGCTAATACCGTTTTAAGTACGTCACACACTGATGAAATACCGTAAATTTAGATTTGAGCATTGGGTGCTCTTAGATATATCATGGACGTCGTGACGCGTAAATTAAAGTCTTGTGTTGACCGCTTGACAAAGTATCAGTCCCTCACCTGTCGGAAACAGTCTATTGAGGTTGACACGGGAATCACATACAAACCTTCCATTCAAAACTTTTAACATATAATATTACAGTTCTACCAATAAAAAAAGATATAATACAGAAAATTTAGCATATAATTTACAAATATATATGGGAATCAAATATAGAGAAAATAAAAAGAAATACTGTGATCAGAAGTTATGAAGAAGGAGGGTTGAAGCGATATGAGTTGTCGTCGGTGAAAAATTTTACATGCCCATTTTATGTGATATTCTATCTCATATATATTCCAAAGAGACCATCTGGTGGTTAGAAAAACAAATGCATGTGTAACACATTGCAAAAATCTTGCCAAACGTAACCCGTAATATCAGTTATTTTTTTGTCCGCCATACTTTGACCGATGCAAATTAACTTTCGGTAAATTTTTACGAAGATTACCGAGACACCAATAAACACGTGCTATTTGCAGCTAATATACATTCTATTCTTATTACCTTTTGCGTTTATTTTCGTACATCATCATTTCATATCTAAATAAGGCAAAGTAGGTCTTTTTCGTCGTTTCAAAACATTCGTTTCTGAAATTGTCCGCGTGCCGGGTATATCGGGTGATCTCGACCCATTTTTTAACGCGTCCCATGGCATTTTTGGCTTTATCATTCTTGACACATATGATCATGAACTGCCAAACTCCACCGGACATGGCGACAACGATTGTAAAACGTGAGGTACGCATACTTTTCACAGTTATATTGTTTTGATTTTGTCAATGTCAACATTCAGGGAAACATTAAAGATCGGATCTTTTAGTGACTGATATATTTATTTATTCACATATTCATCCGATTTTCTTCAGGTATTTAAAATAGCGTTGAAAAGCATATATTTTACATAATACATGCACTTTCCAATAAAAATCCCGTCCTGTATTTTAAAAAAGAAATATAAAACAGATAAAAATCGGCCGACTTTAACATAGTCCGAGCGCTTAAAGGACCAGGATACTCTGACCGAATTACGAAAGTACATTTGATATGGCGAAAGAGTATATCTGAAAGGTCATTGCATGCGAAAATACAACTTAAAAAAGGTACGGGAAAACTTTTATTCTAATAAAACAAATAACTTCGAAAAGAAGATCTTTTACATCGTTTTACGTGTTTGACATTGTATTTGAACATACATTTTATCATATTCTCGACTATATGTCAGGGGACAAAAATAGTCATTGTTACAGCTTATATCGCTTTAAAATTTAGAGATTTAAAAACACATATAAATACGATACTTTCTAAATGGGTAACAAATTAACAGAATCAGGAGGTAATCAATATAAAATAATACCTAAGTACTTTCTTGAAAAATATGGAAAAAAAATTCTGATATTTAAGATGAACGTAGACGATATAAAACACCTGGGCAATAAAAGGGAATTAATTCCAGAATTTTATCAACATATGATTAAAGCATGGATTGAAATAGGCAGAGGACAGACAAAGACCCGCAAAATCAAAGAGACATAGCAGCCCAAATTTTATGGGGAAATAAATATATATAAAATTTACAAATAATGTTCTTTTTTTAAAATTGGATTAAAAGTGATATAATTAGAATACAGGACATTTTAGATAAAAATGGAATAATAAATGAAAAAAAAATTTTGCAAAAACTAAAAAAAAAAGAAAAGAAAATTGGATAGCAGAAGTTAGTTTAATTTAAAAATGTATTCCTGTAGAATGGAAAACAAAACTTAAAAATAAAGACATGACTGCATATCAGTTCAATACACCGATACAGACTCTATTAAAGATAAATGGGAAAGAAAAAAACATTAGTAATATCAAACCTGGATATCAAAATATTTGATGAAAATTTAATAAATAATCTTAAAGATACGGTATATATTTTTCAAAGTTTGAAAAGAGACTATAAAGTTACAACTGAAGTGATTAAAAATCATTATACTTGAAGTGATGAAATAAAAATATTCAGATGGCAACTAATCCATGGGATAGTACCAAATAAAGTATTACTAAAGAGATGGAAAATAAAAAATGATAACCTGTGTAATGTGTGTAAAGAAATTGGAGATTATGAACATTATTTTATAAAATGCAAGTACACTAAGGATTTTATAGAAAAAATAAAAAAATTACTTGCATTATAGGGAATAAAAAAAGATATATTTACATTAAAAAATATAATATTGGGGTATAAAATAGAAAAAAGAAAGTATAACACAATAAATTATATAATAACATGTGCAGCATTCTCAATATACAAAGCATACCACATAAGTGACCTAAAAGCAAAATACACAAATGTGTACTGGATATTTAAGGATACTATTAGAACAATAACCACACTATACAGATATAAAAACCGACCAATCCCAGGAATTTTGAAATCAATTAGTATTTTATTAGAAGATTAAAAGGGTAGCGCCTATGTAAAGTTTAATACTTATAATTAACAATAACTAACAATAAGTTACCGTAACAAAAACAGCACATTTCTCATTTCTAATAATCAAACAAAGTAAATATGTGCTTAATATCTGAGCACAGGTGTCCGGGTAGCGCAGTGGTTAGCGCACTCGCTTTTCACCAATGCGACCCGGGTTCGATCCTCGGATTGGGCAGGGAAGTATGTGAAATGGTTACCAACCCGGATACGCTCCTGTCCTTCGGACTTCGGCCCTTCACCGGCATTGGTGACGTCTCCATATGAGTGAAAGATTCTTGAGTGGGACGTTAAACAACAATAAACAAACAAAAAACAAAAAATATCTGAGCACAAAAAAAAAAAGAAAAAAGGGAATATTTGGAACAAAATAGGAACCTTTACCAGCATCAACCACAGTTTATATATAGACAGACGTTTTATACGTGTAAAATTTCTTAGATAATGTAATTTGATTGCAACGTAAACGTATTCTTGAAAGCGATTGTTGTACGTAAAATTCATTGTGTTGATGTTCAGCTCATGCCAGTACCAAAAATGGGTCATACTAATTTAAGCATAGGCACGCCAAGGGGCACCCAGGGCTGTGTAATGGGTTATAATTTGGTACAAATCATGTGATTAGTTTAAAAAGTACTCAATATACCGTAAAGTCAATTTTGATGCTCATTATATTATTATTTTTCAGTAATCAGACATGAGAATTCCTTCAAATCCAAGATGCCCACCATTACCGAGTGTGCCCCTTTATATTACTTGCCTAGGGAACATTTTTCCAAATACTCTCTATAAATGTCATGGAATTTTATAAATATTGTAACCCTTTCTCAGTATATTAAATTATTATGTTGCATTGACCGCAAAGCAGTTGCAAGTTTTGCTCCTTTGTATGTACATAAACTTGTGTTATGAATGAATCACTGATGAAGGAGAAAATTATGTGAATCTAAACACTATCAAACTCTATCCTTATCACCTGAAATTTGGTATATTTATAGAAATATGTATATCTGGTCCATATAAAGTATGAAAATAAATATTGTGACATCATAGAATCCCTGGGCGGCTCTAGTCTTAAAATCAATCGCTAGGCTTAAAGTAGTATGACCGATAAAAAAAAGCTAAACTGAGATTATTACCCGGTAGATCAAATGATTGATCACGCACATTCACTACCAGGACACAGTTGTTCATCTAGTGGTTTAACTTTAACCCTCAGTTAAATAACAAAACCAAGGATTAAAATTTAACCTAGGGCTAAATTGTTTTTAATGATTCGTTAAATATAACATTTGTTAAATCATCGCTTAGATATGGAACATTTAGCCATATTTTGATACTCGATTACATATTTTAACCAATTAAAAGCTATATTTTCAAAACGACTGAAAGGTTGGCACTGTTATAAAAATTCAATCCTAGGTTAAATAACCCTCTGTTACAATATTTAAACCAGGGTTATATTTAAACGGTAGTTAAATTTAACCAATGGATGAACAACTGGGTCCAGATCGGTACTATGATAGGGACAATGATTTACTTATAGGTAGCTACAGAATCACAAGTGGAAACGCGGGAGGACAAATCGCTCAATGTGAATAATTTAATGGACATATGATAGGGTGGTACAAACATTTCTGAATGAATATTTTGATTTGATAGAGTTATTTATTTCACAAGTAACACACATGTATATTTCTTCTGCTTACGATTGTCTATTGTAAGAATATCATTGTATTTAATGTTTTTAATTATGTATAATAAACGAAATATCAAAATAGAACAAGTTAGATAACCGACAATAACAATCAACTCTCATACAAAGGAAAATGACAATAAAATTCTTTTTCTATCCATACTTCCGATTCTCAAAATGTTTTTCTTATCATTTTCTGCAACGCAAACAAGTTAAAATTTACAACAACAAAAATATCATGAATAAAACGCTCACTCTGACAAGGTAGATACACTGAAGGTGAATATAAAACCTGAATGCGAAATATAATCAATATACATTTGTTGACTGGCATGTCAACATGTGTTATGCCGATCCCGAGAACCAAAATGTTGCCGGAGGCCGAAGTCAACATTTTGGTCTTAGGGTTCGACATAACACATGTTGACCGAGAATTCTGTCTACAAATGTTTTGTTATACCTTTAGTTTTTGTTTTTCTTTACTCTTCTATCATTGATTATGAAACGCATCATTTATAGGGATATCGCAATTGCTTAATGGCGAAAATCCCGAGTAATGGCCGAGAAGTACCGAATAGTAATGAGCTGTGACGTAAGCAGACAACATTTCACGCAAAGCCAGTCGACATCGAAATGTTGACCAATTAACATTTTTGTGAGGCAAACATCTGAAAGTTTGGAGTTTTTTAATCATAGGAGAAGATCAAGAATAAAAAGTAAAGGTATAACAATGCACAATAAAATGATATACGTTTTCTCTATTAAGACCTCCAAAATCGAGGTAGTCTGGTTAGCGAGGTGGTGTTTTAAATGGGGGTCTGGAATTATTTGATACTTATTAAGAAGTTTTCAATACACTGGATATTTGCATTCTTACATGCAAGGTGGATTTACTACGACTGGAAGTCAGTTCAATAAACAATTATTTATTTTCTTAATGAACTGTTTTGCAAATCAGACCGTTAAAATTAAACACACACCCACACACACATACAGACATATACATACATACATACATATATACATTTAATATATAAGATGTGACGTATAATTCTACAGCTGAGACGGTTTGGATGAACAAATTTATACATACTTTTTCATTTCTCAACGGGGAGCCTTATTACATTATGTACATACAGATTATAAATATGACATAGGAATTGTTTGAAAACATACAAAATCTAATTATATACACAGATTTCATTTCAATATGTAAAAATAGTTCCAGAAGACATTTACAGCATTCATAACACACACACACACACACACACACACATAGATACAGACACACACATACACAGACACACACAGACCACACACACACAGAGACACACAGACACATACATATATATATATATATATATATATATATATATATATATATATATATATATATATATGAGATTATAGACCAGCCGGTTTCAGGATATGTACAGTGATACAACCTTATAGGATATTTGATTATGATTCTTCACATTTTCACGTCCCCCCCCCCTCCGAGTCAAAATTTCTTTTCCGCGTAAAAATATGAGATTCACTGAAAGACCACTAAGTATCCAGAGAAATATATCGTCTTTATTGTCCGTATTTCAGCAAATACGTATCCTCTATAATTTGTGATTTTCAAGGTGCGATAGGATTTCTTCAAATGCATTAGAAAGTTTATTTAAATACTAAGCATATACTATATAATCTGTTTGATGTTGCTGGAGTGAAGAAGAAATTCCTTTTGCAAATTGATATAAGATCACATATTTTACATATAAAGCCATGGTTGATCAATTATTGTATTTTGTTGATTCTTCATTCGCTAATTGTACCTCTGAAAAAACGAAGTTCACGTGAATTGTGTCTATTCGGTATGTACGAAATGACCATAACTCAAGCAGAATGTCAAATATTTTACATTCCCATATCTTTCGTACATTCATTTCAGAAAATCATCCCGTTAATTCAAAGTAAACATTTTAATCTTTTTACACGGTCAATAGATACAATTTATATTGAGGCAGACGTCATGTAGAAGTGCGTCATATCCGCTATCACATTTTAGCGCCTTTAATCACGTGACTTACATCACAACATAATCAAATTCAGAACAGGAAATGGGAGAGTTTATTTCTAAATACAGTGGGGGTGGCAAATTCTTTTCATAGTATACATTCGACGCATCTTTGTTTTTGCGCGAAAATCACTTTCAATTCAAGGTATGCCACAATATTTCGTTTTAAGCAATACCGGCTTCCTGCTTGACAATGACACTGCAAATAACTTTTCTGTTTGTCAATCTAAGTTCAGTTTCCTCAGCAGCTTTTCTCCTATCACTTTCATCCGCACTTATAAGATTTTGTACGAAAAATTAGAAATTGATGACTAGATGACAGGGAAATATCTGCATGAAGCCCAGTTATGGACCAGACTTTTCCAGATAATTCAAAATCATGGAGACAACGATTGTATTCAGGATTCTCTTTTCTTTATTACCTGTAATTTCTGCGTTTCAGCCACAGCCCTATCAAACTTTATAATAAAATCTGCTACAGCCGTGAAAAACTCTTCTGACTGCAAATTTATTGATTCTCCAAAGAAGCTCTGAAAAACAAAAAAATGTTGTACAGGTGTATTGGCACTGTAAAGGCTGTTGAAAATACGGAGCAGTAAAGAAGCATGCGCACAAACACACACACTCGCGCGCGCACGCACACGACATCTCTCCCAGTGTAAAGAGGATGAGTAGCAAGAGCTTATAGAAGTCACAACTTTCGATATATCGAGTCCACCTACCACCAAGGTAATATAATACATCTAAATCAAATTACATGTACTTTTGCTCAATTGTCATTGAATTAAAACTATTGTGACGGGTCTGCAGATCCTGCCTTTATTATCATTTTATATAGAATGTTAAATGTGTTGTAGATAAAACCAGATTAAATGAAAGTGCGACATAACAATTTATTTTTGTCCTTTTACTATATTTGTTTGCAAGTTTGATTTTGCTCTTCTAGAATTGTACAATTAAAGTGATTTCACAACCTGTCGGAAAATTATCACACTACATTCCAATTGAAAGGTCGAACGCTCTACCTTTGGAAAAGTACACTACTTCCCCTTCTCCTGCTGAAGTAATACATCGTTTCCGTGATCCGGAACCGTTCAGAAAATACAGTGCGCTGATCATGCGCCTATTAACAAATTCTAGGCAATTTTGTTGCAGGAAATAGGTAGTATATAAAGGAAGGGAGATAAATCATAAGAAATTAAAAAAAATAGCGTAATTCTATATGCCATCCAAACCCTATTATGAGTCTCTGCCCCATCATATGGTTTGTGGTCAAAAGTTTGTAGGAAATATTAATTTGAAAATTAAAATATTAATTGTGGGAACCTTTGTATTAACCCTTTCTCCCCTGAATATCTGAGTGGTATGCTCTATCTATTGTTTAAGACTCGTCTATTGTGGTCTGTAGGATTGAAAGGGTTAATCTGAACTTCATTATTTATCAGTTGATATGAGGACTACTGTATGTACCCGCCATTATGTCCAAATCATGCCTACATTTAGGTCACGTGGTGAAGAAAGTCACATGACAGATAGAGGTGTGTCGAGGGATCCGTTGAGCTAATCGTGGATATTTGACCAAAAGTGAATCCATAAAGTAATAATTTTCATAAATATTTTTAATGAAGATCAATCCTGCCTTTACATTCTTACAAAAAATAATAAAAACACCAAAAATGGTGGTCTTAAACATGCTTCGCCGACTCAGACGGTAGTAAAGTTAAAAAGCGGAAAAGAAACTTAAATTGAATCTTAAATATGCTTTGAAATTCCAACTAATTTTTTTTTACAAAAATCATGATTTGTTCATGAAAGTGCATGTCTTTGTCATGTATACTACTTACCAGGACTTGTCGGTATTTTGATTCCACTCCTCTAATATTCTTGTCTATGTAATGAAGATTTCCCTCGAAACCCACCATCATTTTCTAGAATTAAGAAAATATATAATATACTTGAAATACCAATAACTTTAGAATTACGGCCAGACTGGAAAAACCTGTGATTATAATGCAAAAAATAGGAGTAATTTTTTTCGCGGAGGGGGGTGGTGGTCACGCAATAAAATCTGGGCAGAATCTGATAAAAGTTACCGATTTATAATCAAATTTAGTGTCCAATTACCGACTGGGTCGAGGAAGTCGTATATCCTAGTCGAAATAAAAAAAACGAGAGATCCCAGAGGGATCTTGGCGCACATCATCAAATTTTCTTCATTTGATCTATGTTAGACTGTTCTTTTCTCCTATTTTGTGGCTCAATAATGAATTTTAACTAAAACCTAAATATCTGTCAAGTACTTTCTCACAAGATTATAACAACACCAAACATAAATTGCTATAATCCAAGATACATTAACCATACCTGTCAACCTCTAAAAGTGAAAATGCTGGTCATGACATTGCACTGAGTAAAACAAGAATTACACGTAATAATATGCCTTGCTGGTCCCTGCTTTGATATCAAATGTGACAGAGTGTAGTAAGTGTATATTTCAGGGGTGTGGCAGTATCCCCCACATACACTACTAAATGTGTTTTCCCATAACAATCAATAATATATATGGTTTAAGGGTGGGTCTGTGAATGGTTTTTAAGTTGTAAGTAAAAATGTATATTTTTGGGGTGGGGCAGGACCCACATATACATCACTGAATGTGTTTTTCCATAATTATCAATAATATATATGGTTAAAGGGTGGGGTAATCAACGGTCTTTAAGTTATAAGCAAAATATAAGTTTCATGGGGTGGGACAGGACCCCCATATGCACCACTAAATGTGTTTCCTTATAACAATCAGTATTATATATATAATTTAAGGGTGGGGCTTTGAACTGTTTTTAAGTTATAAGCAAAAATATAAATTTCAGCGGGTGGGACAGGACCCCCGTATGCACAACTAAATGTATCTACCCATAACAATCAATAAGATATATAGTTTAAGGGTGGGACTGTGAATTGTTATTAAGTTATCAGTAAAACTGTATTTTTGGTGGTGGGGCAGGAGCCCCATATATATCACTGAATGTGTTTTTTTCCATAACTATCAGTAATATTTATGGTTAAAGGGTGGGGCTATCAACGGTGTTTAAGTTATAAGCAAAATTATAAGTTTCATGGGGTGGGACAGGACCCCCATATGCACCACTAAATGTGTTTTCCTAAAACAATCAGTAATACATATAATTTAAGGGTGGGGCTATGAATGGTTTTTAAGTTATAAGCAAAATACAAATTACAGGGGATGGGGCAGGACCCGAATATGCAATTAATGTGTCCCCCCTTCACAATCCAAAATATATATTGTTTAAGAGTGGGGCTGTGCACGGTGTTTCAGGTATAAGTAAAAATATATATTTCAGAGGGTGGGGCAGGCCCCCAAGTACCCCATACACCACTGAATGCGTTTCTTAATAATGATCAATAATATATATATATATATATATGCGTTTCTTAATAATGATCAATAATATATATATATATATATATATATATATATATATATATATATATATATATATATATATATATATATATATATATATATATATATATATGGTTTAACGTTGGGGCTGTGAATGCTTTTAATTTATTAGTAAAATGTATATTTTGGGGTGGGGCAGGATCCACATATACATCAATGAATGTGTTTTTCCATAATTATCTATAATATATATGGTTAAAGGGTGGGGCTATCAACAGTTTTTAAGTTATAAGCAAAAGTATAAGTTTCATGGGGTGGGACAGGACCCCCTACTAAATACGTTTCCCTATAACAATCAGTAATATATATAATTTAAGGGTGGGGCTGTGAACTGTTTTTAAGTTATAAACAAAAACATAAATTTCAGGGGGTGGGGTAAGGCCCCCATATCACAACAAAATGTGTCTTTCCATAACAATCAATAAGATATATAGTTTAAGGGTGGGGCTGTGAATGGTTTTTAAGTTATAAGCAAAAATACAAATTCCAGGGATAGGGACAGGACCCGCATATGCACCACTAAATGTGTCTTCTGATAACAATCAAAAAAATATATGGTTTAAGGGTGGCGCTGTGTACGGTTTTTAAGGTATAATTAAAAATATATATTTCAGAGGGAGGGGAAGGACTCCAAAGGACCCCCTACACCACTGCATGTTTCCCAATAATGATCAATAATATACATGTATATAGTTTTAAGGATGGTGTTGTGAACGGATTTTAAGTTATAAGTAAAAAATATAAATTTCAGGAGGTTGGCAGGTCCCCTCCCCCGATGACCCTATCATATACGATGAATGTGTCTACCCATGAACATATATTGCTTAGGGGTAGACATGTGAATGGTTTTCAAGAAATCCATAACAAACATTATTTGTCAAAATCCAAGATTTGTGATCCTACCCTCCTGAAAATGTACACTGCACAACTAGACCTCAATATTAGAACTTATATGTCAAATTTCATAAAGATCCCTTCAGTACTTTCTGAGAAATAGCGATAACAAACTTTAATTGTCACAATCCAAGATGGCAGCCTGGCAGCCATTTTGTGATCCGACCCTGCTGAAAATGTATTCTGCGCAACTAGACCTCAAGGAGAACCTATATAATTATGTCAAATTATGTCAAATAACAAACTTTAATTGTCAAACTCTAAGATGTCCGCTTGGCAACCATTTTGTGATAAATTTTGTGAGAAATAGCGATAACAAACTTTCATTGTCAAAATCCAAGATGGCCACCTGGCAACCATTTTATGATCCGACCATCCTGAAAATGCACGCTGCACATCTAAACCTCAAGGAGAACCTATATAAAGATCCCCTCAGAACTTTCTGAGAAATAGATAACAAGAATTGCTTAAGGACGGGCGATGGACTGACGACGGACCACGGACGCAGAGCGATCTGTTGATGGTGGGCTAAAAATAAAACGTGAAATATTTCGTGGAATTTTTCCTTACAAGTCAAAATGGCCATATTAATAATCCAGCTACCTTATTATACTGTTTCAGTGTTGGTGTACAGCTTTTTAACCTCACACAAAATAAACAAAATCATAAAACAGAGTTTTAAAGGGACATTAGCTGTGTTTTTATCAAAATGGTTTTTTTTTCGTTTTCAGCTCGATGGAAGGTGCCCATCTTGCTAACGCCGTGACCCCTGGTTTTGAAAAAGACTTGTGTAGACGATTAAGGAAAATCTAGGCATCGTGTTGCTGTTAAAATTTGCAGACATATGCCTTTACAGATAAAGATGAACCCGATAAAATTTTGAGGAAATCAGAACTGTTTCTGATTTTTAATGAATTAAATAAAACTGATTTCTTCTTTGTTTATATTGTCTGATGCAATGCATTCTGGTTAAGATTTATGCCGAACTTCTCCACTTCAAACCAAAATGTGTATATTATACAAAGAAATAAATACCATTTTCACATTTTTATATTTTTCCATAGTTATAATTGTGACATGCAAATTGTTTCGACAATAGATTTACCTATATCAGAGGTTTGTCTATTTAATGGACAGATTTCAAAGTATGCCGACAGCGCATTCCGGATTCCTTGCATAGCTGATTCAATGTTATTTGGAACATAGTATGCATGTGTTTTGGGAGATAACATATAAGGAGGTATTTATTGTGAGGCGTTCAATGTAATCGGTCAGCTGCACGCTATCACTCGATCGCGTGTTTCTTTTGCCATCGAGCTTTGGGAACCATTGGTTTCATATTTACTACCGAGATTGATACACAATAACAAAAGATATATACACAGGCATAAAAATTCTTAAATTCCTATATATTTTGTGAAGATCGTTTGAGAAACCAAGGGGCGTATGCCAAGGGCTTTGAGTAGTCATGCCACACGTTAAATCATCACTTATCGTATCGAGAAACCCAAGTTTGACACTTTTTGAATTGCAGTTGATCCTTCGTATATGAACACCACACTGGACCTGACCTTATTTTCACAAAATAGTAGTCTTTGAGCCATCAATAACACCTGCCCCCCCCCCCCACCGGGGAATTTTGAAGGTTATGATTTTATGAAAGCTTATATAAAATGCTAAAAAAAATGAGCCATCGTTGGGGCGTTTAGGAGTTTTGGGGTAAAAACCATAGATAATTAACATAAATCGCTGAAAATTGGAAAACCTCAATTAATCCTTTGTGATCTCTGTTTGCAGTGAAAGTACTGGTTGTATGGTAGATATCTTAAATGACAAGTATGGACCCATTTAATAACCATTACTTATCAAACTTGGTGTTTTGGGGTAAAATATCAATTTTTTAAACAGAAATCTGTGAAAAAAGTACTATACTTTAAGCCACTTATAAGCCATGTTTTTACCAAGGTGTGTTTCGGAGGGTATGTTTTTCAGAAGGCCTATAAAAATGCTACAAATTGAGCTTTGTTAGCAATCTAGCCACGTTGGGGTTTTGGGGTAAAAACCATTGAAAATTAACAGAAATCACTGAAAATTGGAAATATACAATTAATCCTTCATTTAAGTTTTTTTGCCATTAGAGTAATAATTGTATGGCAGATTGCATAAACGATAAATATGGACACAATAAAAATCATTTGTTTTATTAAAATTGGTGTTTTGAGGTAAAAACAATGGAAACAAAAATCGCTGAAAACAGGAAAACATCAATTATATACTTCAGTTATGGCCACTGTTTTCATTGAAAGTAATGGTTGTTTGGTAAATATCTCAAATGATTAGTATTGATCCATTAAACAACCACTGTGTATCAAATTTGGTGTTTTGGGTTAAAACACCTAATTCTTAAATAGAAATCTATCGGTAAAATGACTATACTTTAGACAACTAAAAGCCTCGAATTTTATCAAATGGGATTTTGGAGGGTATGTTTATCTGAAATCTTACCAAAAATGCGACAAAATTAGTCATGTTGGCACTCTATCCTCTAGGGCATTTAAGAGTTTTTAGACAAAACCATATAAAATTACAAAAATCACTGAAAACTGGAAAATCTCAATTATCATTTATTGCCACTTTTTGAAATTGAGTTTAATGATTGTATGGCATATATCTAAAATGAGAATTCTTGGCGCATTATACAATCATTATGCTTCAAATTTGGTGTTTTGGAAACTAAAATCCAATTTTTTAAACAAAAATCTGTGAAAAAACTGTTGGACATTAAAAACACTAGTCTTTACAAATGGGTATTTTGGAGGGTATGTTTGTCAGAAAGCTTAACGGAAATGCTACAAAATGAGCCATATTAGCACTCTAACCCTTGGGGTGTTCAAGAGTATTTGGGTAAAACCATAAAGTACTAACAAAAACCGATGAAAAATAGAAAAACTCAAATAATCATTCATTTATTATGGCTTTTTGCAATTAGTTTAATTCTTGTATGACAAATATATAGAATAATACGTATTGGCCAATTAAATAATCATTGTATATCAAATGTGGTGTTTTAAGGTAAAAACTAGTTTTTAAACAGAAATCTGTGAAAAGTTTATTTCACTTTAGACCACTAAATACATATACTCCAATTTCTAAAATGGGGAAAGTTTCGATGGTATGTTTCTCTGAAAGCTTATCAAAATGCCTACAAAATGAGACATGTTATCACTCTAGCCATAGGAGCTATGGAGTTTTGGGGTTAAACATCAGCAAAAATCACTGAAAATTGGAAAATCCTTCATTTATGGTCTATTTTGCAATACAAGAAATGGTGGTATAGCAGATATTTTAATTGATGTTTATTGGTATATTAAGCAATCAGTGTACAGTCGTGTGCCATAAGTATTCGTAATTTTACAACGTCATAACGTAAACACAAAATATATAGTGCCAGTCTCTTCTATTTTGATCAGCCATATCTCGGTAAATATACAAGAGTTATCGATCATAATACACATATAAATTCAACAGTAATCCATGACGTCACAGCTCGCGCCACATGCCTTGTTGTCGTCTGCAAACATGTGCTGAAACTGTTTACAACATAGTTTGCACTTGTTTTTGACAATATAGAATTGACTAATGCCGAGAAAGACTTCATACGGAAATTACATGCAGAAGGAAATAGACCAGCTGAGATAGCCAGATTTATTGGAAAGCCTTTAACTACCATTTACAGTTTTTGAAACGATTTCATCAGCGGGATTCTATAGAAAATGCCAAAAGACCAGGAAGACCCAAAAAGCTGTTACTGCATGACACTCGTGCGTTGTTACGGACTGTCAGAAAAAATCGTCAGCAACCTCTCCAGGAAATTTCTAATGTTTTCAATGAGAATAGACAACAGAGAGTATCTAGACGAACAATACAGAGAAAATTACACCAGGAAGGTTTCCATCGCAGAGTTGTAAAGAAGAAGATCGTAATCCGGAAATTGAATTTGAAAAAGAGAGTCGCATGATGCAAAGCGAACAACCATAAAACTGTGGATGAATACTGGAAAAGAGTGATATTTAGTGGTGAATGTAAAGTGGAAATTGGAACCGATCACCGTGTGTACATCTGGAGAAAGGCCGGTGAAGAATGACAGCCGCCATGTTTGAATGTAAAAAGAGGATCACCTCGAACTTTGATGATATGGGGTTGTATAACTTATGATGGTGTGGCCACAATGTGTGTTTTAGATGGAAACATGAATGCAGGAAAATACGTAGATGTGCTAAATCAAAATATTTGGCCTGTGACTGTGCGGCATTTCCCCCAAGACTACATTTTCCAAGATGACAACGCCCCCATACATCGTGCTAGGATTGTAAAAAAACTTTGTGGAAAGAAATGAACTTAACGTGATGGAATGGCCTGTCCAGAGCCCCGATTTGAATATAATAGAAAATGTGTGGTGTAAATTGAAACTAGAACTTCAAAAACACTGCCAACAACTGGTCTCAAACTTGTTGTTGAAGGACGCCATTCGGGCTGTCTGGGAAAATATTAATGTCGGATTTATTAGGAAATCATATACTACGGAACGTAATAGCATCTAAGGGATGTATAACCAAATACTGAGGTAAGTGATAATTTTATTTTTCAAGATATAGCATTTACAAATTACGAAGTGAAGCATGTCTAGTTTGGCGGCCATTTTGAAATTACAAATACTTATGGCACACGACTGTATGTCAGATGTGGTGTTTGGGGGTCTAAACCCAAATTTTAAAGCAGAAATCTGCGAGGTAATATTGGTTTTATACCACTAATACCCCTAGTTTCAACAAAGGACATTTTTAGGATAAGTTTTTGCCAAAAATACAAAATGGATTATGTTAGAACTCTGGCTGTTTGAGAGTTAAGGAGTTTTAGGGCGAAACCAAGAAATTTTAACAGAAAGTGTTGAAACCTAGTTACCCTTCGATTATAGTTTACTTTTGTGATAAAACTAACTGATGTTTATTTTTCATGGTTTTAACTGTAATAAACAATCATTCTTTATTATGCTCATACTTAACATTTAAGTCATCTCCCATACAATTTTTATTTTAATTGCAAAGAAGAACTTAAATGAAGGATTAATTGTATATTTCCAATTTTCGGCGATTTTTGTTTATTTTATATGGATTTTACCCCAAAGCTCCTAGGTAGCCATAGAGCATTTTTGATAGGCTTCAAAAAGACACCTTGGTCAAAACATGGGTTATAAGTGGCTGAAAGTATAGTACTTTTTTCACAGATTTCTGTCTAACAACTAGAATTTTTAAACCAAAACACCAAATTTGATAAATAATGGTTGTTAAATGGGTCCATACTTGTCATTTAAGATATCTACTTCATTGCAAATAGAGACCACAAATGAAGGATTAATTGAGGGTTTCCAATTTTCAGCGATTTATGTTAATTTTTATGGCTTTTAACCCAAAACACTTACTGTAATAAAACAAATCATTGTTTATTGTGTATACACATGTAATTTAATCTATTTACCGAATTTGACCCGTTCATCGAACTAGAAAGGTTTCCATGGAACATTTGCGACGGGTGTGGCACGCCAGCAGAAGACGCTGACTCCTTGCAGACACCTGGTCTTATCCCGTTTTGGATTCGTAATTGTTCTTCATGTTGAGGCCATTTGCACATCTAATTCGTCGTTTTATGATGGACTCGAGTTTTGATAATTGATTGGTACTTCTTCAATTTTACTATTTGCCATACAATTGATACTCTAATTGTAAAAAAGATCTTAAATGAAAGATTAATTGAGGTTTTCCAGTTTTCAGCATTTTTGTTAATTTCCTATGGTTTTTACCCAAAAACTCCTAAACGCCTCAACGGTCAGAGTGCTAACAATCTCATTATGTTGTATTTTTGATAAGCTTTCAGAAAAACATAACCTCAAAAATTCCCCCTTGGGGGACAAGCACATTATTATCCAGGAGACTAATATAGAAATATAATATTTTTATGTTTGTGTATAGCTCTTGTTCCTTATTGTACATCAGGAACAAGCAGTAAAAGTAGAAAATGATAACTTTTTTGGAAAACACAGCTATGCCTCTTTAAAACATTACACTTCGCTTTCTGATATGGTCGTAAATGTTGTCGGTAAATAGTCGTAAAATTAATCAGTTATCGTAAAGTTTTATATAAAGATTATTAATATCTTAGCAGTTACAAATAAAACTTAAGTCAATATGTACAATTAGAAATAACTTAGTTTTTATAGAACCTACATTACCTGAGAGGTATTTAAAAATTCTGTATCTTCATTGGATGGCTTCTTTAAATTTTTCTTCAACATCTTCAAGTTTCGTTTCATCTTGCTTAAGTCTCCTTTCATGACTGTAGATAAGGATACAATAATTTCACTAGTTTAAATGGTGATATGTAATGTGATGCATGTGATGGTTACTCCTTCGATAGCGTTTGTTAGGTCATCTGTACCAATTGTGACGAGGTTTTACTCCTCGCTTATATCATTTCAATTTGACTGTTGACTCACGGCAGGTGTAGCCGGACAACAGGGGATGCTTACTTTTCCACTGCACCTGATCCCACCTCTGGATTTCTTGAGGTCTGTTTGTCCAATGTTCACCAGATTTTTATATGTATCCTGGACATACTGGAGATTTATACTTTGGTTTGTAAGATTATTATATTGCTATATTTATCAGTTACATCTGTTAGAATAGACCCACCATAAGGGATCAATCAATTAAAACCGATTGCATACGTACACAATTAGTGCTTCGGCAAATATTAAAAATATTAAGAGAATATCTTATTCTGAATTTCAATATAATTAATCCGGTGTTTGTTCTTGTGAAAACAATTTCTGACATAACCTAGTGATTATATTTCTTACCTTCTATTTCTGTTGAAATGGCACTGACAGACTTATCTCTACAGTTTATTACACTTTTCAATGAAGATGTCCACTGAAGCAGATCGGGGTCCGTGGTCTGAAGTTGCTCGGCGAGAAAATGAAGAAACGTGTAGCCTGCGCTTTTCCCACGCATTTCCATAAACTGTTGATAAAAATTGGATATTTCACATCTTTGCACTTACCCATCTGTCTATATATAGTTTGTGCTATGTCCTTATTATAAGCATATGATTCATAATTTACTATTCACGAAAACGAAGTCATACAAAACCCAATAGAATATTACAGACAAACGAGGCTCAAGACGATCGTTTCTGTTAAAAAAAAAATTGTTTGTTGTTTATTTGTTGTTGTTTAACGTCCCACTCAAGAATATTTCACACATATGGAGACGTCACCATATACCGATGAAGGGATTCAAAATTTGACCTATACTTGGCACTTACGGCCATTGAGCAGTGAGCGTTCCTGAACGTGCCAACACCTACTGTGACACGTGACCTCGGGTTTTACTGTATCATCTGAAGGACAGTGAAAAAAGATTTAAATGTGTTTTGAAATACCTCTTAGAGCACCCACTGTAAAATGATTATCTTAGCTTTTGAGAAGTTTAGAATTTAACTGATGGTATCTGAGCGAAATATTACTTAAGTATAAAATAATCGGCTGGTACCGAAATACCCAGGTACTGGGTTTATGTATATCCCCGGGGACTCGGACTCAGTGGGTATAAATATTATTAACAATACCTAAAGTTCTAACTTCACAAAAGAGGTGAAAAACAAATGCCCAAGACGATTGTTTCTGACAATAAGAAATGAAATTCAATTTACAAAAAAATTAATAAACAATTTTCAAAAAACATTTTATATATTTTCATGTGAGCAAATAATATACTACCTTTCCTATGGAGGAAATCTGGAATCCGTCGACTTTCTTGTGGATGTTCATGTGGTTTCCAATACAAAGTATATACCCCAAAACCTTCACCATTTGTTTGTTTTTCAAGAGTGACTCGCATGATGTTGATAATTCCTTTAAAGTCTTTTAAATCAGAAAAATTGTAAATACAATTAGCAATACTTTTTAGAGAGACACTATACATCCCTGAGAGCAAAATAATTCAAAATCTTAAAGGGGCATTAGCTGTGCTCTTTCAAAAAAAATCTTTCCTTTTTTACTACTTAAGATTGAAATACGATAACAAAAAGGAGATATACACAGGCATAAAAATCCTTACATTCCTACAAATTTTGTGAAAAATGCTTGAGAAACCCGCTTTTTCAATTTCAATTTATAAATTCAACTTCACTACAGAAGAATCCTCGAAGGGGAATGCATTTTTCTTTCAAATAAACAGGGTTTTCAATATAACAGGGTTATAACGGTAATAAAGATATTTGATGGGAGAATCAAAATCATTCCAAATAATATAGGAATTCAATGTAAGAGAGTTCAGTATAAGTAGATTCGACTGTATTTGTTTGTTCATACCACACTGGACCTGAGATTATTTTTCACAAAATATATAAAAATCTCAGACACCGAAGTATAAATCAGCAGGATGTCCAGGGTATAGGTACAAATCTGATAAAAAATGGACAAACAGGAATGTAAAATTTTGTATGCCTGTGCATATATTTTTATTTGTTATTGTACATCAGGTATAAGTAGTGAAAGTAAAATTACTCGAAAAAATATTTTTGGTAAACTCAGCTAGTACCCATTTAAAAATTTAAAAAAAAGAAAAATGGTAAAATAGTCAAAGAACAGGTCTTAACGTAATGTATCTGATTTAGAAGTATACAAAGTAGTCGATTACGCAAGGTGTATTGAAAATAAAATTTTGGCAGTATTTACGTATACTGATTACTGACTACGTCTTGTTCCAATGAAAGAAACCAATACTTGTAATCACTATTCATAAACAAGAATCATTACAAGTCGCATTACGATGCACGACCTCGGTGAAATGCTTACGTCGGTATGAATGTGTCATTCATTGTTTAAATCTGCTGGGAGAAAAAGTGAAATTTTAACACAAAACGCCCCATAACTCTTGCAAATATTGACCAATGTTGGTCATTACATAACTTATTCGGAATTTCGTGGATGCAAAGCAACCTGACAAATTTTTGTTGAAATCCGCTTGAAAAAGGTAAAGGTATTTGACTGGAACACCGAAATTTCCCATAATCCTTGCAGATGTTGCCAAATGTTGACCTTCATCACAATCCACCAACATTTTATTAATATACGTGATTAACAACATGCAATTTTAATCTGAAAAAAAAATCATAACCTATTTAACCCATTCACCCCTAAAGTCTTTGATTTAAATAAAATGTTTTTCAGGGGTCGATGAGTTAACAGAAAACCAAAGTGTGACTGAGGGTGTCGACGACGCTGACGCAAGACGAGGAACAAAGTAATCATTAAATGCTATCTAGCTTCACAATAAAGTAACAAGAAAATAGAATAAAACATTCGAATACTAACTCAACTAAGTTTTGTAATTAGCGAATAACCGGAAGTGTAAAAGAATATAAAAAAATTCAGATACCAAAGTATAAATCAATAGAATGTCCAGGACATAGATACAAATCCGGTAAAAATGGACAAACACGGACCTCTGGAAACCAAGAGGTTGGATCAGGTGCCATGGAGGAGTAAGCATCCCCTGTCGACCGGTCACACCCTCCGTGAGTCCACAGTCAAGTCCAATGAAACACGTGAAGAGTGTATCCACGTCACAATTGGTACAGACGTCTCAACAACCGCCAACGAAAAGGCAACTCAACATTTCACTTAGTGAAACATAGTAGTTGTAAATAAGACTATTATACCGACCGTAAAATTTGCGGAACGTTGACATTAAACGCGGTTTTCGATATCCCTGTGTCACTAATTTGTCACTGAGTAGTTTACATCTGTATATGAAATCTTCATATGTTGTACACGCCCTGGCATATTGGATCATTTGTGAAATATAAACATATGCGGGTGACTGATGGATATTACTACTTAAATGTGGAAAATTTACGATGGGAAAGCCGAAATCGTCGTGTTTGTCGTATAGCTTAGTTTCTAATTTCCCGTCTGTGTTTATATTAAGTAAAATGTCTAAGTATGAAGCGTGTGTGCTTGATTCTGTTGTATCTTTAATTTCTAATTCGCTGTGATATATCGCATTGACATATGTATGAAAATTGTCGTTATTAAAAGAGTAATGCCCCAGTCCATTCATCATGTTAAAATAATATTTTAAACTAAAATGTTGTAAACAGGTACACAGACAGACGGAAGACATCATTTCGACATCGGGGGCTGAGCCGAGTCCAAGACAAAAAATTCCTTACATCCCAAGTACACAATCTGCATTGTCTAATTCACATAACATGCCCATGCGGAATTAACCTTTTAGTTATTATTCGGATGATTCTACTCAATTTGGGGGGTTATGACGATCTTCATGGGAAAATGATTAATTCCTTACTCGATACTTATCAGTTTGATAAAAAGTAAGAACAATTACGCTTGACAAAGTAATATTAATATCGTTATGCTTTATTACCTAAATATTTAAGTCGTCCAGGTCAAGAAACGCCACCCCGCCAGATTTTATCTATTTTACTATATCTATACTCACTTCGGTACTTTGATTTAATTGCCTAGGAAAATCCCATAGTACTAAAATAAATTCTAAACGTAGTTCCAAACACTGAATATCGCACATCTCGAGCATAAAGCGATCCACAGGATCTAAATCTTGTTTTTTGTCCTTGTAAAGTTTATACATATCAATGTCATCTTCCGTTGGTTGACAACGTCTTATGGTCGATAATTTTTCGGCAGGAAAACGTTCATCTTCTTGTACGGAGCTTAATATGGACTGCAAGCTGAAGGAAGAGTCAGATTTTATTCCATTCAAAAGGATTGCAAGATTTCTGGCCCTCCTTTCGTCTAGTAACATCTTCGGTTTTTCTTTTGTTGCTAGAATTGTAAATTAATAGTTGAAAGAATGTGGTGATTTCATTACAGATATAACATATACATGGTGGACCGTCTTAGTCCGAGTCCCCGAGGGTATACATAAACCCAATTCCTGATATTTCGGTATCAGCCAATTATTTCACACTCACATACCATACAATATATACAAGGGCATTATATCGACCACAAAATTTGCGAAATGTTGCCTAATAACCATATCTAGATATGAATATTGCTTTTATCATTCATATATAGTCATTTTTACGATTTTAAGTCCAATCATAAGCTGATGATTTGTTGTACCCAATACACACACACACACACACACACACACTCTCTCTCTCTCTCTCTCTCTCTCTCTCTCTCTCTCTCTCTCCCTCTCTCTCTCTCTCTCAGACCTAGAATTCCTATATTGAAATACCGTAAGATTCTAGTTTTTGACTAGCATTTCCACAACTTCAAACAGATGTATTCTGAGGTGAAGTAATTAAAAGTTAATCCAAAGCTTATTGAATTATCTCCCCTTGACAAATATATCACGTTATATTTCTAAAACAACAATTAAAGTTTGTAGTCTGGCTTACCTGAACCTGATGCTACTTTACTTTTTTCGCCTTTAACACAGAAGTTCTCCCACAGTAGATCTGTATTTAGGCGTGAAGACTTGTCCTTCACGCGTTTCCACAAAGACTCTTTAAACTTTGGATGAAATAATAAGATAAGAATAAATTAAATAAAAAAAATCATCTTTTCAGTGAATCTTGGTTTTTAAAAAAAAAAAAATATATATATATATATATATATATAAAATTCCAAATATCTACTTATACCTTAACGTAATATCAAAGATTTCAAAGATGTTTAACACTTTTATAGGATGAAGATTAATAAACTTGCTTATGAATATATGAATTTTTACAATGAGCTGTATAGCTCACATAGACTATACTGACAAAGTTTAGTTTCAATTTGCAAAGCAGTTTCAGATGTGTTTCCAATAGAATACAATGTTAAACTACTTTAACCGTTGGAAACTTTCTTGGATGGGATGAGGACCTGCTGAACACCATTTTTATTGGGGGTTGTGACGATTGTGACTTAGTTTGGTTCCAACTGGCCTGGTGGTTTCAGAGGTCGAGACAATTTTTGAATGTTTTTCCTCATTGGGATCAATGTAAAACCATGTTTTGCGCTGGCGGCTATGTTTTTGGGTGATCGGAAAATTTTGAGCAGTCTTACTAATGCAACTTAATCGCATCAATCCTGTAAAGTTTTGTTCATCTTGGTTCAGTAGTTTTTGAGAAGTTGATCAAATTATGATTTTCCCATAGGGTCCAATGTTAAACTATGATATGCCCTGCATTATTGAACTTTTAAGATTAAGATTTTTTTAAAAATTTACGCCGGATGCACGACGGACACCAAATGATGGCAATAGCTCACATGACCCTTCGAGTCAGGTGAGCTAAAATATTATTTAACATAGAATGCTTGATGAAAATGGCGATCATCATGGTCGACTCACTTTTCGCACAAAGCTGTAAAACAAGACGGATAAAATTTTCTTTACATAATTTTGTGTTTTAATAATGCGAATTTTTAAATGTCTAAAATTCTGAATAGTGTTTAACGCCACAGACAATTTTTCAGCTATATGGTGACGACTAGTTTTTAAAAGTGGAGGAGAGAACCCGGTTACTATGTACTGAGGAGGCCTTCCGGAAGTAAACTAGCAAACTTTCTCAAAAACATGCGCTTAAGTTCCAAAGGGGCTCGAACTTATACCGCAAAAATACTCTCTAAATATTGACTTGATATCTTAACATTAAAAAAAACCAAATCTCTACCTGTATTTTCGGGACTGCTGTCCAATGAATCGTTCTAAACTTTTTACTTTCACTGGATAAATCGGGAATAGATGCCGATTTCGTTGAAGTTGGAAGAGGGATATCCGGAGGTGGAGGAGGAGGCGGCTGAAGTAGTACACGTAAAAGGTCAGGTGGAGGCGGCGGAGGTAACCCAACACAATCGGTAGGTGGGTTTTGATTCAAATTATTTAATTGGTTGATTTGTTGAATAAATACACTCGGCACAACCAGAGAAGGGGAGTCACAGTCAGATTTTGTGGAAGATCTATTGGTGTCCTCTGTTGTAGAAATGGCAGCTCTTGTAGACTGTATTTCAGTTGATAAACTCTCAGTATCATTGAATTCCAGTGTTTCAACGACAGAATCTTCATTCTTTTTCGAATAATTTTCTTGATTTATATACGCAAATGTTTGGTCACAATTTTCATAAATATTTATTGTCAAATCTGTAGAAGCCACAGTTGTCTCCCTTGTATCTTTTGTGGGAGTGTTCGGTACGATATCTTGACAGGTTGGCAATTCGTTCGATACTGGATAGGAAGCAGAAGTGGCTGAGGATTTCGAAAAGGAAAAAAGTAGTTTGGGGTTAATTGAGGTGAAATGTATGTGCAAAGGAGCCAAAAACAAAAACATCTAGCTCTGGTAAAGTTGCAATTAAATTCGAGGATAATTAACAAATGATTTCAGAAGGTAGTAAACCGATGAATACGGAATTAATTTATTCAATTTTCTGTATGAATTATGTTTACATATAACTACGTTTTGAATAATCCTCGGATTTAATTGGACTTCTACTCCAAGTATGTGTAAGCATAATAATAATAATATATAACGGATATATCATGGGTGGAGACCGCTGTCTGGTTTAGAAATACCATGGCAGATAAAACATAAAGATAGTTTTAATTAATTAAACATACCAACAGCAAAGCGTCGCAGGAGGGAACACTTAAGTGTAGCCTAAAAAGCAAGCGTGACATATGTATGTTTAAATACATACAGGTTAAGGCGATATATGTATCAAACTTTGGGACAATGCAATTGAAGTTGAATTTGATATTTTCGTCTTTAACCAGCGCAATTAAAATATATATCTTGTATGTACACTATTTCACTTTCAATGCTTAAACAGGTATTTGCTTTTCTGTCATCAAACACTCAGTAAAAAACTGAAACAAATAAACAACAGACAAACACCCACTAATATCAAAACAAGAAAATTAAAACTTACAATCAAATAAAAAATTACCAAAACAAACAACCGTGAACCAGAATATTTTGGAAACATAAACGAATAATTTCCCCAGGGAGGGGCACGAAGAATGCAATTCCTTCTGTAGGCATGCACAACCAAAGGTGGAATAAAAAACTTTGGTATGAAAAAATATTAATATCAAACTGATGGGGTAAATATACAAGATTCTCAAGAAGGCCATCATCGCAAAACCACAGTTCGAAATCGCTATTCTCTTTCCTACCCGTGATCTCATGCGATCGAAATCTCTCGTAGAAAATTAATATTTATATAGGTGTCGACTAAATCATCGAGTCACAGTAGTTGTGATCGGCAACGGAAGATCTGTTGATAAAGTACAATTCTGAAATTGTTTAAAAGCATAGATCTGATTGGTTGACGAATGCGAGTTCTATTTACTCGCATTGGTCGAGCTTCATGAAAAATAAAGATATGTACGAGAGATTTCTGTCGCATGAGACCACGGGTAGCAAAGAGCATAGTGATTCCGGACCGTGGTTTTACGATGCTGTAAGAAGGCCGGATATAAAATATCACATGGGCATATACAAAGTTTTGCTGTTTACATATTACAAAAAATAACTTCAGATCATATACATAACATCATTATCATTGGGAAGGATTATCAAAAGCTTTGGTGAGATGTCATAAAATGAAGGACGGTTTCTGTATTTTTGTTTTGTTTTGTTGGTTTGTTTTACACCACACTGTAAAATTTCACTTTTAATGGTGGAGGAGAGAACCCAGTTACATTGCACCCGGAACTAACCACCGGCCATCTGCAAGTAAACTGGCAAACTTTGTCACAAAAATCAGGTTAATATGTTCCAGCGGGGCTTGAACCTAGTCTGGTTGGAGACTCCATGGTATACAGCGTGATGCTCTAACCATTCTGCCACAGAGGCCCGAGTAGTTTCAGTATTACGATTACAGAATTAGAACTAAAACAGAAATCAAAAGTAAAGCGTAGCCGTTATTCCAAATCAAATTAATATGAAGCCATTTATTAGAAAAATAAAGATTTAAGAGTAAAAGTGAACAGGATACACATTTCCGGAAAATTGACTGACTGACGTATTTGTTGAGTTTATTATACCAATACCTAAAGCACATTCCGGGGAGTAATGTTCACAAATAAACTTTTCTACACTCTCAATGCGTACTCGCATGAACGTTCGTCGTATTTTTAAAGTTCTATTTCAACTAATTAGTTATTTAGTCGTGGGGAACACCTAAGACATTAATCTATTTATAAATGGTAAGGTGTTGCCGGTCACGTGGTGACGCTCTATTGAGCGTGTTCGTTTTAATGTCCAGGACAATCCAGACAAGTGGAACACAAATCAAATGCTCTTGAACACTGTCCTAGGCAAGCAATTTAGTCATAAACTTACATGAATTGCGTAATTTTTATCAATATGTTTGAAATAACTACTTCCTGTCCTGGTACATTCTATTGCAACAAGTTTTGAGACTGTGCCGGAACAGTACTCTCACGGTGAATCGAGTACACACTTTTTACCACTCATACACCTACGGAATCCGAAAAAACATGATGTTACTGGAAGTATAATTCACGTTTGCATTGGTAAAGTAGATGTATGTTTTTTTATGCAAATTATTTCAAAATTACACCAGCATTAGTTGTTTGATATGTAATATGAAATACGTCGATGCAAAATGAATACACCGAGCACCGAATATTTTAATAAAGTACCGTAATTTGGGATATTTTGGCCATTGTTATTTTTGGCAAATTTAACCACCCATTTAAAATGGCCAAAATTAAACCGTCCAAAATATGTACACACCGTACCGATACTTTTTAAAATATTTCAGTGTTTTCTAGATTAAATATTTTTTTTTAAATCACATTGTGAGAACGTTAATTTAAATTAAGTACCATGTGACGCATCCATTCTAATTATACTACCGGCACTTTGTGATTTTTTGATATTTCAAACACCACAAGACCGAGATCTGATGGTAGGCCAGATTTAAACATGATATAAAGATACATGACCAAAATTTAACTAACCAAGATCTAACCCTTTATTCTATGAACAAAATGGTCAAATTTTTGCAATGCCAAAATATCCCAAATTTATGGTAACAACAGGTATACATGTTGAATTTAGGATATTTGTGAATAAGCACACAAAAGAGTTGTAATTGTTCAAATGTATGCTTATAATTTGTTAAATTGAGGGTATGATCAGGGTATCTAGCAAATGACAGTATGGCGCTTAAATTATGGCAGAAAAAGATAAGTATGGTTATTAATGTCTCGTTTTAGATAATATAATCCAATATAATTTACTGCGTTTAATATATAGAAAACATACCACCCCCAAGGATGTGCAAGAAAAAGCTTAGCATCCCACCTCAAGTAACTGCTAATGATTCATACCCTTTCTAGGTGTCGCCACTGGTTTACGCCCTTTTGACATTCTGTTTTGATCTTGAACAGAGTTTGTATTTAAATTTGTTGTTGATATCTCCTCCTTTGCGACCTGGTCACTGACTGTTTCATTTTCATAAATATTTTCATCGTCACTAGTATCAGAATAATCAACAGCTGGAATATCTGAACTGTCGTTAGATTCTGGGGATTCTCTCCCTTGGATCACATCTTCAGTTTCTTCAGTCAACAGTCCGATTTTAGGACTGACAACTTTTGATTTATATGTTTTCTGTGGTTTTACTGATCTATCGCGAGTCAGAGGAGGCAATGGATCAACTCTTGGAATATAAACGCTCAAATTCTCCGGTCTTTCATCTTTCGATTGTCTCTTTTCAATACTTTCATTTTCCGAGGCTGTAGCTCTAAAAAAGTATAATTTACAATAAAGTGGTATCCTGACAATGTATTACTGTATATACAATGATTATATAATAATAACTAATCATTTGGAAATTATGTAAAGCCCAACGATGAGTTTTAACATATATGACAAGCTTCAGGTTTGTTCGATCTGTCGGCTAGAAAGATTTTTGAGACAGAGGACAGAAGGAAAAGAAATGATACAAAACAACAAGAAAGATGATATTTAGATGATAGTTAGATTGATTGATTCATTAATTGGTCGATTGATTTTGATCCATGAGATATGGTAATAGTTAGATTGATTGTCTCAATGACTGATCGGTTGATTCCTGCAGTCCCTTGATTATACATAATTACCTTATTTTCCATAACTATGAAAATAAACATACATCTTACAAACATACGAGCAAATAAAATCACAGATACCAAAGTATTATGCTTAAGGATGTCCAGGAGACAAATATACAAATCTGTTGAACAAACACTGGTTAACCACCGACCTCAGGAAACCCAGAGGTGGGATCACGTGTCATGGAGGAGTAAACGTACCCTATTGACCGGTCATACCAGCGGTGAGGTCAGTCATATTCAAATGAAATAAGCGAGGAATAAATCCTCGTAACAATTAGTACTGACGATTCAACAACCACTATCAAAGACACAACACAACAGTCTATTTAGTGAAACAGAATAATTGCAAACAAGTTCATTATATGATGAAATCAAACGCGATTCCTGATATTCCTGCTACAATAACTTACCAGTAAGATTTTGCCTCTGTATCTGAAATGTTTTAAGACTTCTCCTACCGTTGTTATTATTATCATTATCAAATTTATGGCAAAATTTAATTTCTCCGGGGTAGGTGCTGTTTGTCAGTATTACTGTAGCTATGTTTGCAGTAGATCGTAACAGCAAAATTAATTTGTGCTTCAGAAATACAACACACTTGTGACTCTATTGAGTCTAGCTTTTGGAGACGAAAGCAAAATGAAAATATGTCATGGAACCATTTTACCATCTTAGGTCAAAGATTTTTCCAGATGCGACAATATTAACATTTTGACATTGTATATCCTATAAACATTATTCTACTCTGATTAAATATATAAAAATGTATTAATATTTGTAGATACAAATCATACCAGTCAGACACGTTTTCAACCAACAAAATTTTGTACTATAAAGTTGTTTCTGACCTCTTACCAGTTTCGATGATTTTTTCTTGATAAATGCAGGTGAAACTGGATACATATTTTCACCTCAAAGACGGGTTTAACGAGGCAGAACAATCATGTTGACTGTAAACAGATTAATGCAAGAGAAAAAAAAGAATGTTGGTTTTCAATTACGTACTGTTCTTCCTGCTCGTTTGTATTTTCATAAATAACTTCTTCCTCTTCCTGAAAACACAATTTTCAATACAATTACACTTAGAATATAAAAAGATATCCACTAGATAAAACCAGATACTTGCCAAAATTAATATAACAATAACTCTTGAATCGGAATACAGATATATAATCCAATGACATGATATTAGAGGCCGAAGGTTTTAATAGTTCCTATAATCACGAGACCTAGTCATTAATTTGATTCGTTTGTTAGAATTTCCCGTACGTTTCCTGAGTATGACAGAAAAGTGTTTGTTTTGTCCTTTCTTTGCAAAACTATAACTTTAATATTATGTTTCTGTTATTTACTACAATGCAAGGTGAATGGTGTTTCAAGTGGGTATATAACAACACATTTTTATTTAAAGTTTGAATTCAAACTTAGAATCCAAAGAGTGAAAACGAGCCTTTGACGAAGACCTGAAAATCTTACTTAGTTCCGTGCTTCTATATTGGGTCTTGTAACTTCGGTCTAAGACATACCTCTTTTATGGACGATGTAATACTCGTCTCACTTCTTTTACTCATAAGCCATTCCACATTGCTGTGAGGTTGTATAGAGTTGTGGAGTCCGAACCTTTTTTCACAGAATATGACCGTTCTTCTTTTCTGTGTACAAGCACTTTTAATTGCCTGAAAAAGAAAACCAAGGGTTTGAACGAACTAGATATTTCCATCTTCAAATCAAAGCAAGTAATCTGGGATCAGAATTTTCCTCTTTTTGTTAGAATATCTTCTTTTCAATGTTATGCCCATGTTATGCCCTTGTTATATGAATAAAACTTGGGATGAATGCGATTTTGGCTGACATTCGGGTTGTTTATTGTGGTTTAACGGGCAGACATTCGGGAATAATTACTGTACAATATACATGTACTGTTAAATAAACTTTTTTTTCAGAAATTAACAAACAAGTTACAGCAACTTAAATCATTGTCTCTCGTTGACTCCTATGATGGGGTGGGGAACCAGAGTGCCCTGAGAAAACCCTTGTGTCCGACGTGCCGACCGCCATATAATATCACATACTTCCATGTCTAATTCTAGATCGAACCCGGATAGCATTGGTGATAAGCGAGTGTTGCTAACCACTGAGCTACTCGGACACTACATTACCAGAGTTGTTAGACTCTTTATGAATGGCATAGCTCTCCTGGGAAAAGTGTCTGAATAGCGTAGCTCTCCTGGGAAAAGTGTCTGAATAGTGTAGCTCTCCTGGGAAAAGTGTCTGAATAGTGTAGCTCTCCTTGGCAAAGTGTTTGAATGGCGTAGCTCTCCTGGGAAAAGTGTTTGAATGGTGTAGCTCTCTTGGGAAAAGTGTCTGAATAGCGTAGCTCTCCTGGGCAAAGTGTTTGAATGGCGTAGCTCTCCTGGGAAAAGTGTTTGAATGGCGTAGCTCTCTTGGGAAAAGTGTCTGAATAGCGTAGCTCTCGTGGGCAAAGTGTTTGAATGGCGTAACTCTCCTGGGCAAAGTATTTGCATGACGTAGCTCTCGTGGGCAAAGTGTTTCTCGAGTATTTCTTGTATAATCAGATAAAAACATCAGCATTGGTTGAATTATTCCATGTGTAGGCTATATTGAAATGTTTCTAGAGACAAGCTGATGATAGTTTGTTCACGTGTTACACGTATTACATTTAAACATTTTGAATCCATTGAGAGGTTCACCGAAATATTCAAATGCGATTAATATTTTTTGTGTTGTCACGTTAAAATATGGACAATAGCCTCAGAGAATTCAAAATGTAAGACTGGTTTAAATTTTACTGATTATTTTTCGTGTCGTAGGTTACTTCGCGTGTTACTGTTCTACAAGTCCAATGGAGTCTCCGTGGTCGAATGAAGTATATCATATCCGTTCAGTGAAGGTTCAAGCACTGCTTGAACCTCAGCTGATTTTCTTAGAAATTTTGTCACTTTACTAGCGGAGGGCCAGTGGTCGTTTTCCCGGGTGAATTGTAACTGGGTTCTCTCCTCCACCATTAAAATTTGGCCGCAGCCATATGATTACAAATTGTTGACTGAGGAATAAAAATACAAAAACCAATCAAATTATATGATATATATAACTTACCCTTAACCAACTTGCTCTTTCTTCTTGAACACTAGTGGATTTGATGTCAGATGGAATGCGAAAACTGGACAAAATATATATATCATTTACATGTGTACGGTAGAAACAAGAAAAATTAACAAATTTAGTAAAACCTACATTAACGATAACCTGTGTATAAAGACCACCTGGTCACAAAGACTTTTGTTTTTGCTGTCCCAAATAGTACCATGTGTGTACAAATCAACCTCTATTTAAAGACCACCTCCCTATAAAAACTTGTTTTGTTGTGTCCCAAAGGATGTCTTTATATACAAGTCTCACTGTAGATGAATCAATAAAAGATCCCAGATGTGGATTTTAAGATGTCCTTTTGTGTCCAAATTTCACCTGACTTATATATCCTCTTTCGATTAAGGCTTTGGTATCTGTTTATATATTTCAGTCTGTATTCAAAAGATAGTTTTAACAGCATTAAATAAGAATTAAGATACACATTTACGCCATTTTAGGCAGCAGAAAAAGTGTTTCCTGGGTAATTAGCATTGCGTCTAGTAATTAAAATCAGAGTCTTACTAAGTCAGTTTATTTCATATACTGTACCTGGAATACATGTACAGTAAAACCTGAGTGACCACCTGTGTTTTTGCTATCCCTAACAGTACCATTTGTGTACAA
Organism: Atrina japonica; assembly: GCA_030159075.1. Classification (NCBI taxonomy): domain Eukaryota; kingdom Metazoa; phylum Mollusca; class Bivalvia; order Pterioida; family Pinnidae; genus Atrina; species Atrina japonica. The sequence goes on from BROG01000149.1 coordinate 898,888, forward strand.
ATCAACCTCTGTATAAAGACCACCTCCCTATAAAGACTGGTTTTGTTGTGTTCCAAATGTGGTCTTTCTATACAAGTTTCACTGTACATGTATATCAATTTCACGTGTTTGTATTTATTACAGGGGACATTTAACTGATCAGAACTATCATTTAGAGTTGAGCATGGAATTTATCTTAAAGGGTCATTAGGTGTGGATTTTTTAACACCACCCCCCCTTTTTACTATTTAGATTGATATGCAATAACAACACAGAGATATACACAGGCATAGGAATTCTTAAATTGCTATATATTTTGTGAAAATTGCTTGAGAGACATTTTTCAATTGCAACTGATTAACTCGACATTATTTTGGTATATGAGTACCACACTGTACCTGACCTTATTGTTATGAGGGTTGGTGGGTGCTTGTTTACAATTATTTGTACTTGTTGAACTTAGTGCATCGGGACCTTTCTGAAAGATCAGTTGTTTGTGTGTTTGTTCAAGGACATTCTAACTCTGTCGTCATGTTACTATTTTAGCCATAGGGACTTTCCTGTGTATGCTAGAAAGACCATCTTCTTGATTATTCCTATCTAGTTATTTCTAGAACTGTTTTAGTGTATATATACAGAGATGGTCAACTTTAGAACAAGTTTAGAACAGCTGAGACTATTTTAAGACCAAGTTACAGGAGTGCAGAACACATTTTATATATTGGGATTTGTACGAGTGCATATCAATAGTACATACAAATAGGAATTTATTGTGTATTCGACTGGATCCTTTTAATATTACTTTCGAATTGGAATTTATTGTGTATTCGTGTGGATCTCTGAACTGGAATTGAACTGTGTGTTGTGATTTTAATTACTGTAAACTGTCATTTAGATTAAGTTTTTATTTTTGTTATTGTTAATAAAATTTATAAATTTACTTTACTGTGTTCTTGATTTTTGCTGGCATATTTTTGGGTAATTCTGACCTCATAACATTATTTTCACAAAATATATAGGGGTATAAGATTTTTATGCCTATGTATAACTCTTCTTTAATATTGTACATTCAGTAAAAGTGGAAAAGTTGAAAATATCTAAAAAATTTTTCGGAAAACACAGCTTATGCCTCTGTATGGCTATGAACTTAAAGTATGTATATAAAACGAAGGTTTTCTAAATTTTCTCTTTCATTGTTAGCAAGGTCAAATTTGTAATTCTCTTAAGTTTGGAGCTGAACATAACGCTCCCGACTTTACACAATATGAAAAGAAAATTATTCGATATTTTCTGTGTGTGTCTATATGTGGTAGTACTATGAATAAGAATTACTTTAATTCTGTCATTATCTACATTATAATTTCAACCTGCACGTTTAATTCCAATTAGTAATTCCATTTGTACAACTCAGTATTTTCTAGTTTCGATTTTAATTCAGGTCAGCTGTTTTGTTATTTATAGATAATGTTACTAAACCGGTTCCACTAAAATGATGGTCAGTTTAATTATATCCTGTGATACGATTGGTTCTTTTGATTTCGCCGGTGCACGATTTTCACTCGTACCCATAGATGGTTAGATTCGCTATTTCTTTTACCTGAGATAACATACACGGTAAAACATTCCGGTTACAAGTGTATTGATTTTCTTGCTTCGGGGGTCGGATAATAGAAAACAAGTAAGTTTGTCTTTCTTTTTATATTTTGCCCCTATTTTCATGTATATTCTTCTTGTTAATAAATTTGTCTTTTTGGGGTATTATCATGTCATTTTTTATGTGACTGAACAATGTATTATTATTCAATTTTATTGATATATTTTGATAACACTTGAGAGAGATTATATTGGTATAATCTACTTATTTCGTAACCAATTGTGATATTGTGAAATATTTATGAACATGAGAATGTTCGAATGGTTGTGTCTGTCGTTCTGTGAACAAATATTTCTATTAAGTTTTATTGTCATTCAGGGTGCGGTCCAGGCTGTTTCATAGCCCATGGCCACGTGTACAACAATGTGAGCCTGAACCACATTTGGTAATTTGATACTTATATATGTTTTTATTAAATTTATTATTGAATACAAATTGCTATAAGTTAAACTTACAGACAGATAATATTATTGGTTATTTTCCAAACTGAATATAACGTAACTTTATATATATATCAGAATTTCAGAGTAATTGAATTAAAAGTATATTTCCAGTAATTTTATGATATTCAGAAATATTTCTATATTAATATATGTCTAAATGTGATTTGTTGTGTGTTGATGGGTCAGGTTTTTATTATTGTTATTACATGTTTTAATAGGGTTCATTAATAATGAAGATGAGTACAGTAAAAGAATTTGAACCATACCATATGAGTTGTTATTAAAACTAAAAGATTGAGGGAAGCTGGCTAGTACGGCTATATATACATAGTTTATATAGAGAGTTCATGGACCTTTAGTATCGTAAGTTTGAAAATGATACACTGAACGATATATCATAGTTAAAATCATACCCTTAGATAAAAATCATCAATAGAATTTTATGAGCCTTTGTGGAAGAATATTTTAATATGTAACAAAAAAGAGGCGGAGCTATTTATAATGTCTACGGAACGAACTGTCCAAGATTCGAACTGCTCTCTCTCTCTCTCTCGTTAGGCGAACATTCCAATATTGGAACAATAGTATGCCTAGTCTAGACATTGTTGTTTTATTTTTTATTTGACTCGCATTGACGTTTCCAAAACGTTTCCGCAAATTAGTTCCTGCTAACTATACTAGTTTCATGAGAATGAATATGAAATACTATTTATAGGTTCGTTTGAAAAAAAGCAGCATACCTATCTTGATCCTGTATATGAATACTAGTATATCTATCTTTTTACTCTACAAATCTGTCAGTATCATCCGACAGAGCTGCGACTTTTCAATCATCACTTTTTAAATGTTGCACGGAATACTCGGCACCGGAAATCGAGCAAAGGCCCTTTCGTTTGCAAGTCAAATGCTCACCGCTGGATCAAAGCAAGGGGTTATTTGCTTTGAGCTAAAAATGACAAGTTCAACTTGAAATTTTCTGTACTTTGAACAAATTCGTTGTAAAACTAGAGCCTACACATTTCGAGTTGCATTTGTTGAGCATGGAAAACATTATAGACATAAAACCAAAGTTATAATGCTCAAGACAATCGTTTCGGTCGTTGAGCTCCAATTTAAAATACATTTTCTAAAGATAAAGTGGTATCATACATGACCTAATAAATATATAGCCAAGTCCGTCTAAGAGTAACCACTGTAGAAAGATGACTATCTTAGGCTTGAAGAGTTTAGAACCCAATAATGTAAGTGTCCACTATCAAATTTTTGTAATTCAGAACAGCAACTTGCATTTCACTTCCAGCCGACTATTTCATAATAAAGTAATATTTCTCTCAGATTGCACCATTTAAATTCCACTCTTCTCAAAATCTAAGAGATTTTACAGTGGATACTTCTTAGATGAATTTATTATTTGGCTTTGTATGATACCACCTTTTCTTTCTTTTGGATGTAAACATTTATATTACATTTAAACTCAACCGATGAAGTCTTATTGACAGAACTCGTTTTTGGCATTTGTTTTTGACCAGTTTTCTAAAAGTATAACTTTGGTATTGTTAATAAAATATCATTGAAATACTAACTGAATTAAGTATAATTTGTATAATCTGTTAAAGAAGAATCTAATACTTGAAAATGTTATTATCTTTATCAAGAAACGATACAAATGTAAGATAGTTCCTCGTTCATTCTTGTAATACAACTTATCTAAGTAAAGACGGACATAGTTTCTGACAGACTTCAAATTTGATCCCGTGTTTCAAAATGATAAACATGCATGTTACATCAATATACATACAGGGACTTTTATCTCTTTATCAAAGTTACATTAAATGAACAATTAAGAAATCAGTCGTAAGGTTTCAAGTGTCTTATGACGCATCATCTCTACGACTTCATCAAGATTTCCGTCCTTATTCCCAAAGAATCTCTTCCGTAGTGCGAGGTATAGAGTTAACATAGATAACATACAAAGTTTATTTCAATGAGTTGTAATTCATACGTTTGCTCTCTCTCTCTCTCTCTCTCTCTCTCTCTCTCTCTCTCTCTCTCTCTCTCTCTCTCTCTCTCTCTCTCTCTATATATATATATATATATATATATATATATATATATGAATATTGCTTTTATCATTCATATATAGTTATTTTTACGATTTTAAGTCCAATCATAACCTGATGATTTGTTGTACCCAATACACACATACTCTCTCATTCATTCATTCATTCATTCTCTCTCTCTCTCTCTCTCTCTCTCTCTCTCTCTCTCTCTCTCTCTCTCTCTCTCTCTCTCTCTCTCTCCTTAAACGATCGCAGTTTATTAAAATATTAAAACAACAACAAGTTCTGCTAAAGCAACCCATAATATCATACGTGTATGTATATTTATTTACAATTTTACTCATCGTTTCTGGTGATCACGGATTTACCAACACAGTGGATATATCGAATATTACTTCTGCGATTTATTTTTCCCCGATATAGAAATGAAACGCAAAATAAAAGTGCACAAAAGTATCAGTGGGATATAATATTTTAGATCGTTAAATATATCGAAAGTACAAATTCGAAAGTGTTAACTGGACAAAGTAAAATGCAACATGCAATTGTGAAGAATACCGGACAAACAGAGACTCTCGGAAATACAGAATACCCAAAAAATGAATTAATGATCCATCCTCATGCGCTTAGTTTTGTAAAAAGTTAACTAATTAATTTCTTTAATTAATGAAGAAATTGACAGACAACGTTTGACAAATAACATTTGAATATAATGTGAAATCATGAAAATTCATAAAATTGGGAATTGAAAAACTTGTTAAATGTTATTGGCATTAGTCATATTGATACTGGAGGGTTGATATTTAAGTGCAGTCTGGGCTAGAAGTCACCAAATTCACTCAGTACTCAAGCTCATCCAACGTTCTGCTAAAACTAGTCATTTTTGTGTATATAATAGTTGTAAATAATTATGAAAATTATTGATCAATTGACAAAAATACCAGAAATATGAAAAGGGGGTAGGTACTCACATTTTGAGTAGCATACATTAGGTATGCTTCTTGACAGGGTCAAATAAAAATATAATGTGTTTCCTAATCAATCACAAACAGATTTACAAACACTTATGTAGTAAAAGATAAACCTTGAGCTTAAATATTGAGTGATTTTGGCGACTTAATTCTTGCATGAGGGAGAAATGAATATTTGTTCACCCAAAGGCAATCATATTTATCCCGAAAGCAATAAATTGTTTATTTTACAGATATGAAAAAGTGGAAAAGTAAACAACTACTATTACAGTTTAAAGAATATTTTATTCAAAACAACATTTTCCGAGAAATTTATGAAAAAAAACTATAACTGTAGTGGGGGTTCCGAATGAGAGGGAATATGACAGAGAAAATTGAGTGTGTGGTGGGAGACTTGACGTTTCTGTTCCCAGTCACGTTTTTTTTTTTTTTTTTTTTTGTTCAATAAGGATCAAGTCTCTAACACAGAGGTAAAATAACATGATTTATACATACTGGTATGTTCTTCGTGGAAATATGACACTGAATCCATTGTTCCCAGATTCCTTGAGTTCGAATCCGTTTTCTTTCAGCTGCAAAATGTTCAATGTTACCTGCAAAATAGATTCAACATTCAAATTCAATTTACAGAATGAATAAATAAGTCTAAAAATAGAGCATGGAATTTCACAGATTGATAGGTGGTAAAACAAAATTCCCATAAGAGCCTCATCAATATTCTCAGAATAGTTTGGTCCATGTCAGTCATGCTATCGCCTTGGTAACGTTTCGCTCAAATACCAAGGTTCCATTAACTCCAATCTGGCAGATTAACATAAGAGAAAAATATGAAAAAAACTAAATTACTAACTTACGTTTTCATCTGGTTTGAAGTATGATAACATACCAGGAGTTATTCGTATTCTCCTCCTGCAAAAAAGTAAAATGTTACACATTTTCATCAGAAAGTTATAAAACAAAAGAACATATCTATAAATTAACGAGCAAAAATTAAATGGAAGTAACGATATTAAATTAAAACTTTTTTATTCAGAATATCTCAAAAAGAAAATACTTTTTAATATAACAATGACATCGGGTAGACTAAATTGAAAATATCAGCTATTGTCCAGTTCACATAAGATGGCGGGGCGGAGTAACCTTTTGATTTGCATACGGATGATTCTACCCACTTTTTGGTTATGATAAACTTCATGAGTAAAGTATTTTATACCTTACTTTTATATTATATCCCTGAATGAATACCCATGGAGACAAATAGGAACGATTAATTTTGCCAGTGTAATGTCAATGTCTGGATTTTCTGGAGGTCCATTTTTGTTCAAATTTCACCATATTTGTATACAGTGAAACTTGTATATAAATACCCCTTAGGGACACAACAAAACCAGTTTTTATTGGAAGGTGGTCTTTATAGATAGGTTGATTTGTAAACAAATGGTACTACTGAGGACAGTCTTTGTGAACAAGGGGTCTTTATAAAAAGGTGGTGGCTAAAGAATGTTTAACTGTATTGTGTAGTGAATTTCCTGACAGCTAATACTATGGTATAAAAATTTCTAAATAGTTTTGACATATTTACGACCAATGATTTAATCATACTTACTTTGACCAAAACAGAATTGTTGCGTGTCCCTTCTTTTCTACTATCCCCTCCTTGATGATAGAGGCTGAGCGCAAGGATATGGATCCCTCAGGTTCACTGTTTTTGCCTTCGACTGACAAAAATTTAAAAACTTTACATTATAAAACTACAACATGTGAAAATATGATTAAGTTACGGATCTAGAAATACTTTTTGGTTATTTTTACCTTTTGTTTCGAACCCTATCTTTTTGAAATTCCAGCTCAGTTTATGAAGTCTAAAAGTGACATTAGCTGTGATTTTTTTTTAAAAAAATCTTTTCTTCTCTACTACTTAGATTGATACAAAATAACAGAAAGGACGGTAGTTGCCACTGCCAGTGGACCGCTGAGTCCCCGGGTGTTTACATAAACTCAATATTACCACTAGGTTCTTGCCACTACCAGTGGACCGCTGAGTCCCCGGGTGTATACATAAACTCAATATTACCACTAGGTCCTTGCCACTGCCAGTTGACCGCTGAGTCCCCGGGTGTATACATAAACTCAGTATTACCACTAGGTCTTTGCCACTGCCAATGGACCGCTGAGTCCCCGGGTGTATACATAAACTCAATATTACCACTAGGTCCTTGCCACTGCCTGTGGACCGCTGAGCCTCGGGTGTATACATAAACTCAATGTTACCTCTAGGTCCTTGCCACTGCCAGTGGACCGCTGAGTCCCCGGGTGTATACATAAACTCAATATTACCACTAGATCCTTGCCACTGCTAGTGGACCGCCTGAGTCCCCGAGTGCATACATAAACTCAGTATTACCACTAGGTATTTGCCACTGCCACTGCCACTGCCAGTGGACCGGGTAAGTCCCAGAGTGCATACATAAACTCGATATTACACTAGGTCCTTGCCACTGCTAGTAGGCCGCCTGAGTCCCCGGTTGTATACATATACTCAGTATTACCACTAGGTCGTTGATACTGCTATTGGACCGCACGAGTTCCCGACTGCATACATAAACTCAGTATTACCACTGGGTCGTTGCCACTGCTAGTGGACCGCCTGACTCCCCGAGTGCATACATAAACTCAGTGTTACCACTAGGTTGTTGCCACTGCTAGTGGACCGCCTGACTGTCCGAGTGTATACATAAACTCAATATTACCACTAGGTCGCTGTCACTGCTAGTGGACCGCCTGACTGCCCGAGTTTATACATAAACTCAGTATTACCACTAAGTCGATGTCACTGCTAGTGAACCGCTTGACTCCCCGAGTGCATACATAAACTCAGTATTACCACTAGGTCGTTGCCACTGCTAGTGGACCGCCCGAGTCCATACATAAACTCAGTATTACCACTAGTTCGCTGCCACTGCTAGTGGACCGCCAGACTCCCCGAATGTATACATAAAATCAGTATTACTACCAAGTCGTTGCCACTGCTAGTGGACCGCCTGAGTCCCCGAGGGTATACATAAACTCAGTATTACCACTAGGTCGTTGCCACTGCTAGTGGACCACCTGAGTCCCCGAGGGTATACATAACCCATTACCTCGGTGTCACCTGTTTATTTTATACTGAAGTAACATTTCGAAATTATAGCACCGTTCAAATCCTTAACTCCCAGAAGCTAATTTTAAGCCTTTTTTTGTAAGTGTTACTTGACTGATTTCGAAATAAATTTTAATTATTTTTCACTTTTTGACTTTTTATCTCCATTTTCTGTTTTGCATCTCTATATCTATTTTAAATTGAAGCTCAACTGATGAACTTAAAATTAAACTTTGGTATCATGTTGGTAGCATTGTAAATAAAACCCTGTTACTGTCTTCCTAGATAATATGTTTTTAATTATTTTTCGTTGACTTACTATTTTTGAATTATTTTTTGTCACTGAATCAATAAAAGATAAAAATAAAATTGAAATTCTTCTCGATATGCATTCACATTGTGTGAAACCTAAAAGGCAAGTAGAACTACAAAATAAACAGTTAGACTGTAAAAGCAAGATAAATACTACATAATACTGTAAACGTGGACATTTACGCGTGGTAGTAATTTACACTAAATACGCGATGAAGTGTTTTATCGTGTAAATTAGCCCCGGGTAACATTGTCACAGTTGTGCTAAGAATCACCGTTTGATACAGGACTGGTCACAGTAAGGTGTGACATCGCGTATATCCCCCACGCGAATGATTTGTATAAGAAAAATAACAACACGCGAAAATATCAACGTTTACAGTACTGCATTCTATGTTCTATGTTTACCTTCCACAACGTCCTGACCTCCACTTTGAACTATTCCCAGCAAGTGGCATATTGCATCTTTCTCTTCTTGACTGGCCGCATCGAAGTGAAGCTCTTTACCGGTGAATTTGACAGTAATACTAGAGTTTTCCTGGAATGATGTTTTATGTGTATCACAATGTCGATGTATTTCAATGCGTATCACAATGATGTATCTTAATGTGTATCAGAATGATGTACTTTAAAGTATATTAAAATGATATATTTTAATGTGTATTACAATGATGTATTTTAATGTGCATAAAAATGATGCATTTAAATGTGTATCACAATGTCGATGTATTTTAATGTACATCACAATGATGTATTTTTATGCGTATCACAATATCAATCTCTTTTAATGTGTATCAAAATGTCGATCTATTTTTATGTGTATCAGAATGATGTTTTTTTATGTGTATCACAATGACGTGTTTTAGGTGTATCACAATGATGTATTGTAATGTGTATCAGAATGATGTATTTTAATGTGTATTAGAATATAATGTATATCGCAATAATATATTTTAATGTATATCAGAATGATGTATATTAATGTGTATCACAATGATGTATTTTAGGGTATATCAGAATGATGTATTCTAATGTATATCAAAATGATGTATTTAAATGTGTCCTCACAATAATGTATTTTAATATGTATCACAATGATGTATTTTAATATGTATCACAATGATGTATTTTAATTTGTATCACAATGATGTATTTCAATGTGTATCAGAATTATGTATTTTAATTTGTATCACAATGATGTATTTCAATGTGTATCACAATGATGTATTTTAATTTGTATCACAATGATGTATTTTAATGTGTATCACAATGATGTATTTTAATATGTATCACAATGATGTATTTTAATTTGTATCACAATGATGTATTTTAATTTGTATCACAATGATGTATTTTAATTTGTATCACAATGATATATTTTAATGTGTATCACAATGATGTATTTTAATATGTATCACAATGATGTATTTTAATTTGTATCACAATGATGTATTTTAATTTGTATCACAATGATGTATTTTAATTTGTATCACAATGATGTATTTTAATTTGTATTTTAATTTGTATCACAATGATATATTTTAATGTGTATCACAATGATGTATTTTAATTTGTATCACAATGATGTATTTTAATTTGTATCACAATGATGTATTTCAATGTGTATCACAATGATGTATTTCAATGTGCATCACAATGATGTATTTTAATTTGTATCACAATGATGTATTTCAATGTGTATCACAATGATGTATTTTAATGTGTATCACAATGATGTATTTCAATGTGTATCACAATGATGTATTTTAATTTGCATCACAATGATGTATTTCAATGTGTATCACAATGATGTATTTCAATGTGTATCACAATGATGATGTATTTCAATGTGTATCACAATGATGTATTTCAATGTGTATCAGAATCATTGCGGAGGAAATAGATGATCTAACATAAATATTCATTTAATATTGAATTCATTAAACGAGTGTATCAATTTCATATAACACGAGCCTTTAACGAGTTTAATAAAGTCAATATTATATGAACATGAGTTTTAAATTATATTTATTATATATAATAAAGAAATTCATGAACATGTCTACATAATAAACAAATATCAGACACAAAAGTAAAAATATGCAGTATGTCCAGAATACATAAACAAATTTGGTAAACATTAAACAACCACGGACCTGTGGAAATCCATAGGTGGGATCAGGTGCCATGGAGAAGTACGTATCCCCTGTTGACCGGTCACAATCGCCGTCAGTCCACAGTCAAAGTCAAATGAAATAAGTGAGGAACAAATCCTCATCACAATTGATACGTCTGACTCAGCAACCGTTATAGAACAGGCAACTCAACATTCCATTAAGTGAAACAGAGTAATAGCAAACATGGTATTTATACCAACCATTAAATTTGCAGAAAGTTGACATTAAACGCGATTTTCGATATTAATTATTTTTTCAGTCGACACAAAACTTGTTGATATGGAAATTACTTTGAGCTTTCTATAATACCTGGTACCACTTCTGGATTTCTCAAAAATATATAAAACTTTCTGTTTCTTGTATCTGTCACCTTTGATATCAAAAGCGCTGGGAACGACCAACCAAACAAAATAGATAACCCAAAAGAAAATATGAACGAAAAGAAGTTAAGTAGTTTTACCTCTGATTCATACTCCAAAAATTGATCAAAGGCAAACGAATATTTTATGGTCCCTTTGTGTATAAGCTGTATCCGACGATCACGTAAATTTATCTGAAACGAATGGAAAAACAATACATATATATATATATATATATATATATATATATATATAATATATATATATATATATATATATATATATATATATATATATATATATATATATACATACAGTGAACCCTCTTTACAACGACCATGTTTGTTCCCACATAGGACTGACGTTATATCGAATTTGTCACTGTAACGAAATTGATGCGGTGGGCATTTTGTAAAGTAATTTAAAGGTACGCCGTTGTAACCACATCGGCACGGACATATAGCTTAACGGAACTTGTCAACTATGTGTATTTATTTTTAATTATTTAATTATCTTTTTTTCAATTTGTACGCAGCTTGTATTATAATGTCGGTTCAGTTCTAACGAATCCTGTTTTATAAACATTAGGCCTACTGCAGTACAGGTAAGGCTAATCGTTGACGCCTATCATCTATCAGTGCAGATCAGAGAACAATTGACGGTGTAATTGTTTTATTGACACAATAATTTTTACCTGTGATCTCAACCATGAAGAAAATCAAGACTGACAACAATAGCCGTATATATATATATATATATATATATATATATATATATATATATATATACATATGTGTGTGTGTGTGTGTGTGTGTGTGTGTGTGTGTGTGTGTGTGTGTGTGTGTGTGTGTGTGTGAATGACTTTGTGACGCTTTAAGTAACACTTCGGGAGGAAGGTTCATAAAAAAAACTCTTCTATACGCACTTAATGTTTGTTTGCGGTTTTTTCATCGTATTTATAAAGTTCTATACCAGGGAAACATCCAGCGCGCAGCTCTTATTATAAAATCTTATGGTAATGAGATATCGAAAACGAAGTTCCCTGATAACCAAAACAAACTGTTCTTCATAAATAGCCTAATCTAAAGCCAATCTAAATCATTTCCAAGTAAATAAATACTTACAAAAATCTTACATTAGCCTATGTTGCTTTGATTTAATCTTGTTGAACAGGGCATATATTAGACCGAAATTCTGTCTCAATTTAAGTAACTTTTTGGTAAAAATCAGGTTTCTTCAGATACTTTTACAGCAAAGGATCGATCTGTTTAACTACTCTATTTGGACATTTTCGCCCCTTGTTATTTTCGCCCTTTTACCACAGATAGCATCCCATCTTAAATTTGCCCTACATCATCTTAGTCCCATGAATGGCATTTATGTCCGTGGTTGAATTATTCAGCTCGACAATGTTACTTTCACTTTGAATTCGCCCTCTCATCTAAGAACGAAAATGTCGAAAATTAAACGGGAACGAAAAGTTCCATGTAGAATTTCATATCTTTTGACGCTTTCCATATCTTAACAATGAGATTTTTTTTAAAAGAAAAAAGTTTTTCATCCCTTCTGTTAAGAATGAAGCGTAGAAATATAAAAAAAAATCTCGGATACCACTGCTTTGAATGAATCTTTCTAGAAATATAAAAAAAACTCAGATACAAAAGTATTAATCTATAGGATGTCCAGGATATAGGTAGAAATCTGGTAAATAATGGACAAACATGGACCTCTGGAAATAAAGAGGTAGGATCGCGTGCCATGGAGGTGTACGCATCCCCTGTCGACCCGTCACATCCGCCGTGAGTCAAATCAAAATAAAATATGTGAGGGACGAAATTTCGTCACAATTGGTACAAACTTCTCAACAACCGCCATCGAACACGCAACTAAACATTTCACTTAGTGAAACAGAGTAATAACAGTCATGACTATTATACCAACCATAAAATGTTATTACAATTCTCCGGAATTTGACTTCAATACTTAGTTGACAAAATAACGTGGAACTGACTATTCATGTATATATCCGCTCAGAAAGTGTAATAAATTATCAATAAAACATAACAAGAACTAACATGGAATCTTGTGGATTACAAGACAGTAAGTTCCTTCTGAACATGCATATCATAATACAAAAGATACTACACAGAGACACACGTGATAGTTTACTCTACTAGAAGAGTCCACGAGGGTATACATAATCCTAGTACCTGGTATATTGATACCAGCTGATAATCTTATACTTAAGTAATAACACCATCTAAATTCTAGATTCTTCAAACGCTAAGATAGTAATCTTTTTACAGCGGTTACTCTTAGACGCATTTAGCTATATATATATATATATATATATATATATATATATATATATATATATATATATATATATATATATTGTTTGACCTTGTATGATACCACTTTTACTTTAGAAAATAAGCATCTTTCATAGATTGGAGCTCATCTGATGAAATTTAATTGACAGAAACGAGCGTCTTGAGCATTATAATGTTGGTATTATGTTTATAATATTTAAAGAATGATTTACTGTATATTGTAAAAAATTGTATTCACTATAGTTCTATTAAATACCACCAAACGTGTCTTTAAATGCCAATCAGTGGAACAGGCAAAAGTAGCCGTTACTGACAGATGCCATTTATAAAGAGGTTTATTCATTATAAAAAATTAACAAAGGTCATGTTTGAATGGCCTTTATAGGCAGGTACTCATTTTACAGAGATGACCATTAACGCTGTACCGAACAGATTTACAGTAGGCTGTACTGATAAAAAATGATATAGCGGTCGCCAAGTCGTACAGGTGTGGTTTCTTCCCATAGCAAGGACCCCCGCACGCCAACAAAAGAGCCAACGAGAGTCATTAATATAAGTTGACATAACTTGTTTGTTAATCGTTCTAAAAAAGCTGAAGTAAAAACTTTAAACTGATAATAAAATGTCCATACAATACAATTTGACACAATAAAATTGATCTGGGTCACCTATTAATAACTCTCAAAACCTACCTTAAATTTCCCCTTTTGTAAATATCAATATCTGATGGAACAATGAGGAAGTATCGAAACATGAGATATTTATATCTTAATATATATATTAATCTTAATCTATCACAGATAAATATTTATAGTCGATCCTTGTTCATGTATTGTAACATAAAATCTCAGATTCCAAAGTATAAATCTTCCGTTGTCGAGGATATATATATATACAAATATTTACATACCGACTGTTATTTCCTTCATTGCAAGTATACAAACCGGTTGCATTTATACTCAATGCTTGACACACATCTGTTCAGCTGTCATGTCATATGAATGGATGCTTACTCCTCCATGGCACCTGATCCCACCTCCTGATTTCAAGAGGTCCGTGTTTGTTCATTTTTACCAGAATTGTACCTATATCATGGACATCCTAATGATTTATGCCTTGGTATCTGAGACTTTTTATATTCTGTAATAGGTTATCAAAAGTAGGAAATACTAATACATGGGTTTTGTTTTTTTGTTTTTTTTGTTTTTGTTTTTGTTTTTTTGAAAGTGGACTTCGTGTGTACGTAGATTAACAGGAAGTGAAATTAACACCTAAATTTTCTAAATGCCAATTATAACGATGTATCTTACAAACAAATACATGTAGTGATGTGCTATGTTGAGGTTTTGTCCGCTAGAGCCAGTAAGTTCTGGTCATATATTCCATTTCCCTTGCCATTTACCTATTGGTCCCAACACAAAAAACGTTGGCGATTTCCGTTGTTCCCAGTCAGATTTAACCCGCGATGTCACTACCCACGTGACAGTTTTAACCATTTGTATACGTACCTGAAATATTGACCGTTTCGCTTTTCTTTCGAAAACGCCGAAATTATGGACTGTCCCCGACAGCTGGTAGTCAAAGTCAGCCATACTCTGAAAATGAATCATTACATTTCGTTATCAAAGAAATCAACAATTATACATCATGTAATGAATAAATGGGACGATATCCTGCGGTAACGTCATTTCAGCGGGAAATTTATGTAGATTTGCGTTCCATCACCATTGGAGATACTAGTACCGCAAAACTGTTATTGGTTATCACATGGTACATGAATTAGTCCCGTTACATGAGGTATGCGCTCTCTTCTAAGTCAACTTAAATTGAATTAACTTTAAGTACTTGTTTTATGTTTACACTTATATTCAGAGCTAGGAACTGGCAATATCATATATATATATATATATATATATATATATATATATATATATATATATATATATATATATATATATATATATATATATGTACGTCAATCTTAGTAGTAAAAAGGGGAAATTTCTTCTTTTTTTCGAAAAAAACCCCACAGCTGATGCCCCTTTAGATATTCGGTAATAAGGCATAACATTAAAATTACACTAATAAGCATAGTTTTACATACTTGTTATCATACATAAGAATCAATAATCATTTTATTATCTAAGTTCATTAAGTACAGAGAAAATATTTGTACAATATCTTCAATAGATTATGGTGAGTGTTCACACAAAGCATATATAGCAAAGCATATCTTAATACACATTCAGGTACATTTAATATAAACGAGTTTATTTTCTTAAAAGTCTTAAGAGGGTATCCAGTGAGGAATAAAACGTTTTATCCCATGCAGCTTGTCATAACCGAAAAGTAAATAGATAATCACAAAGTTATGTGAATCGAAGAATATGTTGCGTGACAGTGCAGAAACTATATTAATGGGTTTAGCAATAAATAAACATGTTGTATATGAACAAGTTAATAAAATTGAAAATTTTTCACTTTGTAAATTCCTGTTTGTCATAAACTCCTTGCGAATAAAAACTTCCTGGTTTGTAAAATTTGTTCTTGCTTTCGTCGTGTCGTGTACTTTATTTGTTAAATATTCAATACCTAAGCTTGATTGTGTGCACATCAGATACAGGGTGTATGATCACTACCGTACACAATAAATACCAGATTAAGTTTACAAAACAATGAAATGTGTGATAAATATCAAGTTACGATTGTGCGTGCGCATATCAAGCTATCTTAAATTATTCGAAATTTGGAGATAAATTTATACTTTGTAATGTTGAATTTTTCATTATTTTCAAGTGGAAAGTCACGACAGTTATTCATAAATTTCATTTATTCGTGAGAGTCAATCGTATCCTTGCTATAATGCGTGATTTTACATTTCCCTTGCCTAAAATATGTACTTGAATTTTCAATGTTGTTTTACACCACACTCAACAATTTTCCAGTTTCATGGTGGTGGCCTATTTTAATGACGGAATAGAGAACGCATTGTTGAGTCATTTTAAATAAAATATGCCAGCCGTCAAAAGACGTATGTTATAGTAGTACCCACGATCCGCGTTTAAGCCACTCGTAACGAGATACGATTTGTCATGTTTAAATCTGTTAACAATTTTCTAACAAAATTCTAGATAGTCCTTTTATTTGCTTATAATACACAAAAAGAGTGTATATTTAATGAAGTGGTTTAAGTGTGTAATATTCCTTATAATGATCTATTCAATTTCCGTATGGGTGTACATCTTCCTGGTTTAGACGTTTGGATTTGAATAGCCAGCGATCATCCTTTTTACTTAAGATTCCATGATATGTATCGAGATGTTTTTCTCTTCTCGTTGCTTCCAGAGTAAGCAGGGCCCAGTACAATAAATTTTAGGAGATTATAAACCTCGGAAAGAGCTTATCCGCCAATCAAATTTCCGATTTGAGTGTTAAGATAATACTATGTATATTGACAGACTTTATAATATTTTGCCCGCGTACGTATTGAGAGGCTGATTCGAGATTTCTTTACATTTTCTGATTTGTATTGAGTTCATTCAGTTAAAAACTTACATTTTGTGTACTCTCTCTCTGAAATATTTTTTAGCTTTTGTACTTGTTTATTGGGAGTAGTTGAGGTCAAAAGCATAAGTTTTGGTGTTTATTGAACACAAAATTATTATTATGCTTTATAACTATCACACATACAAATGTTTCCATACCTGTGTGAAGTAACAAACAGACCTAATGTTATTTGTACCCTACTGAAATACAAGATTATGGCTTTACAATTTCTATTTCTGTGTTGGTTTTGTGACATCTATTGAATGTTTCATCATCTAAACAGCATAGTGGAATAGCAGTATATTGTAACTGTATTAATTGTATTATATTAGTCTTTAGATACTAGCCTTCAGTTATATATAGATATGGCTTAAATTTCATAATTTTCTATTTGTCCATGTATTTCTCACATTTGCTGTCATCTAAGTTCTAGAATCAGTCTTGATTGCAATTTCTTTCTGAAATAAAACCACACTTCTGGTATAGGCCTCTATATATTTCATTTATATATTTTACTCACATTTGTATCTTAGAAACTGGCTGCAATTTCTTATTTATATAGGTTTGACAAAAGTCACGACCCTAACCATTCGGTGATCTTCGGTCGTTTACCAATAATCCGTACCTATCAGCGGAATATGACTTTTAGACTGGGTACTTCTTGAATTTGCCATGTACGAGAACGTTTTGGCTCTCGGATGATTGTTGTCTCCGATTATATGGGAAGGGATAATTTCTGAACGTTCGCAGTGATAAAGTTATCGTGCGTTTGGCTAGCAGACGGGAAATCCTTGATTCAGATCTGACCGGATCAAGAAGTGGTTATCTCTTCATTAGTTTTGACCTCATTAAATGTCCGTATCGCGGTAGTTGTAACAAGTTGGATAGATTTTTTCCCTCTAGTGGCATAAACTCATTGCATTGTCGAAATGTCCCTTGTTTAATGTGTAATTGGTGACAGTTTCACATAAATGAAAATTTACGGGACGAACTATATTGCCGGAAACGAACTTTTATGCCCTCTGTCGGTCGGTTTACTCTGTCGTCTAGTACAACTCCATAAACGTCTATGGAAACACCGTGTGAATTAAACGGTCGTTAGTCACCATCTTACAGTTTGTTCTCAACTTTGATATCAGGTTATATTAATGGCCGGGATAGTTTAAACTATTCAATGTTATTACTCGCTGATTATATATCCTTGAATGATCGTCCATTTCCGAGTAATCGCAATTTCAATCGGCATTCCCCTGCCCTTGAAAGATTTGGATTACCAGAGAAAAGATTGATAGAATTTAACAAGGTTATGCTTGGTTTATAAGGAAATATCCGCCTAGTGGTTAGAATCTAGAATCTAGATCCTTATCTTAGGGTTGATTTCCCTTTCCACTCAATACACCAATGAATGATCATTTTTGTTTCATGCTTTAAACTAAATGTGTAATGGGCTCACGTAAAATCTGGCGCAAATTACATAAATCAGCCCCACTCCAAAATCATTATATTGAGATCTCATAGTGCGTGTAGCTTGTCTACACCCAAAGATGTGGACAGGGAAATTCTGAGCTGGCAAAACGGTACGTTAAAAGAATCCTAGTGTGTGTAAACGTGATAAGGAAATATCTTTCCAAGTGGTAAGTATCCGGTTGTCTACATGTTCTTTATTTCCCTCCCATGTTTTAAATGCAAGTTTATAGAGGTCACGCAAATATAAAGTCAGACATAACTATGCTCTGCATTCTAGAAGCCAAAGAAAGTCATGACGTCATAACGCGTGTACCTTTAAACTTTTATCCGGTTGTATTTCCGCTTTGCTCTAAAACAACGGATACGGTCCATTCTCATTCGGGCACAATTATGCCCGGGAGATTTTAACGAGATTTGACGTTACTTTGTTTTATGGCAATGTATACAAATGCCCAACACCTTTTTAGCAAACGTTTCAATTATGACGTCATAATCTAATGGCCCGTCAAACAAATGTGCGATTATAACGTCACAATCGAATGTCGTCAAAAAATCCCTATGGTATAATTCTCAGTAAAAGAAGAATGGAAAATATGTGAACTATGGGATAATAATAGAATCGTACATAGATCTGTTGAGTTGATAAGGAAATACACCTTCCCCCCGAGTGGTAAGAATCTGAATCGGTCCGATCTTCGAAAGCCCCTGGGCTTGTATATTAAGATTCTTACCACAAGGATTGACACTCCCCTCTCCAATCAACACACTATTTTAAATATATGATATTTTTCTCCCATGCACAAAATATATGTAGGCCTATAAATTACCAGAATTCGTATTAAACCCTAGTTCTTCTAATAAAGTATTACAGTAATGTGCCTTAAAAATAAAACTATATTATTTGAGGCTTTCTCTGCTGGGACCAGTACATATTGGTCATGTAATCTGTCCAGCTCGGTTACCACTTCTGGATCATTAAATACAGAGGGATAACGTGTTTTTCAATGTTCCTTCAAGTTTCCAAATACGATATTTTATCAACCACCGTATAGCTTTTAGCCATTCGGACAAAGTGTTTGGTTTCACGTCTGGAATAATCTTCGTGAAACTCCAGCCCGCTTATCTTCCCAAGTCAAGGTTTTCTTATCCTAGTCGCCCCTCAAACACCTTGATAGTCACTGGTGGCGACATCCAGCGCCAATCTAAAATTTCACTTAGATTGACCCAACACTGACCCCTGACCTTAGCCAATGAAAAGACTCGTGGCATAGCCTGCACATCGACATTATTTGTGTTGGCGTATTTTCCCCTCTACCATGTGGTCGATGCGAGATCGATTGTTTGACGCATTCTGATTAGCTCATGAACTGGGTACCTGCAGTCAAAGGAAATCGACGCCGCGAAGTCACACTATACAGGTCAAATTTGTCAATTTGAAATGTGAGAGTAACTGAGTGCATCGGAAAATCTTAATTTGGGAAGATGCAGCCCGCCAGATAATATGAATTTTTAGCTCGCCGGGACAGTAGTCAGGAGAGCTAATGTCATACTCCCGGCGTCGTTGCCGTTGTCGGCGTCCGTAGACAAAACTTTAAAGTGGCCTATAACTTTTTAACCGTAAGAGACAAGGCTCTGATATTTCACATATAGATTTTTTACCTAGTCACATTGACCTTGAACTTTGACCTACTTTTCAAAAAACTTTAACCTTGGACTTTGACCTACTTTTCAATAACTTTTATCTGAGCTGAATGAACGAAATGTTACCAGTCTTTTGACCTTAAAACCTGACAGCTGTGGGTCAAATATTTATTTTGAAAATTTACACTCATTTCAGCGAGCTCTGTTGTCTTCTGACAACTCTTGTACTATATGTAGTTGCAAATCTATTGGATATTAATTTTAATTATTCTAGTTCATCTGTTGCAAATACATTAAAGGGGCGTTAGCTGTGTTTACCAAAAATATTTTTTTCGATTTTTTTTCTACTTTCACTACTTGTATTTAATGTACAACAACAAATAAGAGCTATACAGAGGCATACTAAATCTTATATTCCTATATATTTTGTGAAAAAAAGGTCAAGTCCAGTGTGGTATTCATATACAAATAGTACAGTTGAGTTAATCACTTGCAATTGAAAAAGAGACAAACCCGAGTTTTGTAACAATATGAGGTACGGGAGAAAATACTTTATACGAAATTATATAAATGATGATATTGGTGTGCCTTGGAATAATAAATGTTGTGTACATACATGTAATTTGGAAATACGGGCAGCTAAAGTAATTGATTTTGTAATTCGGCTACATAAAAATGTTGATAGTTATTTAGGTATAATTATGAAAGTGAATAATAGAAATTCCAAATTCCAAATTGAAATCAGCTTTGATAATTAAATATACTGTTTCGGATAATCAACTTGTCAACATTTTTACAACTTAGAGCATCAATTGTAGCTGCAAAGTTATAAATGTCAACTTCTGTCATCATCATCCTTGGTAAACAACGGATTGCAATGTTAAATAATATAATGTACTAAAATTATATTGATTTTGATGGAGTAAAAAGGTAACTAAAGATTAGGTTTTGACAGAGTTTGATAAAATAATTGCCAGTAATTCTATAATTGTATGTTGCACAGATGTATAGAAGCTTCTGGAACTTTGGTGTTTGCTTATAAAAGCATCAAGGTTTCAAAAGTAAATGAGACCGAAAAGTAAGTGTGACCGATTTGAAAGCAATATAGAGAACGCCACTGCTCTCTGTTACATTGTTACCAATGCTGCATCTCTAAATAAAACACTATACGATCATCGCTGTTATTGATATCTGTTATAAGGGAGAAGGTTACAGGTATCGATTTGGTGCCGTGAAGACCTGGATATAAAGAAAGTATCGATTTGGCGCCGTTCAGACCTGGATATAAAAGGTAAGACTTTTACTTCTCTTAGTATACTATTATTTGACCATAACTTATGAAATTTTCCTTTTTGACAAATTCTAAAACTTTAACTTTTACTAGTTAGTCAAAATTTTATATTTTAAAACTTAATTCGAATTGTTTAAAACATAACTAAAACTCAAAACTTATTTTTGGAAATATCATTAAAACTTTTAACAAAATTAGTTACACATAAAACTTGACATCTCGAAACAAAACTCTAATTATAACTTGAATATTTACATTTAACTAAAATGGCAGATAGTAATAGTAAAATAAACTTAAGTAGCATGGCTACAGAATTAGAGGACATAGAAAATGATATGTTTAAACGAGAATTAGATGAAGCTAAACAAAGAAGTTTAAATCAATCAGAAGTAAAAACTGAAAACAAATACAATAGTGAATCAGAAAACGGGTGTTATAGGATAGCAGGGGGGTTAGGACCTAAAGCAACTGACAACAAACATGACAATGAAGACAAAGAACTGTTTGAGAAAATAATGAAACAGTTTTCAAATATGGCTAGTGCTATGGCAGTACCCATACATCAAGTAATCAAAAATTTCTCGGGTAAACCGGCAGATTTCAAGGCGTGGATTTCAGATATTGAAAGATATGCTAATTTAGTAGAATTAGATATACAGAAAATGCCGGGTGTAGCTTTGGTAACA
Source organism: Atrina japonica (assembly GCA_030159075.1). NCBI lineage: Eukaryota > Metazoa > Mollusca > Bivalvia > Pterioida > Pinnidae > Atrina > Atrina japonica. The sequence continues at coordinate 920,946 of BROG01000149.1, forward strand.
TGTTCAGGGGCAGTGGCAGATTTTATTAGGAGATATTTGGTTGAACAAAAAAGTAAAGAAAATTTACCTAGTTGGGGGGACCTCAAGAAATTGTTAAAAGATAAGTTCGGGGAAGTAACAAATAGGAGACAGGCGTTAATAAAATTACGAAATTTACAACAGAAAACAGATGAATCAGTTCAAATGTTTGGCGAAAAAATAATTCAGGCATCTGAAGATGTTTATACATCAGAACAAAGAAAAAACAAAAACACAAAAGACTTAATTGAACAGCAATTGATAGATATCTTTTGTAAGGGTCTCACATTTGACTATCTAAAAATGAAATTAATTAGGGAAGAACCAGTAACTTTAGATGCCGCTGTAAAAACAGCAACACGTGAGCAAAATATCAGGGATCAAATTTCATTGACTTTAGAGTCGCAAAATGTGTTCAGATTAAAAACAGAAAAGGATGATAGAGATATTCAGCCAATGGAAGTTGATCATTTGAGAAATAAATTATGTAGGAATTGCATGAGGAAAGGTCATACCACTCAAAATTGTCCCAGAAACACAGATGTAAATGCCGCGGACGAATCAGACAGTGACAGTGACGATGATATACAAATTTTTCCAATAGATAAGAGTAAACAGGTAAAGTTCAAAGATGTAAAGAAAAACAAACAGCAAAATCAACAAATGTTTCGGCCAAAACATCAAATGCAAAGAAATAATCAAGTAGGTCAGAATAGGCAAAATCAACAATCAGTACCAGATTGGGTGTTAGGTGCAGAATGTTGGTTATGTCACATGATTGGTCACCTTAAAAGAAATTGCCCTAATCGCAAAATCAATCCACGAAATTGGGTACAGTATTGGCAATATCATCAGGGACCACCATTTAATCGTGACAGGGGTAGAACAAATTATAATAACTATCAAGATAAGCAAAATTTCAATCACCCACCTCAGCAGTTTGCACATAATAACTATCAAAATAGGCAAAATTACAACCTGCGACCTCCACAATTTACCTACCAACATGCTCAGCCAAACGATCAAACGTTAGCACTACCAGCGCCACCTCAGATGCTAGCACTTTCGACACCCCAAATGCAAGATCATACATCTCAGTCAAATAAGCAATTAGCGCTCCCTGCACCACCTGTAGTAAGTGAACAAAATTCGGAAACCCACACCCAGCGAATAGGACAACAATGGTCTCAATATAGGGGACATGGGGAACAGGAAAACTAATAGGCTCTTCTTATAAGGAAGCCGGTAAGAAGAGCAGTAGTAGCAAATTAGGAAAAAGTAAGGTAGATAATTCTAGTAGTAAATTGGACAAAAATTATGAAATTCAATTGGCGGGAAATCCAAGTTCATGTGTATTATGGATTCAAAAACAAAAATTTAGAACTTTAGTAGATACAGGAGCAGAAGTTTCATTAATTAGTAAAAAGTGCTTCCAAAATCTTCCAATCAGGGTTAAGGTTATTAATGAAAAACCAAATCTCAGGGCAGTGAATGGTCAGTCACTTAATGTTATAGGTGCAGTAAATATTAAATTTACGATGAATAAAGTGACCATGAATCACAAGTTTTATGTCACGGATGGTTTGAATAGAAACTTTATCCTTGGTAGGGACTGGTTAAGACAGAATGGAGTAAGATTATACTTTGATTTAGGTTGCTTGAGAATAGGGAAAACGTATGTCAAATTTGAAAATGACACTCACATATCATCCATAGTAAGAGTATCAAAACAACTACATTAAGACCACAGAGTAAGACAATATGTTTTGTTAGGACAAATAGAGCATTTAACAGGAGATATAAAGGAAATTAACTTAGATAATTTGATAAATGAATTAAAATTAGAGGAGATGCAACCCATGCTAGAAGAAAGTTTTTGGTTTAAATATGGAACATGCTTCTTGATACCCATAATGACAGTCTTAATGATTATAATGTTTAAGTGTAGGAAAATAATTAGAAATAAATGTAGGTATAGGTGTTTCGAACCTTGTGTCAAAAGGAAAAATAAAGATAATAAATGGTCAAGTGATAGCGGAAAGGAGGAGTTGAGTCTTCCAAATCTTCTACCCATGAGTCAGAACCTTCAACCACATCAGAATCAGAACCAAACAGTCAGCCAATTACAAGCACAAGGACTACAGATAATGACATTATTAGTTACATACAAAACCGTGTTAGTCAACGTACAAGAGACACAGCAGTCATACATAATGAAAACCAGGACATACGAACTGAACAACAATCACACGCCTATCCAGACATAAAACTATGCAGAATGTACCTCAAGGACAAATATAACATGGACTTAATAACTGAAAACAATCAGACCAATAACAGCAAAGATAATAGCCAGGATAACAGTAAAGAAAACAGACGAACAAAAATAATGAAAACAGATAAAAGGAACAAGTTTGAAAAACTGTACCCAGAATTAAAATCATGTGAAACATTTGAAAATGGTAACAATGAGGAAAATGACAATACAGAAAACAAATTGTACCAAAATAAAAAAGAGGAAGCAGGTGATATAAATCAAGAAAAACTAGCTGATGGGAGATCGTCGATAGAAGATATCGAGATTGATGATACCAATTGGTTTCAATCGAGAAACCCGATCAACAAGACTGTTGGAACTAGTTTTCATTATACAAAGTAACTGAGAGAAAAGAAATTCGACTCACTGGAGAATGGAAATAATTAATATTTTATATTGCAATAATCACAGTGAGATGTGAATATACATAAATAAATATAATCCAGGAGGAGTCGGGGAGTTTTATTCAAAAGGAGGACATTTTCCTTGGAAACAGATTTTTGTGCACAGGACGGAGGACTTTCCGTGAACATTTATTACAAGACGGAGGATTTTCCGTGGACATTTATTACAAGACGGAGGATTTTCCGTGGACATTTAATTACAAGACGGAGGACTTTCCGTGAATATATAATTCCAGCAATTTTGAAGATAAACTGTAAATAAACATTTCTCATAGACATTACCTTGACTAAATATGTGAATCAGTGCATGAGGTTCACATGTATTAATGAATGAACTTTGAATAATGGATATGGACATTGTGAATCAACGTTGAATGATTATTGAAATCAATTTCAAAGGCATGAATTGTACATAAAAGAAAGTGTTAAATATCCAAATCAAGATATCCAGGTCATGATATATAATATAAAATTGATATAATATGAATTAATTATGTAAAAAAATCCATGTCAAATTGTATTTAAACAATCCAAGTCACACCAATGGGGAATTTTATAAAACGTAAACGTTAATTATTATAATTTAAAAAGTATTTATGTAAATGAAATTTTTACAATTAGTAAAAATTTCAGGGGATAGGGACGTTTGTAACAATATGAGGTACGGGTGATAAATACTTTATACGAAATTATATAAATGATGATATTGGTGTGCCTTGGAATAATAAATGTTGTGTACATACATGTAATTTGGAAATACGGGCAGCTAAAGTAATTGATTTTGTAATTCGGCTACATAAAAATGTTGATAGTTATTTAGGTATAATTATGAAAGTGAATAATAGAAATTCCAAATTCCAAATTGAAATCAGCTTTGATAATTAAATATACTGTTTCGGATAATCAACTTGTCAACATTTTTACAACTTAGAGCATCAATTGTAGCTGCAAAGTTATAAATGTCAACTTCTGTCATCATCATCCTTGGTAAACAATGGATTGCAATGTTAAATAATATAATGTACTAAAATTATATTGATTTTGATGGAGTAAAAAGGTAACTAAAGATTAGGTTTTGACAGAGTTTGATAAAATAATTGCCAGTAATTCTATAATTGTATGTTGCACAGATGTATAGAAGCTTCTGGAACTTTGGTGTTTGCTTATAAAAGCATCAAGGTTTCAAAAGTAAATGAGACCGAAAAGTAAGTGTGACCGATTTGAAAGCAATATAGAGAACGCCACTGCTCTCTGTTACATTGTTACCAATGCTGCATCTCTAAATAAAACACTATACGATCATCGCTGTTATTGATATCTGTTATAAGGGAGAAGGTTACAGTTTCTCAAGCAATTTTCACAAAATATATAGAAGTTTAAGAATTTTCATGTCCGTGTATATCTCTTATTTGTTATTTTATATCAATCTAAGTAGTTAAAAAGGACGCCCCTTTAGATAAAATTTATTATTTTCTCATCAAAAAATGAAAAACCATGAGGCAAAGTTACAATATGAAGTATACGTCTCAACTATTTTTGGACATTTTTAAAAGTTTCGTTCAGATAACAAATCACTATACAAATGTGTGCAATGACTATACAAAACGCCAAGTTGAAGCATAAATTCTCTTAAATTTTATTTCCAAAGACTTTAACCCTTTCAATCCTACAGACCATAATTAACTGATCTAAGCCGATAGAAAAACGCATATCATCAATATATTTAGGGGTCAAAGGGTTAAAATCAATTGAGTTTTAATATTTACTGACGGTTTCCCGTTCTTATAAATCTTCAATACTAATAAACAAAAAAACTGGCGAGAGTATACGTACACACTACTCTTGTTTGACATTTTGTTTTGGTTTTGTTTATTACTGTATCTGTATTACAGCCATCATAAATTGTGTCCGATTTTACGACACGCGGAACTGTGTAAGTATAAGACACTCGACTACATGTGTCATGTGGATTATCTATAAATTGTAGTAGAGCAGGAAAGATGACATAAGCTGTGTTTAGCAAAACAAAAATTATTTCGAATTTTGTACTTGATGAACAATAGCAAATAAGAGCCATACACAGGCATAAACAAATCTTATATTCCTAAATATTTTTGTGAAAATAAGGTCAGGACCAGTATGGTTTATATATACAAATAGTAAGGTTGAGTTGATCAATTGCAAGTCTGATTAGTGAGGTGGTCTCTTAAGTGATGTTCTGTACTTATTAGATATTATCAAGAGACTTTTGGTCTTTAGGTGAGGTGTCACTGAGGCATGGATGAGAGAGAGAGAGAGAGAGAGAGAGAGAGAGAGAGAGAGAGAGAGAGAGAGAGAGAGAGAGAGAGAGAGAGAGAGAGAGAGAGAGAGAGAGAGAGAGAGAGAGAGAGAGAGAGAGAGAGAGAGAGAGAGAGAGAGAGAGAGAGAGAGTTTGTTCCACATGGTTCCACATGTAAACTAGCAACTTTACTAAAAAGATCATATAAATTTGGGACATGCAATCTTTATGACTTTCTGATTTATAGTTCTGGGTACTGAACTCGATATATATATATATATATATTACAAAAACAAAAAGTAACTAAAAATCGGAGGAGAACCACAAGAATGCCTGTGCTTAAATATTCAAACAAAATTAAATCAACGCAAAGTTTAAAGCGATATAAGCTGCCACAATGATTATTTTTGTCCCCTGACATATAGTCGAGAATATGATAACATGTGTGTTCAAATACATTATCAAACACGTAAAATGTTGTAATAGGTCGTCTTTTCGAAGTTATTTGTTTTATTAGAATTTAAGTTTTCCCGTACCTTAAAAAAATCCAGCTGTATTCCGTATGCATTGAACTTTCAGATAAACTCTTTCGCCAGATCAAATGTACTTCGTTATTCGGTCAGAAGATCTCGGTCCATTACGCGCTCGGACTATGTTAAAGTCGGCCGATTTTTATGTGTTTTATAAATTTATTTTTAAAATACAGAACGTGAATTTTATTTGAAAGTGCATGTATTATGTAAAACATATTCTTTTCAACGCTATTTTAAATACCTGAAGAAAATCGGATGAATATATGAATAAATATATATGGTCACTTAAAGCGATGGGACGAGTATAAAATTGAGTCGAGATCACCCGATATGCCCAGCACGTGGACAATTTCAGAAACTAATGTTTTGAAACGACGAAAAAGAATCAAGAATCAAGAATCATTTTATTCTCCTAGTCCATTTGGTACAGAGAAAACGTATGTACAATATATACAATAGATTTATATATGGTGAGTGTTCATACAAAACACATATATATAACCTATAAGCATAACTTAATACACAAATAGGTCACAATAAGACAAACTTGCCTGATTTAGGTATGAAATGATGATGTACGAAAATAAACGCAAAGGGTAATAATGGGCATGTAAAATTTTTCTTAGCCCCAATTTTCAACACCTATGTCTATCTTTGCAAAAAAGTGCCCCCCCCCCCGTTCCGACACCTACGTATATATATATATATATATATATATATATATATATATATATATATATATATATATATATATATATATATGTGTGTGTGTGTGTGTGTGTGTGTGTGTGTGTGTGTGTGTGTGTGTGTTTGCTGATAGTATTTTAACAAAAGTATTTCGAAATTGATAAAAAAAAAGAAAGACGAGGAAGTTTGAAACTTGGGTAAATAACTTTTTTCAATGGGACTGACAACAATCAAGGAAACTTATGTATTGCTATCTGAATTTAAAAAGAGGAACATGGAAATGTTGCGGATTTACAAAATAACAGACAATTTCCTTGTCGTGAAGTGCGATCAGTTCACAAATTGCGTGCGTAAATTATTTACTAAATTTTCATCAAACTTGAATGAATGTAAAGTTCTACCAACCTCTCAGAACGCCAACAATTGGTGTCGCTTCTTTCAGGAAAATTAAATCATTTGAAATGATTATCACGTGGGTTTTTTATACAATTTATCACAACTTTTTTTTCACAGATTGTTTCTCCACAACTTGTAAACAGCTTCCCGAGTTATGTTAAAGTTCTAATTAGGCCATTTTATGTCAATATCATATGTTGTATATTTCTGAGATATATATTACTTTAAAGATGATACATATCAATGTCCTACTTCTGCAGTTCAGTATGTTCGGTTAGATGATTTCTGATAAAGCAGGATATAGAAACGCGTGTCTTATTGACCTTTATGTACTGTCTTCTTATTATTATGTATACGTAATGATGAAGGATGTGTGCGTTTATCCACCATTACGTCAGAAACAAAGAAGGAAGTCAAGGGAAGAAAATTATTTGAGAGAGAGAGAGAGAGAGAGAGAGAGAGAGAGAGAGAGAGAGAGAGAGAGAGAGAGAGAGAGAGAGCTTTCATGTGCCACTATTGTCCGATTCACATAAGAGGACGACCATTTGATTCTGAGGGGAGGGTCTTGCCTTAGCAGATTTTGGAAATAAATATTCTGGCCTTGAAAATATTGAAAATAAATAGTCTGTCCTCGACCAGCTAGAAGATATATAATCTGACCTTAACTGGAGCCAAAGTTTTGATGAAAATTAATTAATGTTTAAAAATGTTCGGCTCGATTCGCTGGATATATTTCATTCTTCAATTATATACAATTTATATACATAATTCAGTGGTAGATTCAAAAGGGGCATAAAGGGCGTAGGGCATAAATGCCGTGCACCCCCCCCCCCTGTTCGGACACCAAAATATAGATGTATATACAGTAAATTAAAATAAACTCAAAAGCCCAGAATTTGACCCCAAAAATATTTAACCTCTATATCTTTTAAATAATTATTTGGAAAATTAATAAAAATAAATTACCAATATTTTCGCGCCTCGCTTAGCTCAACAAAAGCAAGTCTAGTTACTTTTCCTTCCCTCTAACTTCAAATCATAGATTGAATTGTGAATAGTGTTTTATGCCACACATAACAATTTTTGGCTGGATTTGTGCAACAAAATCAGGCAGTGGCGAAGTCCATCTGCCTGTCCATGCATCTGCATCAACGATTTGGTTGATAACTATCCATCAGAACCTTTGCGGTTTTTTTTATTATTATTTTGGAGGGGTGATCAAAGTAATAATTGAGGATTGGACTGTCTGCGTCAACAATTTGGTTAACTCTTGTGTTTAGATACATTGTAGGAATACCATAGATGATATCTCTTTAAAACTTCACATATAGATAGACCTTGATGAGAACTATTCATCGCAACTTTCGTTTTGAATTTGGAAGGCGGATCAAAGAAGTAATGAGGGTGGAGATTGGATTTACATATCTACTATAGGCACCTATAGGGAATTTTTAATACTTTATTATAACTTAGTACAGTACAGAAACCTTTGTACAGAAAATAGTACAGTTTAAAACAGTTTAACAATATATTTACTTGTTGAATTTTGGTATGGGATCAAAGTAATAATGGGCTGGACTGTGAATGTCTACAAAATGGTTTAGTTCTTGCGTGTAGGTCTATTATGGGAAGATGACATCTCTTTGAAATTTCACATGTAGATAGACCTTGATGAGAACTATCCATCACAACATTTGTTTTTGATCTTGGCCTGTATGTTACCTGTAACAAGTGCAATTGAATTATGTGGGTTTGAATTTTGGAGGGCAGATCAAAGTAGTAATGGGGTGGGGATTTTAGTTAAAGTTTCAGGTTGAAGCAAATTCTTGGTAATGGACATAGGTACAGACATCAAACTTGACCTGTATGTTACCTGTGACAAGTGCAATTGAATTATGTAGGTTTGAATTTTGGGGGTGGATCAAAGTAGTTATGGGGTCGGAAATGGATAGAGGTACAAACTTCAGACTTGGCCTTTAGGTTACCTGTAACAAGTGCAATTGAATTATGTGGGTTTGCATTTTGATGGTGGATCAAATTAGTAATGGGGTGGGGATTAACATTTTGGTTTAAGTTTCAGGTTGAAGTAAATTCTTGGCAATGGAAGGAGGTACAGATTTCAAATCTCTCAAGGCCCCGCAATCCGGCCGAACAACCTTTAGCGGTTTCTTGTTCAGTTATAAGGTGGCTGGCAGTTTTTATTAGTGGAGGATCTCTCCGTAACAAGGTATCGGGAAGAGACCACCGAACTTCCGCAAGTAAACTAGCAAACTTTCTCACAAATATCGAACCTGCGCTGACCGGAAGTGAGAGTCTTCAATCATGGTTCATGCTCAATGCTCTAACCACTCAGCCACAGAAGCCCTCAAAATAAAAGTTAAGGCTTCCAAATTATTGGAATGGGATAGCGTGTCACCTTCCTAAGGGGTCCTTATCACAATATTGCCTCACAATAATCCAATGTGCAGTGAGGTTTGTATTTTATAACACTTTTGAACATTATATACTTATGTTACCCCTCAAATCCCCCTTTGAAAAATTTCTAGATCCACCACTGCAATATAATTTTTGACCACATGACAATAGCGAAAAAAAATGAAGAAAATAAATAATCTGTTCCTGGTCTGCTTGAAAATAAATACTCTGTCCTGTGACGATATGAAAATAAATAATCTGACTCGACAAAATTTGCCATCCCCCCAACCCCACGAATCAAATGGTCGTCCCCTAAGATGGTGAGCGGAGTAACCTATTGATTATAATACGGATGATTATACTCACTTTTCGGTTATGACTAATCACTTTTGAAATTCTGTCAAATGGTCGTCCTCTAAGATGGCGGGGCGGAGTATGCGTTTGATTATCATACGGATGACTCTACTCACTTTTCAGTTATGACTTAATCACTTTTGAGATTCTGTCGTGAACAGAATACCCAAAAGGAGTATGTTATGACAAGCTCCACGGCAAAAACGTTTTATTCCTCAATGGACACTCTCTTACGTTTGGTGACAAGTAGGAACGATTACTCTAGTCATTGTAATTTTAATTTTGTTCTTTATTATCTAAGATTTAAACTCGTCCAGGTCAAGGGGGGTTAACAAGACTCCATATGGATATCACTATACACATGTACAATCTGGCGAAGGTAAAACCCCTGTCACACCGGGACTGCGTCCTCAAGACAATCCCGCATCGTTCGTGAAAAATGCAGAACGCCGAGGTGCACGCAGTAGTCTCCTACAGCGCCTCAACAACACGACGGTATCTCCATTTGACGAAGTTGGGTCGCCTAGAACGCCGTGCGACGACGCGCACTTTGAGCATGCACAAAGTAGGTGCCGTGACTCTTCGTTCTGATATACACGCATTTCAAACGAATTAGGCTGACCGCAGCAGCGCTGTAAGGTCTCCAACAGCGCCACAAGAGCCCCGTTGGCGCGCTCAAGTGATGCACATGATTGCAGTACGGACGCAGTGGTAGTCGACTGCGCTTGCACAGTGACCTGTCGGAGTACTTTGAGATGTCACTGCGTCTGTATCGCGCTTTGTTGACACATCTACAACGATTTAAACGTATTGTCATTAAGCTAAATTCAGACATTTTTATTTTGATCATTTCTGGACTTTTGAAAACAAAATTGTGTTTCTATTTTCATACGTATTGTAACGTGCCGAGCGCATCACATCAGATTGTCACCTATCCAGATGCTGACCGCGCTCGCCGTTGCTTAACTTCAGTACATGGATATAAACGCTAACCGTCCAGCCACAAAAGCTAGCTAATGGACTAGACAGTTAATCTGCCTATATCCATGACTGTTACATTATGTTTACTTTTTATATTACTCACATATTATAATTTTCAATTTACAGATTTGTGCTTAGACTTTCTGACACCTGGACAATAATTATGATACAGGAAATGAACTTACTTCACATGTTAATCCTCTCTTACATAATTATTTTCATCACTGTCAAAGCAATTATGTACCTATCTAATTTCTCTATTATGTTTATGTACATGCACATCTGTGTGATATTTAATTTGCTATTGTTTAGTAATTTACTCAACACCTTTCAAACTTATACTAGATCTATTATTTACAAACTATTGTCCCAAATTCTCATAAATATTTTTGTAAAATTTAATTCTTCAGTTCAGAAATCAGACACACTACTGATAACACCGACTCATTACTTTGTTTTTGGAGACCACGTATACTGCTGGTCACAAATCCAACTACAGTATTAACTTGTATTTCTATTCAGGATTTTTCAGTGTCTTATAGTGTTCTCCCTGGAGTTGTATTTTGGTGAATTATAGGGAATACGGCACTCTCTATCTATTTACGGCCCACAGCGCCACGTTTACTTTACGCCCCACAGTGCCACACACATCGACTCTGACTCTTCTTCTCGCCAACATTCCCTCACCAAGTTCGTTAACAACGCAACAGCGGATACGGCTCCAGCGACAACATCAATGACACAACATCGTCACATACGATCACGTCTAATCTCTACACAAAACCCCATTGTGATAGTATTGTTATTCATTTTACTGCGTTCACACAGCTGTTACTACGATTACTGCGCTCCCATGGCGTTTCTACCGCGTCCATAAGCGCTTGCAACGCGCTTTCACGCTATTGCTAGTGCGTTGTCAGCCAGCTCAAAATGATGGGCATGATTCAGTGTCATGATGAGCGAAGCAGCAACTGATGAATGGTGCTTGATTCTCTTCGTTTTTATACCCAGTACAAAAGAACGTCTTGTGCACGCAGTCACCTCAGTGTGAACGCGAAGTGACAACTGCTTATCTCAGTTATTTATGTCGACATAGTAACCAGAAGATCTCGACATCAAATTTGGAAACCGGAAGAAACGAGTCGGTACCGGAAAGCACGCACATGCTCTTGACACCTGCATATTTTCTTATTTTCTTCATGAGTCTTCCGGTTTCCAGATTACATTTTTATTAACCATGGGTTTGACCCATTTACAAGATATATTTGCGCTCTTGGTCCAAAGCAGCATAGGAAAGCACGCACATGCTCTTGACACCTGCATATTTTCTTATTTTCTTCATGAGTCTTCCGGTTTCCAGATTACATTTTTATTAACCATGGGTTTGACCCATTTACAAGAAATATTTGGACTGGTCTTAGTCACTGAATTACAGAAGAGTCCATTGTTTTTCCAGGGTTTGATAGGTTTAAAACCGTATGCCCCCCCCCCCCCCCCGAGATTAAAGTTCAGGAACTATATTGATTTTTCGATCAAAATGTCCGCGTGATTGTCTGCAACAACTCGAATTTGAATTTTGAATAATGTTTTACGCCACACTAAAAAAATCAGTTTAAGTGGCGGCGGTCAATTTTTAATGGTAGACTACAGAACCCGGAAACAATGTACCCGGGAAGAGGCAATCGGCCTTTCGCGTGTAAACTGGCAAACTCGAAACTGCGCTGACCAGAAGTGAGAGACTTCATGGTTCAAAGTGCGATGCTCTAACGACTTTGCCACGGAGGCCATAGCAGTTTCTTTCCTCAAAGTTGACATGTTGCTATAATATATCAATGCGGTACCTGATGACATCGAATACGGTTAATATTTGACAACATTTGTCAGAGTTATGGGACCTTAACGGGCTTCCTGCTCTGGGAAGATATTCTTTCTTAAACTCAACTCTTTTTTTTTCAAGACATTGGCCTGTCAAGAAAAGTCTTATTTACTAACCGTAGGGCGGAGTAACCTTTTGATTATCATACGGATGATTCTACTCACTTTTCGGTTATTACAAGCTGCGCGGTAAAAACGTTTTATTCCTCACTGGATACTCTCTTATGTATGGTGACAAGTAGTAACAATTACTCTATCCAATATAATTTTGATGTAATGCTTTATTACCTAAAATTTAAACTCGCCCAGGTCAAAAAGGGTTCACAAGACTCCACCCCTCCAGATTATATGGATTTTACTATACATTATTAATATACTATATTGTAGTAAATTATATACATGTAACACATTAATGGTCTCATTAATCAGACCACTTTGAGTCAGTCAGTGGGTAATGTGGTCTTAATAGCGAGGTACTACTGTAACACCTCACTAATCAGACCACTTTGAGTCAGTCAGTAATGTGGTCTTAATAACGAGGTTCTACTGTAACACCTCACTAATCAGACCACTGAGTCAGTCAATTAGGTGGTCTTGATAGCGAGGTTCTACTGTAACACCTCACTAATCAGACCACTTTGTGTCAGTTAGTTAGATGATCTTAATAGCGAGGTTCTACTGTAACACCTCAATAATCAGACCACTTTGAGTCAGTCAGTAATGTGGTCTTAATAGCGAGGTTCTACTGTAACACCTCAATAATCAGACCACTTTGAGTCAGTCAATTAGGTGGTCTTGATAGCGAGGTTCTACTGTAACACCTCACTAATCAGACCACTTTGAGTCAGTCAGTAATGTGGTCTTAATAGCGAGGTTCTACTGTAACACCTCACTAATCAGACCACTTTGAGTCAGTCAGTTAGATGATCTTAATACCGAGGTTCTACTGTAACACCTCACTAATCAGACCACTTTGAGTCAGTCAGTAATGTGGTCTTGATAGCGAGGTTCTACTGTAACACCTCACTTATCAGACCACTTTGAGTCAGTCAAAAAGTTGGTCTTAATAGCGAGGTTCTACTGTAACACCTCACTAATCAGACCACTTTGAGTCAGTCATTTAGGTGGTCTTGATAGCGAGGTTCTACTGTAACACCTCACTAATCAGACCACTTTGAGTCAGTCAATTAGGTGGTCTTGATAGCGAGGTTCTACTGTAACACCTCACTAATCAGACCACTTTGAGTCAGTCAGTAATGTGGTCTTAATAGCGAGGTTCTACTGTAACACCTCACTAATCAGACCACTTTGAGTCAGTCAGTTAGATGATCTTAATACCGAGGTTCTACTGTAACACCTCACTAATCAGACCACTTTGAGTCAGTCAGTAATGTGGTCTTGATAGCGAGGTTCTACTGTAACACCTCAATAATCAGACCACTTTGAGTCAGTCAGAAAGGTGGTCTTAATAGTGAGGTTCTACTGTAACACCTCACTAATCAGAACACTTTGAGCCAATCAGTAATGTGGTCTTAATAGCGAGGTTCTACTGTAACACCTCACTTATCAGACCACTTGGAGTCAGTCAGTTAGATGATCTTAATAGCGAGGTTCTACTGTAACACCTCACTAATCAGACCACTTTGAGTCAGTCATTTAGGTGGTCTTGATAGCGAGGTTCAACTGTAACACCAGTAATCAAAGCACTTTGAGTCAATCAGTTATTTATAGGTGGTATTAATAGCGAGGTTACACTATAATAAATTACTAATCAGACAACTTTGAACCAGTCAGTTAGGTGGTCTTAATAGAGAGGTTCCACGATAACACCACTGATTAGACCACTTTGAGGCAGTCAGTTAGGTGGTCTTAATAGTGAGGTTCTACTGTAACACCTCACTATAATCAGACCACTTTGAGTCAGTCAGTAATGTGGTCTTAATAGCGAGGTTCTACTGTAACACCTCACTATAATCAGACCACTTTGAGTCAGTCAGTTGGTCTTAATAGCGAGGTTCCACTGTAACATCACTAATCAAAGCACTTTGAGTCAATCAGTTATTTATAGGTGGTATTGATAGTGAGGTTACACTATAAAACATTACTAATCAGACAACTTTGAACCAGTCAGTTAGGTGGTCTTAATAGAGAGGTTCCACGATAACACCACTGATTAGACCACTTTGAGGCGGTCAGTTATGTGGTCTTAATAGCGTGGTCCCACTGTGACATCACTAATTAAGACAACTTTCAGTCAGTCATTTAGGTGATCTAAATAGCGAGGTTCCACTGTTACACCTCACTAATCAGACAACTTTGAGTCGCTTAGTAAGGTGATCTTAATAGCGTGGTTCCACTCTATTTACTATCAGCATACTACCACGCATTTCGTCAAAATACTTTAAAGTTTTGCATTTTTTTCTTCTGGAGAAATTTATTTCATTCACAATTCATGTTTATTTATTAAGGTATATTGTTCTCACCTTTTTATTTGCCAGTAGCCTTGGTTCCTGGCCCAATCATCATTTGTCGATAGGGTTAGCATCAGTTTGCCAGGATCCCAGGCTAATTTGCCAGGGGTTCTACCAAAAAGTGAGAGAGAACTTTTAGGTAAAACCTCTGGTTAATCAAAAAGTGAGAACATACAACTATACACTTCTGTACTATGTCTGATTTCAGTGATTTGTTAATTTTCTTTCTTTTCTTTTTTTTTTTTTTTTTTTTTGTATTTTCACCAAATTGTGTTGTAAAATGTGGGAATAAACGAATTAGATATAAAATTGTATACTGATTACTTTCATTTATCATTGAAACGTGAGCCAACAGAAAAATATACACGACAAAATTAACTTCAAGAAACCGGGAACTGGACTCTCCAAGTTAGTTATTTTAATTACATATCCGAGTACCGATAGAATAAATGGAAACGAAGTCGTGTGCGTTAGATAAAGTGCATAGGCGTCGGAACCGGGGGGGCTTAGCCCCCCCCCCTACTTTTTTTTCAAAGATAGACATAGGTGTTAAAAATTGGGGCTTAGCCCCCAGACGTTTCTGGCGTGTGTATGTGTTTTAAGTTGGTTTAGCCCCCCACTTTCAATTTGCTTCCGACGCTGATGAAGTGTATATATTCTACACATTAATAGATATTATCAACAACAGGCGAGGGTTAATTTTGATATGTAGCTCTAATTGTTAATAGATCAGGATCTCTGTATAAGGGCCTAGTTGTACGACTCCTAACCGATTAACCTTATGGGCCTACCTAGCCGTATAATATCAAAATCTGGTCTCGAGAGGTGACCCGATAATTGTTTACCGTGTATAATAATACATTATCGACTTGGCTCCGACAGGCAGTTTTGCATTAAGTTTCACTAAAGTTGAAAATTATCTCCAACATAAATAATTAATTCCCTATGAATTATGTGATTGTATTACACATACACACACCTACACACACACACACACACACACACACACACACACACACACACACACACACACACACACACACACACACACACACACACACACACACACACACACACACTAGTACATAGACCTCTAGATGTAGGCTATATTAAAGAAAGTAAATAAATACTCACCCAGGTATCAAAAGCCATTTATCAAGTTTAACATCTATCTCGCGTGTATGAGTGCTTTCCTGTTAGGTGTCATTTATTAGAATGATGAAACCAGAATATATATTTTGTATAACAGGAAGTTAAAATACTTACTTAAAGTGTCACAAATACATACACGTTTATGTAGGGCAACGTGAAGATCGATATATGATACGATTTACCAGCGAGTAAAGATATAAGATATGGCTAAATGTGTAATTTGGAAAATGACTATAGAAGTACATTATATACAGTTCTTTTTTTATTATTATTATTATGACAACAATGATGCTGCTGCTGATGATGATGATGACGACGACGACGATGATGATGTTGTTGTTGTTGTTGATGATCATTATTATGATGATGATTCTTTTGTTTTATGTAACAGGAATAATAATTCAGTCGTGACGGAGTGTTGAGGGCATCGTGATATGAATACACGTGTTTAGCTAAATGTGGGTTACAGTCCAACTAGAGATCAAATTGCTTGTGTCAGGAAGTTTACAAATTTACAGTAAATTTTACTTTTTTTCTCCATCATAATTATCAATCACCATCGCATAACTGGAAAATTCTTTTGTATTTGGTAAAAACAAAATAATAAACAAATAATAAACAAACTGATTTATCTGGACATACATCATAACTATTTTTATTCTATTTTATAGTCAGTTTAGCGACAAATTTTCATTTCATTTCTATTTTTATGACACATCACGTCATACTAACTTAAATATATGTATATAAATTATATATGAATTTATATGGAAACTTGAAAATAATTTTCATTTTATGATTTCATATTGATTTTTATCTTTTAACTTATACCTCGCCGAAGGCTCGTAAAGGTAATAAGCTTATCTCATTTTATCAAACATCTTATGGAATTAAACCCTGAAATGAGATCATTTATTTTTCTTAAATTAAAGCGAATTGGTGTCTTATTGATATACAGGTAGGAAAGTGTGTACATTGGTAATGTTGGTTTGTTTATTTTTTGTTTAACGTCCCACTCAAGAATCTTTCACTCATATGGAGACGTCACCAATTGCCGCTGAAGGGCTTCAAATTTTGGCCTATGCTTGGCACCTACGGCCATTGAGCAGTGAGGGTTCTTTAACGTGCCGACACCTACTGTGACACGGGACCTCGATTTTTACTGTCTCGTCCGAGGGACAGGAAACCAACCTGCCGCCGACTGGACTCGAACTCACGACCTTACGATCAAGAGTCGAGCGCGCTACCGGCTCGTGTACATTGGTAAATACTTGTATGAGAAAATAAGCAAGTAAACAAATGAATGAATAAATAATGAAACAAACAATATTTCAGTGGATGGTCATGGTTAAATTAATCTCAAAGTAGAAAGGGTGTTAAGAAATGGGTATTTCTGGAATCAGGAAGTCTTGTTTGTATAGTATTCGCTTTGGTGACTTATGCCCGTGTTCGAATTCCGATTTTTTTCCCCACTTTTTGCTCTTCTGTTAAACATGTCTCTGATTTGTTTTATATGACTACATGTATACATTTGTATTTAGATCCAGAATATTTTAAATCTTCAACAGTTAAGCATACAATCAGCAGTGCACCCCAAGTCATCAAATTTACTCCAGCTCAACTTAATTCTTCAAGATGTTAATATTAAAAACACGCTGTGATAAATCTTAGTCTTTGCGTAATCTGTAACTGGACATTGTGACTACATAAATAGTGATCAAAATGATTGCTCATTTGAAGAAAATTTCAGAAATATGAAAAAAATGTATATGTATTTTCTAAAGAGAAAGTGGTATCATACAAGGTCAAATAATAAATCTAAATGTATAGCCGATTTCTAATTCATAAAATTTAAAATAAAGATATATAAAGAAACTTTCACTCCTTTGTTTAACAGAGAAAATTCTATTGAAATTCGATAAGAAATGGCTTCACAATATATATATATATATATATATATATATATATATATATATATATATATATATATATATATATATATATATATATATGGTTGAAAAATTATGGTTTTACATAAAATATATAGTAAAATGATAATGTCTATAAACTTTTGGCAAGTACATGTTGCTGTATATGCTCAAAATTGTAGCATGAATTATCAGACCTTGTCTCTGGAACCCGTTAGATAAGGAATTTTCAATTTTGGCTAGGGTGCGTCAGTATAAAAACTATGTAGTCAAATTATGATTTTTCAGATGTAAAAGTATTTTTTTCATTTCATACTATTTTATCCCAAAAGCAGAATAAAATCTTGGGCGAATCCATGAAACCACAGAAGCCACGGAAATTCTGTCCGTATATTGATAAACGAGTCTTTACAGAGGACAGGCTATATAGATGGCATGTTTATCAATATACATGTAGGGATATTGTGCTGAACAGTGAACGCAATCTATTTCCGGAATATGCCCGTTACGTATTCGAGATTTAAGTTATCACATTTTGTATCCGGTAATGGCCAATTTTTGTTAGATGAGATGAGCTGGTATCTTCCCTTGTGGAAAAATTAAATGATAAAGTCTTGTCGTGTCAAAAAAGACAAACTTGTGCAACGCAGATCCGATATTTGTTACAAATTTGACAAATAGAGTACGTAATATCAGGTGATATAATGTAAAATAATAATACATAGGTAAACCTTTGGAGAGGGCGAAATAATTCGTCAACAGTTTTACATGTTCAGTTAATCCCTTTAGGGAATCTGTCTTTTTGTCCTCTATCGGAGGCAACACGACAAAATCCCCAAAGGGATTAATGTTCAGTGTTTTTAACACGTAGGCCTAAATGTCCCGGTCATTCACTAATTGTTTTAAACAAAATATTGAGTGGCTGACTGTTTCCTTGGTGTTGAAACTTAAATAGAATCTATGTATAATTTATCAGTCATGAATTAAATGCTACATCATGTTTTTATGCTATATATTTTACTCTATCCCAGAGTATCCATCACTTCGTGCAGTTCACATTACCCGAATAATGGATGCGCTTCCTGATCAGGTTCAATGTACACCCCTAGTTGTTAAAGCCTAGTTTCAGTCTGCAAAACATTTGCTAATAGAGTACTTTATTAAATCGTTTGCAGTGGCTTTGAAGGAATGACTTTGCAATTCCGACATTTTGTTTATGTCTCACACAATTTCCTGATGTGAGAAGAATATTAACGATTAGTACTACGGGTCCCCGGATGTAGTATGAATTAAAATGTGAGCTTCTCTACATATATGAGGGCTTCACCGTCTATAAAACTATTGTACAAGTGCAACTGTTTAACTTAAAAAATTGGAGTGATTTCGGCACTTAGTTAATATGCAAAATGGCAATTACTGAATTAGTGTAGTTAAATCGACATGATTTGTTTGGCTAATATTAATTTCGGTACTTGTTAATGTCTGTTTCTGAAATTGGAAATTAATTCCAACGCCAGGGGTTTTCAAAAGTAATTTCAGCAGGGATTAATATCATCAACATGTGGGTCCAGTAAAAGGACCCATTGATGTTTCCCAATGCAAAATCAGCTATAGTTTTACCATTTTGAGCAAAAATTTCCCATTTTTGTTTACCATGTACCTAACTTTTGATAAATAGAAAAAAAGCTACATAATTAATGCCTTCATCATCTCTTCTGATTAAATCCATACTGTCAGTTAAGTAAAAAGTTAATTCAATCACAAGTTCTGTATCTTTATGTTTAATTTCATTTGTAAAATTACCATAATTAATACAATTTTTTTTACCAAATTTAGCCCATAGTGATGTAAAATTCCCAATTGAAAGGGTACAGAACCCTTTCCCAAAAGATAACCATCCACCCATTGACATTCCTTCACCCATTGTCATTCCTCCACCCTTTGAGATTTTTCCCTTCATTGACATTTTTTTCCATCATTGACATCCCTTTAGCCCATTGAAATCCTTTCACCCATTGACGTCCCTCTACCCATTGACATTCTGCCACCCATTGACATTCTTTCATCCATTGATGTAATGACATTCCTCCACCCATTGATAACCCTCAACCCATTGATAACCTTCCTTCCACCCATTAACATCACTCCAACCACAGACATCTCTCCACCCATCCACCTGCAGCTGGTTTATATATCTACCTGGAAACGCTTTAAGATGTGATTTAAGCAAGTGTAGTTATTTTTATTGTTGTGATTTAAATCCTCATTTCCATCAAATATAGAAATGTAAAAGCAAACGTGAGTTCAGATCAACATATGTACATGCAGATTATCTAATACATTTGTAGCTACATGTACATGTATTTGTATGATTTGTTCTATCTTATTTTGAATGACAGGGCCAACATGAGGAAGAAAAGAAGATATTCCAGGAAGAAATCCAATTCAAGTGATCAACCTTTTAAAATTAATGATGACCAAACATCAAATTCTGACCTGTCCAAGAATGAACCGGACACTGACATGATGGTTGATGACACAAGATTTGGAGTGACAGTTTCTAGTGAAACTGATCATTTTACAAAACTATCACTAGAAGTAATATGCCATGTTCTTAGATTTCTTTCATTGAGACATGTGATGAGAATGGATTCAATGAACAAAAAAATCCATGAAGCGGTGTCACTTCACCTTAGGGTCGCGAAAAAGTTAGATTTCTCCGAGGCCGATTTGTTTGGTTGGATTTCAGAGGAGATGACAGATGCAAGGCTTGAAAAGTTTCTAAGAAGATGCCCTGATTTGCAGTTTATCTATGGCTTTCATCCGATATTTGTGTCTAAAAGACGACAACGAGGAACCACCATGTTAAGTGTACCTGGGATTATCGAAGCCTTAAGCTTGTGTAAACATCTGAGAGGAATTGAATTATCAGACATCTTAATTTTAGAGGCGGTTTTAAATTATCTACCAAGAATTGAAATTTTGGGAACATTTAAAAATCGAAACGGATCTTTTCCAGTAAATGATATGTGTACTTTGAGTTTGACAGAGAACTGCAAAATAACATCTTTACATTTAGTCGGGATAGTAGTACCAGATTTACCCATCATGCAACATGTTAAACATCTGCAGTTACGTTGGGTCAGTTTCAAAGGCTCGCATCCATTCAGAGATTTCTCGGCGATCAAACTTCAGACATTTGTAATGGCACATTGTTGTGGTCCAGTGAGTGCTCTGAAGTATGTGCCATTAATCACTAGCTTAGCAGAGGCACGGTTCCTCACTAGACTTGAGCTGATTAGAGTTCCATTCCTAGGTAAGACAAGTTTTATGTACCTACAATACGGATTTGCAGGCCTTTTTTCTAAAGTTTCCATATGGGGCCAATATTTGGTCTCATTCCCAATGCAAAAAAATTTGTATTTTACCCATTTGATGAAAAAAAAAATACAGACTGAAACTGTTGTGAAAAATTATGTGACTGTTGAGCCCTTCATATATGTTTGTTTTTTGTAAAAATAGTAGAATTCATGTATATGGATATAGCTACATTGTATACATGTAGGTCTACCAAGGTGAATTGGCATATGGTTACAAACATAATAGGTCTACATGTAAATTAGATCAAAACAGGGGTGACGGGCTACTTATTGACATAAAAATAATATAGTTTCAGACTTTCAGTAATTCATGGATTCCATGCAAGGCAGTTTGTTTTACATGTACATTAATTAACATGTATCTTAATCTGTAAACCCATTTTTGGAAAATAGACCATATTGTTTTTGTTTTTGACAGAATCCAAATACCGTATTCGACCAAATAATAAGCACTTTACTCTAGGTGCTACAAAAATTGGAAAATGAGATGGGCACTTATCATGCTTATTGGGACCAATGAATATAATATGATATAATTATGGGTTGTTAGGTAATAACAACCTATTATGGGTTTACTTCGACTTTTCATCGAGGGCTATCCTGTTAGCAGTGAAGAGGTCATGGAGGTTGCATTTATAAAATATAGTCCAACTCAAGAATTCAATTTTTACAGAAAAGTAAAATATTTTGGTGTAAATGAAATTAAATCTAGTTTGAATTATCATTAAATGATATCACATAATTCTACTTATTGCTATACATAACCTGCTTTAATGAGATTCCCCATGCATATTTCCTTTATTTATACACCTTATATGGTGATCACATGCCTTACATAACCAGTGACTGCTCAGTTTCAACGGACGGTCACTTGCATACTGTGTGTATTGATATCGCAAAGAGAGGTAACTCAAACATTGAATGTTACAATTTCCTGTTCTTCTCTCAGCGGAAGTTGGGGAAAATCACAATGTCCATTGTTGGGTGTTTACACAACAATTATCACAACTTTTGAAGTTAATCACGATTAGATTGGAATGTATAAACCTAAACTTTTTGTGTAATTGGTCTGTTCATAATGGATTTCAAACAGAAACGATGTCTTAAAAAAAAAAAACGACAAAGTTTTATCCATTGCCGAAAGCATTGATGTCTATAAGTGAAATTGGTGGTAGATCGTTTAGCTAAATGTACATTGCGACTTTAGGCCCGAATTATATGTTTATGAAAAATTATTTCTTTAACAATAAACATTGGGTAAACTGTCTTTTTCACCCTGTACAGTTATTTATATTAATTAATACAAGATAGAGAATGTTGTTTGGTTGTTTATTTAGTCTAGGCAGAGTATATGTTCATGTACCACGGTAATAGCCTTAAATAGGATTGTTTAGGTTCGATATTACAAGCCTTAAAATGTGTTTTAAATCACAGCCATTTTTCGCTATGAAAAAATTATTTTACCTGTTCGCAGTGTCATGTTTGGTTTAAATTTAAGTAGGTTCCATAAATGCTCATGTTTTATTTTGAAATGAGTGTTGATGCACGACAAACTATTTAAAGTTGGTGTGAAAGATACAACAAATAAAATTTAGAATGTTAATTTTGAATTTATTTACAGGCTGGAAATTGAAGTTTTTTTTTTTTTAAGACCTACATTAATTTGATTTATTTTCATCTCATATATGTTAGATAGAAGTAGTTTGAATCCCATGGCTATTTTGCCAAAATAACAACCCATTTCAGTACTTTGATTTTTTATAAGGCATTGTTATCAAGTTCTTTTAGTTATTACCAAGGACACATATCGACATTCCTCTGCTACTGGGGTTAGAGATAAACAACCGACTAAACAAGATACCCTGTACTTTATCATGTGTAAAAAAAGTTGAGTACATGTAAATGTGAACTATATGGGAAGGGACACTTATTTGGTCGAGTATGGTATGCCACTTGCCTTAGTAGATATATCTCTGTCAAAGCAAATGCTTAGGGTGATGTGTAACCTTTTGAGTATTTAAAATTTTCTAGGTGGTTTGATTCAACATGTGGTACAGGACAGTTGGCACATGTGTGCATTTTGGATGTTGAGATCTGTAAAATTAGGAGCGTGTAAACATGCCCTGGAAATGGACATAGGATTCCTTGCAATCACGGCAGCTAAAAGGTAAACACTGCTTGGTAATTATTTTACAATAATCATATTTTATATTTATTCCCCTATTTCTATGTTTGGAGCACAAGAAACTGAATTGACAATTCTGAAAAAAGTTGCGACCCTTTTTAGCTCACCTGGCCCAAAGGGCCAAGTGAGCTGTTTCTATAAGCCAAAGGTCTGGCTTCCGTCGTCCGTCTGTTAACTTTTGCATTCAAACATCTTCTTCTCAAGAACCAGTTGGCCAATTTTAACCAAACTTGGCATATAGCATCCCCATGTGAAGCCGCATAAAGTTTGTGAATGAAAAAGGCATAGGACCAATAGGGGCCCTGAAAGGGGCCAAAAAGGACCAAAACTTGGTATGTCTTTATAAATCTTCTTATGAACCAATGATCAGATGAGTTTTAAATTTTGTATGTATGATTGTAAAGTCAATATCTACAAAGTTTGCAAACGAAAATGAAATCTGTCCATAAACGAGCCACTGGGGGCGCTTCAGTAACACAGGGTATATTTGTATTACAAATTGTTCAATAATTCAAAACTGATCGACTTTTTGTATACAAAGATATATGAGAAAGTTGTTAGAAATTACCTGAGGATCATTTGACAAAATTTCAAGGTCATGGGGTCAAAGGTTAAGGTCACAGGCACTTAAGTAAATGGAAAATATGTTTTTTGTGTGAACTTTTCAACATAGTTGACTATTTCTCCAGAATCATTGGACCAATTTGAACCAAAGTCGACAGGAAGTACCACAATGTAAAACTTGCATAAAGTTTGCGGATGAAAAGGGGATAGAACCAAACATGGCTGCCATGGCTAAATATAGAACGAATGAGTCAGCAGATATTTTTGATTTAATACATGTATCTCCAAAATTATTAAAGCTAGAGAAAAAACCGTTACCTTAAAATGAGTGGCTTGCAAAAATCTACGAACATTTCATTTTGGTGAAGATTGTCGGGTCGACCCTTATGTTAGTTATTTCCCCTTTTTTGTGAATTTTTCATGTTTTTTGACATTATCTTTACAGTTAGTATAATACATGTAGGTAGAGTAAAAGTGAAAGAACAGATATGTTCAGCATGCAAAGATCTACAAAAATGTCAACAGGGCCGAAATTGTCAGGTTGCCCCTGATGGGAGTTTTTTCCCTTTTAAGGGGATTTTTCATGTTTTTGACAGTTTTGTCCTATTATCTTGAAAAGTATAATAGCTAGAGTAAAAGTGAAAAGAGAGAAAATGTTTAGCATGCAAAGATCTACTAAAAAGTCAATTGGACCAAAGTTGTCAGGTTGCCTCTTATGGGAGTTATTTCCCCTTTTAAGTGGATTTTTCATGTTTTTGGCAGTTTTGTCTATTTTGAAAAGTATAACAGATAGAAAGAAAGTGAAATAAGCAATAATGATCAGCATGCAAAGATTTACAAAAAAGTCAAGAGGGCCGAAATTGTCAGGTTGCCCATTTTGAGAGTTATTTCCCCTTTTAGTGGATTTCTCATGTTTTTGACAGTTTTGTCCTATTATCTTGAAAAGAATGATAGATAAAAAGGGAAACAAGCAAAATTGTTCAGTACGCAAATATCTACGAAAAAGTCAACAGGAATTAAATTGTCATGTTGATCCTTATGGGACTTATTTTCCCCTTTAAGTGGATATTTTCATATTTTGCGCTGTTTTTCCCTATTGTTCAGTGATCACTACTATGCTTTTGGTTGCTTTTCAGTATATTGTTAGTAAAATACATTTCACTCATGTGATTTTTAAGGTCCAATGAGCCTACTGTTTTTCATGTTTATTAGCGATTTTATCTTTTACACATTTTTTATGTTTTCTGCGATGTTAATCAATTTTGCCAGGTGAGCGACTTAAGGCCCCTTGAGCCTCTTGTTTATGCCAAGTTATTTCTTACTTGTGGAAAATCCGGAAAATTGTCTGATACATATACATGTAGTATACATGTTTAGATTTTAGAATAAAGCTTTTTGAGAGAAAATTACATACAATATGTAATGGGGAACCTCAAATAAGATACCACTGCTAATCAATCAGACCATTTCACGTTTTTCTGAAAGGAATTTATTCACGGGTTATTAAATTTGGCGCAAGATTAATTACGAACTGTCTTCCTGATACTTCATAAGTATAAGGTATTATATTCTCAGTTATTTGATTTCACGATATCGTCATTGACTGCGAATATTGCGAAATTAAATCCCCCGCAAATAAAAGCAACTACGGTATACAGTATCACAGACTCACTACTAGTACTGACCAAGATCCATTGATAACAAGGTCACTCGGTCACTGAATTTCACATCTGGTGTATTTAAAAGGGCTTTTTTTTTTGTGGGTTTTTTTTCAAAAACTTTTCCTTTTTACTTCTTAGATTGATATACAATAATTAAAAAAAAAACCAAAAAGATATAAACAAAGCCAAGAAAATTCTAAAATTTCTATATATTTTGTGAAAATTGCTTGAGAAATCCAGGTTTGGCACTTTTTCACTTGCAATTGATTAACTCTTGAAACCGTACCATTAGTACATGTACATGTATATGAAAACCACACTGGACCTGACCTTATTTTCACAAAATATATAGAAATATAATATTTTTATGCCTACATGTATAGCTCTTATTCAGTTTGTTATTGCACCTCAAATACATTGTTGAAGTAGTAAAAATTAGAAAATCGAAATAATGTTTTTGGTACATGTAAACACAGCTAATTCCCCTTTAATTTTACGCTTCAGATTTAAATTGCATCGGGTATCTTACATATGGATTTTGATTTACATGCATATTGATTTTTATATGTGTAAAACAGACAAATACATAGCTTATCTAGTGCACTGTATATTTTTAATGCTGTGGTTTAGTACGTATATACATGTACATGTAGATTGGTTCCAGTTGATGTAGGGATGTAAAATACATTGATGTGAAGTACATACATGTATGTAAGCTTTGTAATCCTTTATTCCTCCATATTTAAACTTTTTTATTTATTATTCCTTGTATTGGAACAGGAGATGGGGCCATTTTCACTATAGGTCGTAGCTTTGCCCGTACTTTAGATGTAACTCGAGTTACGATTTTATATGTGTGCGTAATGTCAGTTTCACAAAAGGTTGTAAACATATGCTTACTTGTTCACCTACATGCACACTAAGTTGAGTGTGAAATTAGTCGTAGCTTCAAGCAGACGTAGACTCCGACATAAGTTTATATGTTGGAAGAAAGATACAACCTTCAGTGGAACTCATTTTAGATGCAAGTCTAAATTTACATCCACACGTAAAGTTATGATCTTCAGTGAAACTGGCCATTGATACATTATTTACATTTTTCATTTTAGGATTGAAGAAATATGCATTCAGCCATCACTAACAAAGGACAGCTTGTTCGTGGCTCTAAAAATGGCAGAAGTTACTTTTGCTATGTTTGAAACTCTTTACCTCGGATTTGTCGATTCATTTCCAGAACCAGGTAATCATAGAATAAGATAATTGTTCACTGAAATACAAAGTTTTGAAAAATTATATATCAACTTTCCTTCCTTATTTTTATCCCCCCTAATATGAAGTATAAGGTAATGTCCAAAGGCGAATACAGTTTTACCCCTTGCCATCCTTCTCCAGCTGTGTAAATCCTCCAAAAATATTCAAGTTTCAACATTTTTTCTTTCACAAAATGTCCACACATGTATCCGAGGTGTGCCTGTATTTTTTTAGAATTTCTATACTAGTCTATACTGTTTTGTCTGTGGAACTTCTTTTACAGTAGTATTATTAGAATTACTTAATACTTTTGGTATTTAGCAGTTTTTCTGCCTGTTTGCATTATATTTGGTGCATAACTACTTGTAATCATATCTATGACATCCATGTGTGGTCAAGAGAAGGTTTGACGTCCTCGGTTGCCATGATACATTTTGTTTAATTTTTCATTTGTACACACTTGAACATGCTTGTCACCACACTTTCACTGTTATGAAATGTGCGCCTAAGGCCATACCAATTTGATTTGTAGTTCATTGGGATTTCATTTTCAGAACGTAAAATTATATTTGTATTAATTCAAAAAGTATATGTATATGTTTAACTTCTGCACACAAATTTCATTGCACAATATTTATAAGGTAATACCTCATTAATGCCAAGATCAACAGAATTATTAGAATAATAAAACATTTTATATTTTTATTTGAAATGTATACTTTAATCATAGTAATACTGTATGTCTTTATGTAAATGGGCTAACATCAGGGCCCTAAGGGCAATAAATAGCTTTTATCGTAAAAAAAAATTAGATTCCTGTTAAAACCACAAAATAGGGACTTATTTCAGAATTGTAATTCAAAAGTAGAAGATACTAAAAGAAATCATGGACATTTTTGGAAGTTGTAAAACACAAGTAAAATGATATTTATGGATTGTGAAATGGTCAAGACTGACTCTGTGACAATGACAAATTTTGTCATTGATTGACTGCAAAAAAAGTTATGCGGAGTACAAAATTTAGAGAATATTTTGTAAAAAATTTATGTTGGCTATAAACTATAAACTAAATCCATCCAAACTTGAAACCACTGGAAAAAAACTCATCTGATATAAGTGAAATTGCCACAAAGAATATTCTTAAACAATGTATTGCATTTCACTAATAGTACAGTTAAAGATAGTCAATTTAGATTCCTGTATTGCAGAATTGTAATTCAAAAGTAGAAGATACTAAAAGAAATCATGGACATTTTTTGGAATAGTAAGTTTTAAAGGATAGTGAAATGGTCAAGACTGAAACAAAATTGATTGACTGCAGTTATGTCAGTAGAGAATATTTTGTAAAATATTTATGTTGGCTAATATAAACTATCCATCCAAACTTGAAACCACTGGAAAAAAACTTATATAAGGAAATTGATATTCTTTGTGCACAATTTCTGTAAATTTCACTTGTGTTAAAGATAGTCAGAAGAAAAAAAAAAATGTATTTATTTGTTGAATATTGTGGAAACTTGTGATTTAGAAGAAAAAAAAAATGTATTTATTTGTTAATGTTAGGCAGGCTTATGTCTTCAAGATGTACATTGTATGTTAGATATTAATAATTTCTGTGGAAATGCGGGGTAAAATTGTAATTTCTTTGGAAACTCAGGTTAAAATCAGAGTTTCCACAGACATTAGTTAAAATCAGAGAATTTTATAAAATTCTCTGATTTTTTATAATTAAGTATTCATACTTCGTATCTAAAATCTGGCATCTGGCGAAACTGTAGGCAGAATTTCTTCCTCGATTTTAAGTGTTTTTCCTTTGATAAAATTAAAAAGATGTTCAAAATCGGTACAGAAAACAACTGATAAACAACTAAACACTGAAATGAACCTATGCAGTTTAATCAGATTCAGTATCGTGATCCATGATCTTGATCAAGAGATAAGCTTAAAGATTCTATAAATGTAATTATGTCCCCCAAATGAAGTGGGGGGACATTATGTGTTTACTCCTTTTCTTCTTATTATTATTATTTCTTCTTCTTCTTCTTTTTACTTCTTCCGCGAACTTTTCCGATACTTTTCTCCAAAACTGCCGGCAATGGTCGACAGTAATGAAAATGTCCACTTGTATAAGTAGTGTTTAAATCTACTTGTCTAAATGCAAAAATGACTTGCCCAAAAACCAGTTGTAACATCTGAAGCTATTGTTTTATGTTTAGATAAGTATAATCTTTATTGTCCTTCTGGACAAGTGAGATGTAATGTCTACTTGTCCGAAAGCAAAATGGATCTGTCCAGGACAACTGGACAACCCAGCAGTGGAATTTGTCTTGAAAGACCACCCTTTCTGCCACTGATATGTGGTCTCTCAAGACAAATGGTCTGTCAAAATAGGTTTTATTTAAAGGATTATTTAATCAAGTTGTTGTCAGAATGTGGTCTAAGAAGACAAGTGGTCTATTAAGAGCATGGTCTCTCAGTGGCTTTAATCTGAAAAGAACAAAATTCACATTTTTGTATATTACAGAAAAATTTATTTAAAATAGTGTTAAGTCAGCCTGATCCTGATCTGTAGCATCTTGACTGTGGTGTAGGTGTTTGTGTTCTGAAAGAAGAATGGTTAGTTCATTGCTAAAGTTTGATCTTTATAGCTCTGAAGTCTGAAAATGTTTTATAGTTAAATTGTTTCTACTTACGGTGATTAAGATATTAATTAAAGATTTTATTAAAATATATGTGATTTCCTCCAGCTTGGTGGTGAGATTTTATATGACATTACTCCTCAAATAGATTGCGAACATTTTGAGTAAGAAAGTCGAAGAAAAGTTTAATGTTTTCTCATTCATGTAATTATAAGTGTCTGAGTAGAAATGCTTTTGGATTTCAGAGTTGAATGTTTTCTTAATGATGTAAGTGACTGACTAGAAATTCTTTTGGATTTCAGAGATGAATGTTTTCTTAATGATGTAAGTGTCTGAGTAGAAATGTTTTTGGGGTTCAGAGTTCAATGTTTTTGTAATGATATAAGTATTTGAATAGAAATACTTTTAAGAGTATAAAATTGAATTTATTCTCAATTTTTTAAGTAGCACAGTAGAAATTCGCAGTGATTCTTTGAGATGAAAATAAACAGGATGTTCTGAAATATGTTATGGTGCAAAAAAACATCAGTGTGCTAATGAATAACTTTTAATTTAGGCACTTGGACCAATGAAGAACTGGTACGAGAGGGGCTAACAGACATCACAGAATCACCAGCTTTAATCACAGACATTGGAATGAAGGCTGTTGGCAACTGTTTTCCGACTTTAAAACATATCTACATTTACAACTGCCCCCATATCTTACGACCTTCAACATGGTTTACTCAAGGTAAAATATTAGCAGCTTCGGTCGAGTTTGGGCCAAAAATAAAAATACAATTGTTTGATGTGCCACAGTAGATCCACCTGATTTTTTCAGCAGTTTTGCTCACAACTTTTTTCGTTTGAGAAATGTATCTGAAACTTTGCCAGATTTACATTCTAAGTATAGTCAAAATTGTGTATAAAGGTCGCTCTAGGAAATACCGTATTTTATGGCCTAAATTTCTATAAAGGGGATAGGTAGAGTGGCAGATTTTCTGCAAAAATCCAGGTTTTTAAGTATTAGATAGGTCGAAGTGGAAGATAGGTCGATGTCGGCAGAGATGAAAACATGGATGGGGGAACACAAAAATACACCATTTATGTTTAATAACTAGCGCTAAAACGATAGTATCAAATAATCGGAGTAATATTTTGCTGTACGTTATTAGATAGGATTGTGATTAAAAAAGCTTACAAATCCTTTAGATTTGCATGTGTGTTGCATTTTATCATATTTAACATCACTTATATTACTCGTGTGTAGTTATAATGTACACATACGTCACTACTATGTTACCTGTCAAATAATCATTAAATTCATTTTGCCGTTATAACTGTAAAACCAACTACCTCATCCTTGTTGTTATTCTGTAGCTGCAATTGTCAAACAATTAAATACTCAAGGTTGAGTGTCAATTTGTTTATGTAACACTTTTTCCAAAGCTTTCTCAACTTCAAAGACTGTCGCAAAATCCTTATCAGTTGAAGGTCACATTCTAGTGAACACAGCTTGTAGTGTCCTGAAAGTCTGAATGAAGACTTCAACTTCACAGCAGGGTGTGCCGAGATAAGGGAATCATTCAAAAGTATAAACTGTACGGTATAGACATAATAATGTAAAACTATGGTATAGATATAATGTAAATGATGTACATGTATGTTTATTACTCAGTTTCTGACACAGTCTTGAATCCCAATGATATCGTAACTTGGAAGATCATTATTTTGTCACTTGATCATGTACACAGTGCATTACACACACACACACGCGAGGTCACATTTAATAGTTCTATTAATTGTAATTACAAATGGGTGCTTGGAGTAGGCCCCTAGATTATCCAATGAAGAAAGTTGAAATAGGATGATAAAATGGGGAAATGCAGATATATAAGTAAGACTAAGATAGGTCGCTGCAGTTGATATGCCGAGGTCACAACTTTGGAGAAAAAAATATTGACCTATAGGCCATAAAATAGCCATTATGGACAGGTGGCCTTTATCAAAAGGTTTATTCATGATAAAAAAGTGAACATAAGTTATGTTTGAATGGTCTTTAATGCAAATTTGACTGTAGTTATTTTGACAAAATTGCACATACAAGTAGATTTGTCTGACACATACTTGGACAAGATATTCTGTTCACTTATGAATAAAAATTTAAATAACTTTACATTTGCATTGTGGCAGCATATCTCGCTAAGACGAATACAAATTATGATAATGATGATTAAGTCTCCCAAACAAAGTTTGGAGACATTGTTTTTTTTACAATGTACATGTAAATCACTTTTATTTTGCGAGAAAGAGTTTTTGCCTAAATTAACGAATGAAAACGCTTGCAAATTTATAAAATATGCAAATATTTGCATTATGATACTAATAAAAATTTAATGTCCTCCAAAGGGAAGTATCAGTATGCGAAAAAAAACCAGTAAAACACTTAAAATTGAGTGTTTTACTGTTTATTTGCATTATGGTTTGTTTATGAAGCGATATTTCCCGCAGCTGATCCTATTTACTAGGTGTTAATGTAGACTGTGTTTATATCAGCTTTAAAGCCACATTCCGGGGAGTAATGTTCATAAATAAACTTTTCTGTACTCTATTAATGCGTATTCGTATTAACTTTTGTCGTATTTTCAAAGTCCTATTCCAACTTTTTAGTTAATTAATCGTGGAAAACACCTTACACATTGATCTATTTATAAACAGTAAGGTGTTGCCAGTCACGTGGTGATGCTCTATTGAGCGTGTTCGTTTCAATGTCCAGGACAATCCAGACAAGTGGAACACCAATCATTTGTCTAGGGCAAGCAATTTAGCCATAAACTTACGTGAATTATGTAAATTTTATCGACATCTTTGAAATAACTACTTCCTCCCCTGGTACATTCGATTGTAACATGTTCTGAGACTGTGCCGGAAAAGTACTCTGGGGTTGAATCGAGCACACCCTTTATATATTTATCACTCCTTCACCAGGGTAAATTTAAGAATTCTTACGGAATCCCCCTAATAACTCCATTGATTCATTGAATTTTTTTATTTTTTTTTTCATTTTCGTCGGTTAGGAGTGGTTTTCTAATGAAAATGTCAAAAATTACAATAACGTCCAGAAAATTACAATAACGTCCTGGAATGTGACTTTAATTGAGTGTTCCTCATATCACTTCACACAAAAATGTACTCTCCTTCATATCTCATGACCTCGTCCTATGGGACAAGTGAATTTGAAAACCTCTCGTCCCTAGACACCTTCAGCTTGTCCCAATTTGTATTAACTTTTATGGAACCATTAAGACTAACTATGAGACTTTATAATTGATTAAAATGGTAGTAAAGGATTTTAAAAGGGTCATGTTCATGGAAAGTTTTAGAAGCTGAAATTTAAGATGTTATAGATCTACAAGAAAAATTACTGGTCACTGGTGACGAGTACCAAATCCTAACTACATGTACTTGTCCCCAAGCCATTTATCACTCGTCCTGGACTCGCATAGCATTACAAGCAACATTCTTTACATAACCCTTTCAACCCTTCAGACCATAATAGACTGGTCTAAGACAATAGAAAAGAACATTCTACTTAGATGTTTAGGGATGAAAGGGTTCAAGAAGTTAAAACTGAAAACAGCAAGTAGTACCCTCCAGTACTCTCTTAATTTGAGTGTCCATTTACCAGTAGTCATACACGGAGGTTTAAATGTACCTGGAAAGAGACCACTGGCCTTCCACAAGTAAACTGATACAAAATCAGCTTAAGTTCCAATGTGACTCGATCCTGCACTGACGAGGTGAGAGTTGCTATAACCACTCAGTCACAGTGCCCCTGCCAAGAGGTGAGAGTTGCTATAACCACTCAGTCACAGTGCCCCTGCCTCTGTTCAAGTTACATGTAAAATATAACGGCTTGAAACATGCAAAACTAAAAATGTTTGCACCTTTAAAATCACAAAATTCATGTACATTAAAACTTGCAGTATAGCAACCTCTGTATAATGGGCAACTGTCTTATAAAGGACATAACCTCTGTTAACTTTTATACAATGAATAGATCTCTGTATAAAGGTCACCTGGCTATAATGGCTACTTTTGCCTTTTCCCCTGAGTGGTATTTATGTACATGTTTGACTGTATTTGCGATTATGGCTAAAATAAATATAAATAAATATCTAGAAATAGAAATAAATATTTGACTTACATGTACAATGATTGGAAGCCTGGGTTGATACCAGACTCAATAGCATTCTACATTGTAGATGTTTAAATGTGTATTTTAGGAACATTAAGCTGGGATAAACTTACAGACTTAACACTGAGGAGATGTCATGCCATAAAACTTGAGGATTTCTGTGACTTTATCTCCAAGTTGCCGTCCCTGCAGAGTCTCCACCTAGAGCAGATGTTCAGAGAACCACCAAAAGGATGTTCAAGGTAAACACAGTGGAAGCTGTCTTGAGGGACCACACCTTCTGCCACTAAAATGTGGTTTCAAAGAGGATTTATGTAATTGATCACGTAACTTAGTGGGTTTCAGAATGTGGTCTCACAAGACAGGTCCCAGCTGCACAATTGGTTGTTAAATTTAACGTGAAGTTGTTAACCAATGTTAAACCAACGGGCTAACTGTAGGTTAAATTTAACAATGTGTTGTGCAACCGGGTCCCGATCGTTGTCTCACAAAACAAGAACCTTTGTATCATATGCAACCTCCGTCAGTGTGAATTAATTTTTGACAGTCCAACTTGCATTATAAGCCACCTCTGTATAAGGGGTACCTCTGTATAAAGGCCATTCAAACATAAATGTAACTTTTGTTAACATTTTCATAATGAATAAACCTCTTTATAAAGGTCACCTGTCTATAATAGCTACTTTTGCCTTTTCCCTTGAGTGGCCTTTATAGACCAATTTTTTTTACTGTATTTCCAATATTAGTAAACACTTAAGATGAATTCATGATAGTAAAAGCATAATAAAATTATGCTTAGATAAAAAATGCTTAATTTACTCAAGAATTTATTATTATTACTTGTACTTTTTTTTTTTTTGCCTTGTTCACAATAAAAACTGGATGCGACATTATGTGTTGGCATTATAAGCAGTGTAAGAGAAAGTCAATTTTTTATGAACTGCTCACTGAAGTCTGATTTTAATATTGTTGACTAGCAAGCAAACAGTCTCAAGGTTAGGATATTGGTTTGAACTTTGATCTTTCTTTCTAGAGTAGTACGGTAACTGTTCCTTACCCAAGCATTTGTTAAAAATGTGAAAGTCACACAACTGAGGTCCTCTGGCACATTGAAAATTCCCTATTGCATTAGCATCAGTCCATAGCCCAGGTCAATATCTATGGCACTTAACCTGTTGTAGCTGGTGACGTCCTTATATAAAATGTAAGTGAACAACAATGAAACAAAAACATAAGATTTTGAGATGAATCACAAGTCTTTGGAGATTGATCTTAGTAGCCTCACAGTAATACAGTTGTATGTTTTAAAAATTGATGGCCTTCCTATCTAGCAAGTGATGTTTCTATAGCATGTATGAGTATGTGTGATTTATGTAAATACCATCAAACATATAAAAATGTTGTTTGAAATATAACAGAGGCTGTAAATTTGTTTATATTTTTTTTTTGAAGGGTCGGTCTTAGTGCTGGTACAGGAATGGGCATGTCCTCATCTGTTCTGAATCAACATTACCAACAAGCAGCCAATCAGGATGCTCAAAACAACAACAACGTTAACAATAATGGGAATGCCAATCAGAATGAGGATAGCAACGATGAACAGCAAGATGCTGATGAAAACATGGAGGAGGAGGAAGAGGAAGAGGAAATTGATGATGAAAACTTGGCCAATCAAATCAATGATGAGATGGAAGAACAAATAGTCAATGAAAATATTGAAAATCTGACCAATCAAAATGATTGTGACATTGGTGAAGAGGGAATGGTTAAGAGCAGTGATCATGTGTTAAATGAGGACAGTGGTGGTGTCAAAGGGGAGAAAATTGCTGGAGGCAATTTCTGTTCTAAATCAGACAGTGAGGATGAAGATGACAAAATAAAAGATGATGATAATGATGCTAGTGATAATGATTTAATTGAAAATAATTATGATGTGACTGATGATGATGATGATGATGATGATGATGAAGATGATGAGGATGATGTTGTATTAAGTGATATAGAGATGCATCAAGAACAAATTAAAACATATAATGTAAATAAAGAAATGAACTCAAGTGATATTCAAACAAGTGAAAAAACATGCTTTGTTAGTAATAGCGTACAAACTGAAATTTTAGCAAACAAGACAGTGGACCATTGTAGAGAGAAAAATGAAACCAATCAGACAAAAAATGTTGCCATGTCAACGTGTACAGAGATAAATATAGACATAACTGAAAGTCTGAAGGTTCGCGAGCAAGAAATTGGTAGAGCAAGGTGTTCAACGGGAAGTACAAATTATTGTAAAGAAAAATCACTCGGGTATAATTTTGCTGATACAGCAATATTACATGATGCCGATTACTCAGAAAGCACTGCAGAAGGTGCAGAAATAAAACTTGATTCTCATAAAGTTACAAATAATGATCTTAAACTGCAGTCAGATTTGTATGCAGATAATGTCGTTAATGACTCCGAATTCACAGAGGTTCCCATGGAAACTGTTGTCATTAATCCAGGGAGACCAAGAAAATCTGAATCTCATGCATGTGGAGGTTTGATTGTGATTGAAGATGATCCTGTGGATGAAGACGAGGAAGATCAAATTGAAGGTGATGTCATTTCAGAAAAGAGGGACATCAGGATGACGGAGATTGAATATAGTAGGAAACATCATGACATTGATAGAGACAGAATTGTTTCCAAATCAAAATTTGTTCAAAGTAGTTGCAATGTTTCACATTGTAAAATGACAAAACTGTCATCTGGTGATTGTTCAAATGATGACAAGTGCATCAATATAAATAGAGGACCATGTGACATTTCCCAGGATGCAGCACTAGCTCAGGAAAAATCTCATTTGAATGATGACAAGTGCACACATGGTGAAAATGAGAATGGAATCAAAAATGAATTTGAGAACAAGTACTTATCAACTTCCTCATCTGTGGAAACAAAGAAAAAATGTGATAGTCCAATGTTAGTTAAACAAAGGGAGGTAACTAGAATAACAGTACCATCAGTTTCATCTTCAACATTTTCAATTGTATCAACAGATGTGTGCATTACTTCTCAGCTCAAAGAGGAATCAGTAGATGTAAAACGCATTGAGGACTTAGATCACACTGGAGATAAAGTGACATATAAAACCCCATCAGGAGAGACTGATGAATGCTCATTGAAACAAGAAATGAACAAAGGTTTACCCCATTCTGATATATCCTCAAAAGCAGAAAATTCTAGGGGTACTGATAATATATCGAAATCTGAGGATTTACCATGTCAAAAATGCTTAGACCTGAGAACTGGGTCAAATGGGAGTAAGTCCTGCAACTGTGATACTGTAGAATTAGGGAAACATAAATCAATGGATGTAGCCAAAAGGAGAGGAAAAAGCCTAACAGGGGCAAAAAAAGGGTTAGTGAAAAAATTCAAACATTCAAGTGAATCTGATCTGTGTGCATCAAGTGTTATAACTCCTACTGACATAGAAACCCGCAAGACTTCGGAAAGTTCTATTGTTGTCTCAGTGAAGTTAGTTGATGAAGACAACGACTACGAGATGACTGATAAATCGAATGTCAAATCTGAGAAAAACTTGATATATTCCTACGATAATGACAAATGTGTGACTGGTACAGATGAGAAAGCCCAAGAAAAAAGAGGGAAAAGTTTGTGTGGTAAAAAGAAAGGATTAGTCATCAAAACTAGGGAAAAAAATGTGGATGAGATTGAAAAGGAATTGGAGGATCCTGCAGAAAAGGAGATGAATGATAGTGATGACGTGATCGTCCAACCAGAACTTTGTGATCAGTCGTGTGTAGCGAGGACTGAAGAGATTCGACAGACCATGGCAAAGGTAGACAATGTCAGGGTCAAATATGGGAAATCAGGTAAACATTCTATTTCAGGCGAAATTTTATACAGTAAAACTGCGATGAGTTGAAGTTCAAGGGACCACTTCGAAACATGGAGACTTTGACTTTTGTATGATAACAAAGAATAATACAATTTTTAGTCTCAGAGATTCTTTTTTTGAGTTTTTTTATTACTTCGAAACAAATTAATGATTTAATTAACTTAATTTTTGTGAAATCAAAATATTGAGTTTTTATGAGAAAGAGAAGAAAGACCATTGGGCAATTTCATACATACATGTATGTATACTTTGACTATGAATCACATGTAGAAGTTTTTTGATGGTTTTACAGAAATGGACTCCAAAATTATTCAGAATATAAAGAAATTGAACTCGTAAAAGTTCAAATTATAAATTGTAAGTAGTGTTAAATAGCAAATTTATTCAGGACTTTGTCAAAATTTCGAAACATTGACAAATTTGACACGTTGGATTTTCAACTCACCAAAGTTCTTCTGTACAGTGTACATGTATGATACCAGCCTTCAGAAGAGGAGATCTACTGGCTAGAGAACAATTCTCGCAAATTGCCAGTCCTTGTCACACATGTTGAATAAATGTCTCTCTTTTTTTTTAAAATGACTATGCATATATACTGAAATATTGCAAACCATTAGGTTAGCACGAATTGGTATACAGCGAGAAATTCAAATGATGAATAAGTTCAAAAATATCATTTATTTGTATTTGTTTGATCAGCTTCATGATAAGATCTATATGATCACAGATGTAAAAAAATGTATGCTACAAAGATATAAAACTCAAAGATTAATATTTATCTATAATTAGACATAAATTTTCTTCTCTCGTTTTAGCCAAAAGTTGTAAGGGCAGGCGGCGTCCAAAAGTCCAACCATATAGCGGTCCAAAGCCCAACATGTGTGACCAGAGTACCAGTACCAGTGATCCAGTGATTGAGGATGACCATATTCAGGTTCCGTAACTCTGTAATAACATAGTAAACATTGATATGTATTGTTCACAAATGTTTTTAGGTCACTTTATTCATTTACACCTAAAGACACATTTGGACTTTAGGGGTTGTGGTTGGTCAACAAATGTCAATATTTCTACTTGTCTAGCAGGTCAAGTACAGAACAAACACTTGCTGTAGGTGAGAGTCATGGTATTTTAAAGTGTTGTGCTTAAAAATTTGGTCATGGAGGTCCACAGCCTAAACAGAAGTCTCTAAATAATTCTCAGCAAATCTTTGAATGATATATTTATTTTTTTTCATGAAACTAATTCTCTTTCCACAGATTTTAAAGATCAACTCCAGGACATTGTTGTCAGTGAGTTTGAATGTTGTGGGAATCACTGGTTTAGTATTTGAAGACTGTCCTCAACTGTCAAAAATTTCAGGTAAGTTCTGCATTCAGAAGGTGAAATAGTAAGTAGGTTACCCAATCATGTGACCTTAGTCATGTGATCTGAGTTTCAGTATCAAAATCGTAACATTAGAAACATTTTATGACAGAAAAATTAATAGTCAGAATTAGGCCCAGGTCAGCTATAGTGATCACTTCACGTCTGTCGTCCATCTGTACACTTTTTACATTTTTGCCTTCTCCAAAAGTACCAAATGGATTTTGATGAAACTTTACAGGAAGCAAGTACTGATGGTCCTTTACCCTTTTTTGTGGTATTTTTGGACAGATCAGCCTACATACCATTCTTGATCTTCTTTTCACATTTGTAAATGGTGCTCAGATGAGCAGTTTAGGCCTTTTTTATGTTATGAACGTTATGACGTTACACAACAATAAACAAACAAACAACCACACTGGGCCTGACCTTATTTTCACAAAATATATAAGAAAATAAGATTTTTTATGCCTGTGTATGGCTCTCATTTGTTATTGTACATCAAGTACAATTAGTAAAAGTAGAAAAAATTGAAATATTTTAAGGGGGGGGGTTAAACACAGCTCAACTTTGGCAAAATCAGGTCATGAGTGTGTGGATACTCATTTGTGAGGTTAGGGTTTTACAAGTATCAAAATGCTTGAAGCATGTAACCATTTTTAGTATCAAATTAATTTGTCATTTTCTTTGTATTTTACTATTATACATTTTTACAATTACAGGTCATGCTTGTCGCGTGTTGAAAAATGTCAAAATCGGTAACTCGCCTAAGTTAAAGAAAGTAGAATTTACCCACTGTAAAAAATTGGATGATGAAATGGTGGCACAGCAGGTGGCTTCTCAGGGACCAGAGAGAAATAAGATCGTTTATCTTAGGCCTCTACATCAGGTGTGTACAGTGTATATCATCATCATAAAACCATGGTCCGGAATCGCGATGTTCTTTCCTATCCATGGTTTCGTGTGCTTGAAATCATTTGTTGCTAATAAATATTTATAAGGCGTAACCAAGGTGTGTCCAATTTATCTAATCACAGTTGTTGTGATCGGCAACGGAAGGCATAGATACCATGGGTAGGAAAGAGTATAGCGATTTTGGACTGTGGTTTTACGACGATGAGTGTATATATACAAACATTGTCAGTGTGTGTGTGTGTGTGTGTTTGTAGATGTATGTAAGTGCATGCATGAGTGTTTGTGTGTGCGCATGCATGTATTTAAGGATTGTTTTTCATTTTTTTAAAAAGCATGGAGTATATATGCAATGGATCATGGAAAAAAAATTATGTGCAGCACTAAGTAGTGCAGCATAAAAGTAGTGACCGTTCGTTTGCCGAGCCGTCTGCAGTCCTTTTGAATTAAAGTTTAAACCGTACGTCCCATGTCGTAATGTGACAAACGAATAGAAGGATCCATAGCACTATAAAGGTGAAAAGTTTTGGGGGTCCTTGGCTGCATACTCTAAAAAAATTGAAGCAAACAAAATTGACTTTATCATGTGTTGTTTTAAATGTACATTTTAATATATTACTTTATACAGTAAACCTGCTATAGTGGCAACCTCGATATAAGGATTACCTATAGGCCAGTTTTTCAAGTCCCTTGACTGCATACTTCAACTCAATTGAACCTGTGTATAAGGGTCACCTGCACATTAAGGTCAATATTTTCTGGTCCCTTTAGTGGCCTATATACAAGTTTCACTGTACTTACATTTCCCGCAGCAGTCTCCCATAGACTCTGTGTTAATCAAGACAGCATTCATATCAGCTATAAATGAATTTTCTCATATGATGTCACACAATGGTATAATTCCATTCATAACATGACTTCACACAAAGATATTTATTCAGAAAAACTCTATACTTTCCTTTATACCTTGTACTTCACTGTTCCATTATAATTAGACCGATCATGAGACGGGATGTTCTATTCCATTATTTTGTTTTCAATTTGAAAACTTTCATATGTAAATTAACGAATGAACGCTTGTCAAAATGCATTTATTGTCCTAGCGGGCGCTACTCTATTTATCTGTCACCCAAACGGCATCCATATTAATAATAAATACACTCTGACAAGCGTTCATTCGTTAAGTTTCTATGCTATCAGAATAATCTCCGATTTAGTAATGAAGCATTTGCCTTACTAATCATGATTCATTTGCCAAGGGGAAAAAAAACATTAGTCAGTTGGATGAGACTTTGAAAATAAAATGATATCCCATGTCATGGAAGACATTACATGTGAAAAACCCCACAGTTGGTCTCCTAAATGATATGGTATTTAGGCGAGATTTCATTTTATTTTGAAATTAATTTCTCTTTTTTTTTTTATGAAATGTCAATAATCTGTCATATGAACACACTTGTTTTACAGATTGATCTCACATCATTGGAACGGAAGTTATTTTCCGATGCTGATATTAATCATCATATATGTGTTATTTACGACTACAACGAGCTGGCTTGTAACAGTCACTACAACAGATTACGAGTGGTCACATGGGGAGACATATTTACTGGACTAAATATGTAGGTATATTATAGTACTATGGAACCTGTATTAAGAGACCACCCTTTCTGCCACTGAAATGTGGTCTCTCAAGACAGGTGGTTTCTCAAAAGAGAATTAATCTAAAGGATCACTTAACCACAGTTTCCCCACGATATACTGCCACCTTTTGTTTTTCTTAATTATGGCGATATAATGGGTTTGGCAATATATCAAGGTTTAGGCCTACAATTTAATCCTTGCAGTGAAATCATATTCTGTTTCCAACTCACTAATGTGATTTGGGATATTTTGGCCATTGTTTAAGTTTGTCCAATTTGGCCACCATATTAAGATGGCCAAAATTAAACCAACTTTTTATTTAAATGTCCAAAATATGTGTGATGGCTGGAAAATCTGGATTAGTTTCTTACATTAACCTAGAAACATTTCTAATGTTTAAAATAAATTTTTAACAGGTCGGTAACGAGTAATACAAAGGCTTTAGGTTTATATCCCCGATCTACTCATAATTATTTCTTGAGGTGTTATAATTTGTGTAAACACATAACGAGACAATATTTTCCCACTGTCATAGAAGTGACATTTGATTAAACTGGTATCCAGTTGTATTTCCGCTTCTATGAACAAAAGTACAGTAGTCAGTTGGGGACCAGCTTAACACTCAATATATGAGTTATCTCCCTTAGAGGTCATTAAATGATGTAAACAAGTGACCGTCAGCTTACAGTTGTTCTCACACCAGTTTATTCACCTGGTCTGGCAATATGGTCAAGGGATTTAACATGCATAAATGACCTTTTGTACCAGGGAATCAGTGGCGGATGGCGGTATGTGGGTTTTGGTATTATTACAGGGGAATTAATGGAGAGGAAATCTGTTCTTCGAGAAAGCGTTAGAGTTTGGCGTTACAACAGAGGAAGATATATCGGGGAAATCTGTATGGGGTTTTATGGATGTGGTCATACAAAGCAGGTGCTCTTGGATGGTATTGGTCTCACAGGACAGGTTCCTCTGTATATAGTTGTTATTCCATACCTTTTTTGGGGAACATAAAACTATTGTGAAGTGTAGAAGATCTAGGTTACTGTTGCCACTGTTGTTTGATGGGACGATAGTCTGAAACTGTCCCAGATATGCATGGAAAAACTGTTTTATTTATCTAAATTTCATTTAGCATAAACTTTAAAGCCACATTGCAAAGCAAATAATGTTCTATGAAATGATGTCCATCTGACTGTCCGTCTGTGTCAACAATTTGAGTTAGCCATTTATGAAAAAAAGTTGTTACTTAACATGATGATTTAGTTTAGCTTTCATGTTTAGCTTCGTTTTGCGTAAACAGTTTAGAGTATCACATTGTAACATGATGATTTAACATTATGACATAGTTAACAGTGTATATAATTATCTCATTGTCCAGTATAGTGTTTATTTGAACATAATACCAATGTTATAGACTGGGGATGGGGGGGGGGCAAAATACTGTATGTGTATTTAAATAAGCGCGCTCATATTTTAGTGCTCTGAGGAGGTGTAGACTGATTAGTACAATCTTGAATTTGCGCAGTTAATAATTACCATAATAGGCACAGTAAATGATTCATGTTCATTTACATACTAGTGTCTTTTTATAACACAATAACATCCAGAAAGTGTCCATTTTACAGTTGGTTTACGTTCAATAAGTGCCCTTTTTAAAGTTGATTTAAATGCAAAAAGTGCCTTTTTTTAAATTAGCACCCTGCCCTTTTCAAATCCTGGCTGGAACACTGTAACTTTTTGGTTTTGTTGTGTTTGCACAGAGAAATTTTAGCACTGCACTTGAATTATTGCAATGACTTGCTAATATTAGAATACCGCTAAAATAATTACACATACAGAAATTGCTCAAGACCATCATTTCTGTCTATGACTATCATTTGAGCTTGAAATTAAGATAAATGTAGAGTTCCAAAACAGAAGATTGTGGTATAAGACAAGGCCAAATGATAAGCCTAAATGTATTGTCACAAACCATCTAAGAGTAGCCATTGTTTAATTACAGAGAATTATTAGACCTCTACAGTTTTCCGACATGGTCAAAAGGAAGATGGCGGCCAAAGTATCCCTGGGGAAGGGGAATATACAGAATGCAAGGTATGGTACAGATATGAATATTACAAAGCTTTAAGGGTCCAAAGTCGCTGAATTTACTCAATAGTCATATAAAATTTTATCTTTTTAAAACATACAAATTAATGCTGCAACTGGACATTTTTTGAAATTGATTGCATACAGTAAGAAATTTATGCATCACATTTTTTGTGAAATGCCAATGAGGTAAAAATACAAACATTATGTAAGTCTTTTATTTACATTTCTTGTAAAACAGGTAGAAATGGAAATGGTTCCATGTGGCATCTAATTACAGACATACCGTGGCTTCGGCCACTTAGTGAGTGTCCCAGATTGTCTGAGGAAAATATACACAGACTGGACCATATACGTAAG
Source organism: Atrina japonica (assembly GCA_030159075.1). NCBI lineage: Eukaryota > Metazoa > Mollusca > Bivalvia > Pterioida > Pinnidae > Atrina > Atrina japonica. The sequence continues at coordinate 964,885 of BROG01000149.1, forward strand.
TTTACACCTATACTAAAAGAATACATTTTCAGATTTTGAGAGAATGAGTTTACAGGTGTTGATACACCTGATCCGAGATACTGAGGTGACATGTGTTGATACATCTGATCTGAGATACTGAGGTGACATGTGTTGATACATCTGATCTGAGAGAATGAGTTCACAGGTGTTGATATACCTGATCTAAGATACTGAGATGACAGGTGTTGATATACCTGATCTAAGATACTGAGGTGACAGGTGTTGATACATCTGATCTGAGAGAATGAGTTTACAGGTGTTGATATACCTGATCTAAGATACTGAGATGACAGGTGTTGATATACCTGATCTAAGATACTGAGGTGACAGGTGTTGATACACCTGATCTGAGAGAATGAGTTCACAGGTGTTGATATACCTGATCTAAGATATTGAGGTGACAGGTGTTGATATACCTGATCTAAGATACTGAGGTGACAGGTGTTGATACATCTTATCTAAGAGAATGAGTTTACAACACCCATGGTACACCTTATCTTAGATAATTATTTTACAGCACTGTGGTACACCTACTCTTAGATACTGTGAACATGGATATTTCCGTGTGTTGTTAATTATGCTATTTTCTTACACAAACCATATGTGTGGGGGGATATGTTACATGATGTCACACCTAACTGTGACCAGTCCTGTATTAAAGGATGATTCTTAGCTCAACTGTGGGACAGGTACGTATCCCCACACATGAATTTCCATGTTTACAGTAATTAGTTTACAGGTGGTGAGGTGCCGTGATACACTTTATTTTAGAGAATTAGTTTAAGTCAGTTTAAATGTGTCATGATAAACCTCATTTGGCATCATAGTTAAACCAAAGTCCAGAATCACTATGCTCTTTCCTACCTGTGGTCTCAAGCGACCGAAATATCTAGTAGCTAATGAATATTTGAAAGGTGTAGGTGTTGTCCAATTTATCCAATCACAGTAGTTGTGATCGGCAATGGTAGTTATCACATAGTCTGTTGATCCAATGCAATTCTGAAATTGTTTAAAAGTTTGGATCTGATTGGTTGATGAATGCGAGCACCATTTACTTGTATTGGCTGAGACGTCATGAATAATAAAGATATGTACGAGAGATTTTGGTTGCATGAGACCACGGGTTTTAAGACGATACTCATCTAGCTAATCATAGAGAATTGGTTTATATCGCATAGTCTGTTGATCCAATGCATTAATACACACTAATCCAAGAGAATAAATTTTTGGTCGAGTGTTAGCTAATATCTAATACACCTTGAAAGAGAATCACATTAAGAGTCTGAGTTATAATTTTAGTGTAAAGTTTGAATACATACAACTTCTGACATATTTGCCAGATTTAAGGGACTTAAAAAGAATGAAAAACAGCTCATTTCTTGCGGGCAGAAATATTTCTCAAATATGTTTCTTTTATCTTTACAGCTGGTTTATACTGTCCGAATACAAAGGGACACTTCGGTGTATCTCAATGCTTAGAAGATTTGACAGAAGAAATAGCAGAACAAAAAGCAGCGGGGACATATGTCTTGAGTCATACCTGCATTGTTTACATTAATCTCTGTGATGTTTCTGGCAAACCCTGCTATGACCCAGATTTTTCATGATAATTTTACCAGTGTTTGTGGCGCCATCTACACTCCATTTTCATGTGTAGCAAGCAGATCAAGACTTTTCTTATATAATTTTAAGCGTTGCCTGAACATGCTGTAAAATTGTGCATTTAACCATTTTTGGTGGGACGGTTCAGGTCGGTTCGGTTCAGTTTTTACTGTTTTGGTTCTGGGTTTTCAGACTACAAGTGCAACCACAGAAGTATAAACACAATCTAGAACACGTCATTCGACTAGCACATATTTCTAACCCAAATTTGAGACCCTGTGGTGCAGTACAGTCATATGTGGGCTCTAGTTCATATCTCTACCTTACACTCTATTGTGAAATTGTATATCTTTAAGATAAACCGGTGCATGTCATTGCAGAAGGTACATTTCTAACAAGCTATTGAGCAATGATACTGCAGTACATTGTAATTTACTTATATGGGACACTTGCATCCAAAATATTCTCTCCATTTACATTGCTGTATTGCTTTGTTTTCTTATTTAATTCACTACGACACTAACACATTTTACTCATGACATCTTGTTTCATCTTTACATCTATGGAATTACTTTTTGGGAAAAGTAAAATATTTATGAGAGGGTATAGAATACCACAGGCTGAGGTTCACAGAGCAACTGTCAAAAACCTTGCCTTTCTGCATTACAGTAGAATAAACACTGTCATGTTTATGTTTGCCTACTGACGCTCCCCTACTGACGCTCCCCTACTGACGTCCTGTTGATTATGCATAGGCTCTATTTGTCATCTGGTTCTGGTTTGATTTGGAAATTATCCCATCCAAAAGTAACTCGAATAAGTCAAGCCCTCACCATTTCTGATTCCCCCTTCTTTCGAGGAATGAAGTGATCGTATTTAGTGGAATATAACGACTGTTTAACAACACTAAAGAATCGCTTCATATTCGCCACCATTTGCAATTTATACTGACAACTCTAAACACCTAACAGGACACAATATTATGAAATAACTGAAGGTCATTTACACACTGGATATATTATTACATCAACGTTCAAATTATCTTTGTTTGTTTTATTAGACGTATTGGGGTTTGTTTCAAGTAAATAGCATGTCGTTTATGTCATATCAACGACCTTCCTGAATAATTTTTAACTGAACTGAACTGAAATCCTGAATATACAAACCGTAACAGTTCATCGGTTATTAACCAAACCGTCACACCCCTACTAACCATGTTGATATCATAACATCGTGTGTTTACGATGTTTTTGAAAGTAAAGTGCTAATATTAAGATTATGTGTCAAGTTTGATAATATAACTTACAAAACCGAACATTCCCTTACTAAAAATCCTAAAGTGAAACCTGTCTTTACAGACCACCCTCTCTGTGCCACTGAAGTGTAGATTTACTAGACAGATGGTCCCTCAAAAAAGGTTTTATTTTAAGGATTACGTAACAAAGTGGTTTTCAAAATGTGGTCTGACATGGCAATTGAAGGATCATATTACCAAATACAGTAGAACCTCACTACTAAGACCACCTACCCGACTGACTCAAAAGTCAAAAGTAGTCATCTTTTAACCAAGGGTCTGAACTTGTGATGCCATGTTCCGTGTTCTTATATGATAACCATGAAACGATGTTTAATGTCCATTGTTTAATATAACGTATTCGCACATGACATGTACAAAGTCTCATAGCATCTGCTATTGTCAAGTGTAGAAACAAGAGTAACTCCCTCACACCCATCTGGACACATTATAATACACTGCAACACATTAAAGGACATTAAGATAATGCAGTGTTAATGGACTAGAACATTAAACCTAATCGCAGAGTTCAAGAAAACATTACAATATATTGCATTAAATAATATCTATTGAGAAATTTTCAAGAGACAGAATTTTTACAGTAAATGTGAGGCAGTTTCCTTAGTGGGGTGCTCTTTTGGCAAGGTTCCACAGTTATCTTAAAATGAATCGCTGTCCAAATCTGTTGTCTGTGGTATAAATACAGTCAAACCTGTATATAGGGGCCATCCAAGGGACCAGAAAAGATTGACCTTTATGTGCAGTTGACCCTTATACACAGGTTCAGTTTAGTTGAAGTATGCAGTCAAGGGACTTTAAAAAACTGGCCTTTATAAACAGGTAATCGTTATATAGAGGTGGTTGCTATAGCAGGTTTTATTGTACTTCTAAAATATCAATGTGTCCATGTCCAGGTTGTTTACTGCTTGTCAAAGGTCAGTGGTATCTCCCCTGGTACAGTAAATACTGCCATCATTTGTTAAGTCACAATTTGGCATTATAAAGGTGTTTGGCGATAAATTCTTATGTAAAAAAAAAATATATTTACACACTTGCACACGTCCTCGTACAGTACCATACACACTAGATATCCATAGTAGTAGTATACTTAGTTTCTTATATGCATACAATAAAATCTTGTTATACTGCCACCATTTTTTCAGTTGAAATTTGTCATTTTAAGGGGGTTTGGAAATAGGTTGAGGGAAAGCTTAAATGAAATTATAGAAAAAATAGGAAAAGTTAACTTTCAAAAATTATGGTGTTAAGTGAAATGGCAAATGAAGCCAGGGGCATTTGAAAGAGGTTTTACTGTACATTGTAACCGGGTTCACTCCTCAACCATTAATAAACTGGTTGCCACTGTATTACTGAAATATTGTTGTGTGGCATAAAAACACTTTAAAAAAAAACCTGAAAATAAATGGGCATAAAACATTCGAACAAACAAAAAAATCTTGGTGGTTAATTGGTGACTCAATCAGATTAGGGTTCATCCAAAATTTAGAGCCTCATATTTCACATCGTGTACATGTCTTTTCAAGATCATTTTCATGAGAGACCACCTGTATGTGACACCACATTTTGAGAATCCACTCGGTAAAATAAACCTTAAATTAAAACCTATAAGGGACCACCTATCCCGAGAACACATTTTAGTGGCAGATGATGGGGTGGTCTATCTAGATAGGTTTCAGTGTATTGCAATAAGGCAATTAAAATCAATTTACATCAATACTTTTTTTTTGCTTGTTAATTGTTGAAACTGAATAAAACTTATGATTCAATATGTCTTTGTTTGGTCTCTTGTTTATGTGGAGTCTCTGGTTCCAAGTGCTCAGAGCATCACACTTTAAATACATGTAATGACATCTCTGTTCCATAACTGGATAGCTGGAAACCAACCCTAATATATAAGGAAGATGGCCAGTTACTTACAGAAGACAATGCTTTTGTCCTGTACTGTGTAAAAAAGTTTTGTCCTCTGGTTGCTATCATATGTCACAAGAATATGAACTGCACATGTGTACACTCAGGTGACCATTTAAGCCCATGGATATCTTAATTGGAATGATATCTCAATAAGAGCAGTGTGGAAGAGAATGACGGTAATATGGAATATGTCTGGTCTGGTAATTCAGTTGAAGCAACACCCAAACAAGCAATTCAAATGCAACTTGCTGAACAACATAAATATACTTGCAGTAAGATTTTTTCTGAGATGTTCTTGGCACAAAGCTATTAGAAAAGCTGTAGGATATTCATCCATGGCACCTGATCCCACCTCTGGATTTCCTGAGGTCCTTTTTTTGTTTGTTTATTTATGACCTCAGATTTTTTGGTCTCTAACATTTTGAAACCTATGCTAGTTATCACTAAACAAGAATTTTATGAACATAATTATGTAAGTTCAAGCCAAACCAAAAACTTCATTACATCAAGTAGTATCTGCCTTCCTGGTTCAGGTCAAACCAGAATTTTCATTACAACAGGTAGTGGCTGTAATTTCCTGGAACAGGACAAACCAAAACTTTATTACAACAGTAGTGGTTGTACCTTCCTGGTTCAGATCATGCCAGAAAATCCATTACAACAGGAAGTGACTACCTTCCTGGTGCAGGTCAGACTGGGATCTTCATTACAGCTGGCCTAGGTAGTGGATATGCCTTTTGGGACAAATCGAACCAAAATACTATTAAAACAGTGGGTGCTGTATTATCCTGGTTCAGGTCAAATGAGAAACTTCATAACAAAAGGTGGCTGTACATTCCTTGTACTGGTCAAACCAGAAACTTCATTACAACAGGTAGTGTCTGTACCTTCCTGGTACATGTCATATCAGAAATAATCATTGTAGTGACTACCTTCCTGGTTCAAGCCAAACCAGAAACTTAATTTAAACAGTAGTGACTGTACCATCCTGGTTCAAGCCAAACCAGAAATCTCATCTAAACAGGAAGTGGCAATACCTTCCTGGATCAAGGCAATCAAGTAGGTACTGGCAACTTTCCTGGTTCACGTCAAACCAGAAACTTCATTAAACAGGCTGTGGCTATACTTTCACCAGGTGCTTAGTATAAGCGCTCAAAGACAAGTGTTTTGGGTGAAACTTTTGAAAGAGAGGTCCACTATCAAGGAGTGTGGCATCACTGGCATGCTAAGATAATCCTCAGTGCAGTGTAAATCACACTTATTCTTGATATAACTTGAAAAAAAATTTGGACTGTAATGATTATAAAGATCTTTAGGATTTTATTAACTTTTCTTGTACAAGTTTGTTATTTCCAACAACATATATTTAATCTCAAACATAATACAATGTACACATTAATGTATCTTAAATCACAGCATGGAAATAACTTTTTCCACAAATTTTTTTTACAAAACTGTTATTTTGTTTTACGTCTTTAAGTTTTTCCTTCCTTTTTCTGCTCTTCCCTTATTTTGTTAATACAAAAATTTGCTTGATTCAGTGCATCCTTATTTTTCATCGACTTGGCTTTACTCTGACCTATTTCACAATATTCTAAAGCCTTCGCTAAATCGGAAGTCCGCATATAAAGTGACCCCAAGTTGCAATAAAGAACAGGGAGTGTAATGTCTTGCGTTCCTTCACCGACCTCAACAGCTTTTGTAAGAGTGCCTTCAGCACCTCTGTAATCTTTTTTCAGAATTTGGACTGATGCCAAGTCATTAAGAATAACAATCCTCTGTGGGTGGTTTTCACCAAGATACTTGTTTGCAATTTCTTCTGATTTTTTCAGCATGGCTTCTGCTGGTTCATAGTCTTTCTTTTGCATTAGCAGTCTAGCATAGCTCTCATAACTAATGCCCAGTAGCGCATATGTATTTTCATCAGCTTCCGGATTCTCTTTTATTTTAGCCTCTTGTGTGTCGACACAAAATTTATACCCCACGTGAGCTTCATCATCTCTCCCCATCATCGCGTAAGTGCTAGCTAGTTTGATACTAAGTTCTACCATTGAATTATCTGTAGTTGATATGCCCTTTTCTAAACATCCTTTCATGGTTTCTTTATACAGTCTTTCTGCTTTTTCGAGTTGACCTTGGCTCAAAGCTAAATTTGCCATTCCATCGTATACATAAACTCTGGTATACATAAGTTTTTTGGCGTCAATGTGACGGAGTTTGAATTGCTCCTCCGCTGCATGAAGAGCCAGATGATAATAATTCTCCGCCTCTTTATACTGTTCCTTTTTTATGGCGAGATATGCCAGTCTTATGTGAACCTTCACTGGATCCTCTTCTTCCCTTTTCTCGAAAAATCCAAAAAATCCTCTGAGAATGCCTACAAATCCTACCGTAGGTACGACAGCGTCGCCATAGCTACAACAGACAAAGGACAGAAGATTCAAATATACAATAAGTAAAGTGATATACAATACAATCTGATATTAACTTAATCCAGGGTTTGTCCGATTTTCTGTGACAAGTCCATTTTGCATTTGGACAAGTTGATGTTACTTCTCACTTGTCCAAAAGGACAAGTGAAATTGTTGAAGACAAAACTAAAGATTATTCTTGTTTAAACACAAAATAATATATATGATGAATTTTTTAACAAGTCAATTTTGCATTTGGACAAATACATGTAGACGGGGGAAATTTAATTATTGCCATCCTCTGAAATCTTTAAAAAAGAACACAAAAAAACTTTAAAATACAAACTTAAACTAAATCCTATAAAATACTGAGTTTTGGGGTTTTTTTTTTGGGGGGGGGGGCGATCACCTCCAGATGACAACTGTTGAGACCTCAGTCTTTTCAAAAAAGGGGCACTACTTAAATTTTGTAAGTACATGTACAATGTATTGGGAAAGACTTAAAAAAAATCAAAACTTTCACTGTATAAATTTTTGTAAAAATATACAGCTGTATGCTAGATTATATCTTATTATACTGGAATCTGTTTTGAGAGACCACTTTCATGAAATACCACTTTCCTTTGGCCAAAAAACCCCCACAAACTTGATAGGATATCTTGGGTACTTGCTTCCTGTAATAGTGTGGAAAAAATGCCCCCCAGCCCCCTTTATTTTTTGTAGTTTTAAAAAATTCATAAAAAATTCAAAAATTAAATTTCAGGAAAATTCTTTCGAGAGCATTTCCCTACCTAATTACAAGTAAAACACATAAAATAATGCATCATTATAAATAAAAGGGGAGAAAATCAAAAAAATCATACAAAAAAGAATGAAAATGACAAAGTCTGAAAAGACGTCAAAAAAGTGTCAAAAATTTATTTTCCGATTTCTACAAAATTAACAAACTTGAACCATACATCTTTGTAGACCACTCAGATGCAATTAGTTTTTCAGAAAAGTTCACCTAAACCTGTAGGCCGAATTTTCTGCCCCAATTTTAAGCGTTTTTGTTTTTGGTTTTTTTTTTGTGGTTCGGCCTATTTTACCACAAAAAAAAAAATCGCTTAATATCGGGGCAGAAAGTTCGTCCTACTAAACCTACGGTTCAGGTGAGCTAAAACGTCATTACAATAAATCAATAATTTTTTTCACGAACAGACAGTTATACCAAGTGTATACATGTCTTGTCAGTGAGCAACGTTCATTCCATCCACTGTAAAATGGACTGGTACAGTAGAACCTGTCGGGAGATACACACACCCCCTTCCAAGTTCCAGTTGCATAACTGAAATCATAATCAATCCCACCGGAGACAATATTTTGTGTAAATAGTCAAATATATAATTTGGCTCAGACTTTCAAAACATGTATAGATATATAACGTGTAAGAACGACATTAATTTTAGCGTCTTGTTCATCAGTCAGTCCTTACTCAGTTACTGACCGAGTCAGCGAGTGAGTCAACTTTCTGTTTCAGTGTTTGACACGAACAAAACTAAACGTGTACCTCCTCTTTCCTGTTTGGAGAAACTGCAATCTTTTACTAAAGTTTTGTTTAGCGACTTCATAATGTCTAGACACACTAGCATAGGACAAGTATTCTGCTTTGCGAATCTCTCTAAATGACTTTCTTAGACCTCCAAGATAAAGTCTCATGGACATGGAGGCTGCCATATTGGAATAAAAAGGGAGACAACTCAAGATGAGTATCAAAACAAATGCATATATAGTATATGCTATTCCTTGCAGAATTTACAGCTGCTGCAGGATGGCAAAATTGGGGATTTTTAAGGAATTCTCTCTATATCTTTGATATCAAACCACATTTAAAAAAAAACATTCATGAAGACTCATTTCTAAAGCAACTTTGATGAAACTGATAAAATAAATTAACTGCTTTACGTCAAGTTCGGACTATTAATTGGTCCCGTTCTCCCGAAATATATTTTTTTACCACGTGAAAAAAAAAAAAGAAAAAAAGAAATTGCGTGTCCTATATATACCACCGTATATTTGAAGTAGGGGAAAATAATAAGTTCTTCACTTTTGTCATCCTGTTGTAGTTGTGTTGATGCTTAAAATACCATATCTTCCCAATTCAAGGTTTTCCGATCCACTTGTTGACTTCGGAAAGATGGGAATACCAGTTCACCATGTTCCCACTTTAAAAAAAAAACGAAAAAACCTGGTAAATCAAAAAGTGGGAGCATGATAATTTTATTTAGTTTATTGAAACGCATCGTAATTTATCTAAAAATATGAAAGTTTTATCTTGACTCTTTTGTAAACAATTGGAAACATCAAATATTCAGTAAAATTAAATGTTTAAATCATAGAATGTAAAAGTTGTCTGAATTTATATGGAAAATTATTTACGTGTTATTTAGTTGCACTAGGCCTACCGTTTGACTTGTTAAAAGACAACATTTTTGTTTAGCTGCAGTTACACGTCGAAAGCGGTAGATTTTAGTCCATATATAGATAAATATAACTGACAGCGTCTGTGATTTATTCAGCCAAGTTTACTGGGATTTCATTGTACATTTTTCGATGATGAAAGACCAAAGTTTTCAGAATCGGAATTGTGCGAAAGTAAAATGTTGTTAGTTTCTCTGAGTTAATGAATAGAATTAGAAAAGATAAATTAATTCTTGTTGCTTTATCTAAATTTTGCGAAATTCAGTTAAAATCTTAATTTAAATAACATTTACCTTCCTACACTGGGTGTCCGTGGCCGAGTGTTTAGAGCATCGCGCTGTGAACCACGACGTCTCTCACTTCTGGACAGCCAAGGTTCTGATTTTTGTGAGAAAATTTTCTAGTTTACTTGCGGAAGGCTGTTGGTCTCTTCCCAAGTACATCACCCACCATTAAAAACTGGTCGCCATCACCATGTAATTGAAAAAAAAAAATGGCATAAAACACTATCCAAAATAAATGAGAAATATTTCTTCCTGTTTGATGTACTTAAATGTTCACGCGTGTTGTTAGTTCATTTGTATTTTCATGCCTCATGTAAGGCCGTTTAAAATAGTGAAATAAATACTCTTCAAGTGTTCAGTTCTGTATTATAGGCCTATCCGGAAATTTTAGCTCCCATTTAGTTGAAAACAAAAAAATAAACTGAATGGTTGAAGCATGGACATACATTCAGGGCGAATTTACGACAGTGTACATGTAGATATGACTTCAACCATAAAATGGCGAAAATAACACCATGGGCGAAAAATTCCAGGTGTACCGGCTACTATATACATGTATCATATGTACAACATTTTATTTACGTTTTGGTGCTTACATTGGTTGTTGGTTGTATTGTTGTTTATTAACGTCCCACTCAAGAATCTTTCACTTATATGGAGACGTCACCAATGCCGGTGAAGTATGGTGGCTAATTTCGGCCATTTCGCACTATGAAACGTGAAAAAGCAAAACTGTAACACATTTTTGGCGCTTTTTGCTTTACTATGCATCAAGAAAAAGCGCCAAAATGCACGCGAAAAACCGCAACATTTAAAACGGTGCTTTTCGCCCCACATTTGGCACTTTTTCGGGTTATTTTGGCGCTTTTTCGCCTTCCGGTAGGCATGCGCACATTTATTTTCATTTGCCATTTGCAAAGAGCGATATCGTATTTGATAATCCACATAAACGACACATATATAACCGACCGTTCTTCGATAAGAATGGATCACGAATTATTTTTCAAAAATCGTGCACACATTTAGAGTAGAAAAAAATTAGCCGATACTAGCTATCCGTGTAGGTTTTTATTAACACTTTCATAGTCACGCAGAAATTATTAAATGAAGATAAAAAAAAACAGTGAAGAAGAATCAATGACAATCCGATATTTCCCCCTAAAATAAAAGTCTAATTAACTCCCTAAAAATAATAATAATAATACTAGTAATTATAATATGCACTTTACTTGACATTTTAATTGATTTATACTCTCCCTCTCCATAGATATCATTTTGCCGTGATCTGTTTTTTTCCCATACTTCTTGTATACTTTTATGTGTCCCGATTTAACAGGTATTTATAGTGTCAATTTTATTCCAGATTTAATATAATTCTTACGCATGTCTACTGGAAGGCGAAAAAGCGCCAAATGTGAGGCGAAAAAGCGCAGTTTTAAATATTGCAGTTTTTCGCTTCTTTTTTGTTTTTGTTTTTTTTTTTTTTGCGTTGCACAAAAATGCAAAAAAAAGCGCCAAAAAATGTGATATAATTTCGCCTTTATTTTATTATTTTTTTTTTGCCTTTTCGCGTTTCAAAGGGAAATGGCAGAAATAGTCACCATAGTGAAGGGCTTCAAATTTTTGCCTATGCTCGGTACTTGCGGCCATTGACCAGTAAGGGTTCTTTAACATGCTGACACCTATTGTGACATGTGAAGGACAGGAATCCGACCTGCCGCCGGCTGGACACAAACTCACGACCTTAGGATCAAAAGTCGAGCGCGCTTCCGACTGAGCTTTGATGTTTACATGTTTTGGAGTTCAATGTTGACGTTAGTTACACTGATAAGGACATTAATTTACTCAAGAATCTTTCACTCATATGGAGACGTTACCAAATGCCGATGAAGGGCTTCAGATTTTGGCCTATGCTCGGAACTTATGGCCATTGAGCAGGGAGGGTTCTTTTACGTGCCGACACCAACATTGACTCCTGAAGTCACATTTGGACCTGTCCATTTCGAAAAATGGTTCAGTCCACTGTCAGAATTCAGGGGGTGTATGATTTAGAATCAAAATTTTATAATGATTTTACATGCAATATGAACTTGTTCACCCCAGAATTATGACAATAGACCATACTATTTATTGATCTGGATGAGTCCAAATGTGACAACAAGGGTTGAGCAGATCAGTGTATGTGTATCATGTTATCACTTTTTTGATTTTCCAGTTTGAGTTTTTATCAGAAACTGATAACATAATGCGATTTTCATGTTCTCACATTTTGATAAAAACCGGTAATTAAAAAGTGAGAGAATGACCTAAAATTTAATTACATGTACTTTTCCCATCTTGATTTAGTCACTTCCGATCACGTAATAATGAAAGACGAAGTGGCAAGTAACTAACATATTATTCTGCTTTTTAAACAAATGAACAATTTAAAGAAAATCTTGTATAAATATATCATATACATGTATATTCCCTAAGTAAAGTAGTATGAGTTCTGTTTACAAATAAAGTTTAAACTAAAGTAGAACTTTATTTATCTGCAGTTATTGTTTTAGTCAATGTATTCGTATCATTTATTTATTGTTATTATTGTATAATATATAACTAGTAATCGTATTCGTGTTTCATCTAATGTAATACTACATCACAAATCTGCAGGCATTATTTTCATATCTTATCTATTGTTATCATGCTACGCCTCAAATCTGCAGTTATTGTTTTAGTTATTATCGTACTTCTTATGCCTCAAATGTTTCTTATGAGCTGTTCATTGTCAGCAATTAATGATGTTTGTACCCCTTCCTTTTTGTGTGGTCGACTCACTTTGTGTAAACAGTGCATCCCCATATACTCCTGCATACTTCACGACTACCCCTTCTCATTCAAATTGCTTGCTTTTTATTGTATCTAATATATATATTTTTTACCAAGGTTATCTATTTAATTAATATTGATGTGTATCAAAGGAAATGGATGATACATAAGTACTTAAATGTGCTTGTTTTCCAAATCCTTTTGACTGTAATTTGTGAGCACTGTGTGTATATGAGTTCTGTTTACAAATAAAGTTTAAACTAACTTTATTTACTTAGAAATTACTTATTATTTCTAAAAAAAAAATGTCATGTGTCATGGAGATGTAGACGTCTCCTTTCGAACGGACACACCCACCGCGAGTCCACAGACAAATTCAAATGAAACAAAAGTTGTTTGTAAAACAGTTATGCCTCCCCCCCCCCATTAACGGTAACTGAATTATTGGAATTGCACAGTTCAAGGAACATAACTCTGTCATAAATTACGCCTATGTGCAGTCGCTTCAGAGATAATGAACAGAAACTGTTGGTGTACGGACCGACCAACAGCGGCAAAGCAATATGCCCCTCCTTCTGCGAAGAGGGGCATAATAAATGAAGAATAAATCCTTGTCGCAATCGGTACAGAAGATTCAACAACCACTCTCGAACAGGCAAACAACATCTCACCACAGGAGCCTGAAATTCTGTCCGTATATTGATAAACATTTTACAAGTCATTTATTTTGAACTGGAGCTCAACTGATGAATTAAGTCTAATTGACAGACACGATCATCCAGTTATGTTTGTAATACTTATATAGCATTTCCTCTGTAATGAAGGGAGAAAGGGGAAGGGGTGCAACAAGTTTTCGGGCCACGACCGACTCCTCCTGTAGTTTGAAGTTTGCCTTCACACTTTCACAAAACAAACAGTTGTACAGCTTGTATAATGATTATTCTACCAATACACGGTCATTTTGCAATTATCATACAAGTACAAACCTCAATCTTATATATATATATATATATATATATATATATATATATATATATATATATATATATATATATATATATATATATATATATATATATATATATATATATATATATATATATATATATCTGTTATATAAGAGAATACAACAAGGACATCATTATGTAAATTGATATTAATTTTAACCCTTTTATCCCTACAGACCACAATAGACTCATCTAAACAATAGAAAAGAGAATTCCATTTGTAAATATAGGGGTGAAAGGGTTAATGTGTATGCTGATATTTGTTATTATTTTTTTAAAGTATCTTCTTTAAATCACTAATTTAACATTACCTCAGTATCATGCCCATGGCCTGTATATCGCCAATATAAGCCTACGATTGATAGTCCTCCAATCCACGAAAGAATCCAATATTAACTCGCACATCATTCATATTCGATTTCTTTTCACAAATTACCATACCATATTATAACAAGTTTTCTTTTCATCCGAGATTTTTTTTAAAGAACGTTTTATTCTAATATTAGTAATAAGACATCGAATATATTTTAAACTTTTAGCACAAACAAAAAATCCATTTTTGACAGCTCAGTTGTATGCCTTTAAATAGAAGGCCCTCGCTCCGTCATTTGAAAGAATCCTAGATCCACCAGTGAACACCTGCACTATCATGAACCATTCGAATACCATGTGAGTCAGTCACCATTTGAACCATCCATGGCATGCATGCTGTATTGACAATAAAATTTACTTTACCTACTTTGCTCCTGCGTAGAGTAGCCTACCGCGTTTCGAAATTGCATCACGGCACATGGGCTTATCATTAGCTCAAGTCGGCGATATGTAAAGCGTTTTTGCTCAAGTGATTGTACTTACATTGCATCTTGGGTTAGGTGAACTTTAAAGCTTCAGTTCACTCTTCTGATATTTCAAATACATAAAAAATAATAACACATTTTAAAAGAAAATTAAATCTGTGTCTGACTTGGTTAAATTTCCTTCTATTCGTAATTGATTCAACTTAAAAAAGTTTTCTATATATTAACATAACTGTATTTTGTCAACAATAAGCATTTAACAATGAATATTTATCAAATTTTTGTCACGAAATGGAACCACTCGTAAGTAGTCAGTGATACGTCTCTCTATTTTCTCCGGATTGAGTGTCGTTTAGTTGAGTTTCCGTTTTCGGATTTAAATATTACATATTAACGTAACGGAAGTGGATTTCGAGCCCAAGATATTTTTCACTATCAAACATTTTGATGAAATACGTCAAAATAACGGTAAAGTAACCATTAAATCTAATTGAATATGATTATTGAAGGTGTATATAATCAAAATACGAAAGAGGTTTCCTCAAGAATTTCGTATATATTAAGATTTTCATGATAATTGATCGGGCTCGGAATTAGCGTGCCCTGCTGACATTGTGCGAATGGTTTCGTGATTGTCGTGTTTTTCACCTCGAGAGATAAGAGTGAAATATATTCTATTTCGTTGCTCTGGTTAATTGAACTGCTGTATTTTATTTCGTTATTTTATATGCGATTAAGATCGATAGTTTCAAAAGCATTTTTACTGTACTCCGAACCAGGAAATGTTCTTATTCTTGCTGACCTGTCTCTGAGCTCGGTCAACATTCATTGCAATGTGTGATGTCTGATGAACCCGACGAGGCTGACATAACTTCAGATTAAGATATGCGAGATACCTATGTAATTATAAGAAACCAGATTAAAATAATATCAAATTCACTTTAGATGCCCCGTTTGGCTTTCGTCGTGTTTTAATGGACGTTCATTATCAAACCAACTCGAGAACAATAAGACTGTGACGTCATATGTAAGTGCCAAAGTGGCTGTCTGCATTTTGGCGGGATTTTAATTTAAAAACGGAAAGCAACCACTATGGTGTAATAATATCAGCGATTTATATAGCTGATAATATTATGATTTGATTTAAACATAATATTTTGAAACACTTTTAAAAGTGTCTCCGGATAAGGAATGTGTAATAGGTTAATAAAAAAGAAATTAAACCCAGTCTGAATCTATCTGGTAGATCAGTGATATATAAGCTTACAGTTATGATAGCTTTATATGTCGCTGGGTAGATCTACAGCCACTTGTCAAAAGTTATAGACATGCATGATGATATTTTACTACAAATATTTCATGTAAAACCAATTTTTTTTAATGAATATATTGTGAAGTCATTTCTTAAATTGTATTTCAATAGGATTTTCTGTGTTATAAAACAGAATTGGATACAGTTTCATGATGTTTTTATTTCAATTTTCCGAATTTGAAATTAAAAAATTAATCATTTTAAACAGAAAGTTTAACATTTTTTATGAAAATACCTTTTTAGTGTAATTATTTAAATTCAAGTAAAATTGTGATAGATCTATCTAATTTTGACTTTTTGTTTATATTGTCAAATTTTTAAAATTAAGAAACAAATTAGAAAATTACATCCAAATATGAAACCTGGAAGCATTCTCTGTTCAACAGTGAAATATCTAGGTGATAAGAAATGGCTTCACAATATATATTTTTTTCTATTCACTTTTTGTCCGTTGTGATGAAACTTTAAATACTTATAGGAAGCAAGTACTCAAGGTCATCTAACAAGTTTGTTCAGTTTGGCCAGATAGGCCCAGGAGTGGATCCAGGGTGGGGCAAAAGAGGCCTCAGGGGGTACCCCTCTCTGAAGATCTTTTCCAGAACTCTTGCATGGATTAAGAAACTAATTGCATCTGAATGATCTACATACATGTAGATGTATGATTAAAGTTTGTTAATTTAGTAGAAATTGGAAAATAAATTTTTGACATCTTTAAATACGTCATTTTCATTCATTTTTTGTATGATTTCTTTGATTTTCTCCCCATTTATTTATCATGATGGATTCATGATTTATTTTATATTTATTAAGAAAAGTTGAAGAGACTCAGTTCAGGCGAGCAATGTGGCAAAATTGCAAATGGGCCTCTTGTTGAAGAGACTGAATATTTAATTTATCGTCTTAAAAGTGAGGTGGTCTTTATTCTATGTTCCATTGTATCTGTAATATACCGACTCAGTTCAGGCGAGCAATGTGGCAAAATTGCAAATGGGCCTCTTGTTTTGAAAAATGTGGTTTTATATGAAATGTGCAGTAAAAAATTATAATGTCAAATTGTTTATTAACTTTTGGCAAGATATTGATATACATGTACATGTAAGAACACCTATCTTGTAAGACCAGTCATATATTAGTATAAGACCACCAGTCTTGTGAGGCCACTGTCTTAGAAGACCACCTGATGTGATCTGTTTTGTAAAACAACTGTAATAAAATTTAAATACCACCTGTTTTGAGAGACCACTCTCATAAATGACCTCTATCTTGTTAGACCACTGGTATAAGACCACCTGTCTTGTGGGACCACTGTCATAAAATGTATCTCGTGAGACCAGTGCTGTCATAATAGACACCTGTCTTGTGAGACGACGGTCATAAATGAGCACCTGTTTTGTGAAGCCATAGACTGAAATTCTGTCCCAATTTTAAGTTACATTTTGGGGGAGGAATGATTTAACAAAACAAAAAAAAGGTAACTTAAAATTAGGGCAGAATTTTGGCCTATTGAGACCACTCTCATAACAGACCACCTGTCTTGTGATACCACTGTCTTGTGAGACTGCTGTCTTATTAGACTTATGTAATATTAAAAGACCAATTGTCTTTGTCTTGTAAGACCACATTCTGAAATCTGCTTACGGTAGTTGATTATAATATAAGTAATCCTTCACATAAAACCCCTTTTGCAAGCTAGATCACCTGTCTTGTTAGACCACATTTCTGCAGCAGAAGGTTCCAGTACTATAGCCTATATGATGCGGATGTGCACCGACCCACCCTGCATTAAGTTTTCAAAGCTTTTTTCTAAGCTTATCCAAAAGTTCTATTTAAAGTTGCTGTGTACATATGGCATTTTTAAGGCGAATAAAGGTAACGACTAATTTTTATTTCCTGAGCCTATAGGGCCAGGATTAAGACAGAAACAGTTAAGGCTGTTTTGTTTCTTGCTAAAACATTATTGAATGAGATAGAATTGCTGTATATATATTAACACCTAAACCCGTTAACCACAACACAAATACATGCCAGCCATCCCTATTTCATTTTTTTTTTACTTCTGAATTCAAAAGAAATAGAAATATATATTATGATACAGAATAATTGTTAATGTCTTAATGGCTCTTAATCTGTGATTGATTGTCAGTGATCATTACAAATGATCATTATAACTTTCACTAGATCTTGGATGTCAAGGTCAAAATTGCCTCCAATTGAACCATATTAGTTTTATGACTTAAGTCAAATACCAATAGTGTAAGTTGCCAGGAATCGTATCTACAATACATGTACAATGTATATATATATATAAACAGTCTAACCTGCCTTAGCGACTCACTGATTTAAAGACTACCTGCCTTAAGTGACCTAAATGTATGACACTCAAAGTGCATTTTTCCTATTAAAATCACCGGAATTAAGAGATCACCTGTCATATGTGTCCATTTTTGCCTCGGACTGAAATGATGCTATTTCATTTGGTATAAACCGTCACATGACTGCCGTCCATGGTTCTATGTACAGTCGGTAGCAAAAAATAGACGGCAATGGCGGATGATCTGATTCATAGATTTTCATTCAGTGGCAATTGAAGACATTCTCTAAATGAGAATATGGTCCTTGACAAAATAAACCAGTTATTAGCTATAGGTTTTACGGGTTTATTATTGACCATCTTTGGGAATATGTCGGGTTGATCAGGTTCATGGCAGGCATGATTGATGAACTGGACTGGATCAACCTGACATACGTGTATATTTCTGTGGACGGTCAGTAACAAACCTAATAAACAATAAATAATACCTGTGTTGCTTTCTTCTCGCCACTTTCCTCAATACACTTGTGTTCATCTGTATATATCATGATTTTTTAATGTGTTTCAAAAATAACCATAGAAGATATGAGTGCATATTCATTTTTTACATTCATAGACTTGTAACATTTTGTATATATTATTTCTTTCAGGTTTTTAGTCCAACTATACATGTACCTGTATGAAGTAATACGAAGAAACAGAGAAAATGTCTGCCAAATTAGATGAGATCCAGAGAGTAGATGCTCTGAAACAGACAGTGGAGGAAGTAGTAAGTATCCAAACTTTCATTAAAAATGGATACACCTCTTGTATTTTTGAATTTATTATAGATAATTTCTAATGAAATGTTGATGTCTTACACTAGATTACATGTACCAGTAATGTATGATGTGGTAAAACATTTACTTTGTAAATGAGAGGGTTCAAACCTAGCTCAGACTTAATACATGTACCGGTAATGTATGATGTGGTAAAACATTTACTTTGTAAATGAGAGGGTTCAAACCTAGCTCAGACTTAATACATGTACTAGGGATTATAAGTGTCAACAAGTGTCTTGGCATAAAAAAAGAAGGTCCCAATTCTTAAGGATGATTATGACTTAAAGATCCCTTGTCACCTTAGGGGTGGCATGTGCATGTACAATGTACATACATCAGGGATCTTCCTACCTCCAAAATTCTGGGTCCAGGGTGCGGAAAATTGGGGGAAAATACAACATTTGTACTAAAATAGAAACATTTAATTTGAGACATTTGTTTGACAATACTTTTTTTATTTTGAATTTCGAAATTATGAATTTTTGCATGATTTTGGGAAAATACAAGCCATTTTTTGCATTGGGAATGGGTCTGTAACTGGACCAAAAATCAGCCTAGGGAAATCCCTGTACATGTATGTTATTGCTCCATATTTATAAATTTAAATAGTGTGATATGATCTAGTTTACATATTTGCATGATATTCAATTTGTCATATTATATTAGATCTGGCACAAATATTTTTGGTAGTGATGGCAGTGTGTCTCAAAATTGATTAATGGCATATAAAGCCATTCTTAGAATATTTCATTAGCACCAATGAATTGAATATTAGACAATTGTTATCATTTAGCCAATCAATCTTAAAACTTTAAATGCATACATAAGCTGTCAAAATAGATTTTCATTTGGTTTGTATTAAAATTTCATTTATTAAAATTTTGATTTCTTTAATTCTAAGCAAATTCATATTAAAAAAAGATTCTAGAGATATAGCCTTTTATTAAACAATGAAAAACCTTGAAACTGAAAATTTTCAAGGGTATAAATTGTAAATTTAAGCATAGCTAAAAAGAAATCAAGGATGGCACACAACTGTTTATATACATGTACATGTAAGTTTACAAAATATGTACATGCAGTTTATACATATTTTTTTCTTTCTCTTGTTTTGCAGTGTGTAGAACTTGCCTCCTTGGGAGAGGAATCTCTCTTTATGTCCATCAACTTGAAGCAACGCAGCTGTTTTTATCTAGGTTCAGAGCCTGGGAAGGAGTTTCTAACAAAGAGAATGGACATTATAGAAAACTTTTACCACTACATAAATAGTAAGCAAATTTCATCATTGTCACTTTGGTATTTTGTTTGTCTATATTATAAACATAATATCAAAGTTATAATGCTCAAGATGATCGTTTCTGTCAATTAGATTTCATCAGATGAGCTCCAATTTAAAATGTATATGTATTTTTTAAAGAGAAAGTGGTATCATACAAGGTCAAATAATAAATCTAAAAGTATAGCCGAAATCCGTCTAAGAGTAACCTTTGTAAAAAGTTGACTATCTTAGCTTTAGAAAACTTTGGAATTTAAATGGTGTTATCAATGCCAAATATTACTTTAGTATAAGATTATCAGCTGGTACCAAAATACCAGGTACTAGGTTTATGTATACCCTCGGGGACTCAGCAGCAGTGGCAACAACCTAGTGATTATAAATACCGGTATTATAAAACATAATACCAAAGTTATAATGCTCAAGACGATAGTTTCTGTCAATTAGACTTCATCAGTTGAGCTCCAACAGAAAAGGTTTCCTTCAACCTATCATCAAATTTTTTTTGTAATGCCAAATTTGAGGTGAACAAGTGGTGGCAGTTTAACGAGGTTTTACCTTATTTTAGAAAAGGAATAATGATCTGATTGAAAAATAAATGCATTCTTTCAACCATCTTACACATACTTCGATTTGTTTTGACTCATAAATCAGTGATGCATGTAATAAGAGCAAGGTAAAATGTTTGACCTGTACTTGTTACACCATTGTTTTGGAATATGGTATGGTATGGTTTATTTTTTTGGTGACAGACCCCAGATGTAGCACTTTATCTTGGTAGACAGATACACGTTTTTCATTTTGCGAAATGTACAAAAATACTTCAATTTTCAGTTTCCAAATTATTATGTAATCTGTGCAGTTATTTGACAAATTTCTTGAAATTCACATCTTAGAAAGCCCTAATCAGTTTTTTTGTTTAGGTCAAATTGTGAAAGAATAAGGGCCGGTATTCATAAAGATTGTTAAGTATTTTTATTAAAGTAACACTTAAGTAGAAAATAAATTTTTAGCTAAGAAAGAATTCTTAAGTGAAATTCACAAAGATGCTAAGAGTAATTCTTAGCTAAGTAATACTTAAGCACGTTAACAAGGAAAATCTGGGGAAAGCCCAGTTTATAAATAGATGTTGCCAACCAAAACATCGATTTGGTACCCATCAAAGCGTGAATAAAGCTGAATGAAACTCAAGATGACTGGTTTTTTTTTTTCCTGAGATTTAGATAGCTCAAATATTTGATGCTTAGAAATTAAAACTGACCGGATATCCTCCTATAATAAACTTGATCAATTTCTGCAGTTATTGCATGCATGGAACAGGCATTTTCAAAGTGACCGGCTTATCCAGAGTTGAATTTCTTTCAAGATATTAATTTCTTATATTTTTTTTCATATACATGTAATAAGTCTCCTGTGAAGTCACACTGCCTGTACTAAAGTTTAGATTACAGAATTGTTAGGGTTTTTTGTTACAACCTTCCTTTAAAAATTTCCTCTCTAACATGGCATTTCTTTATGAAAAAGAAAATTTATGAAATTCTTAAATCATTCAGGAGTCCTCTTTAGTACTCTTAACTTTAAGCACATTCTTAAGTGCTAAGTAAGTTTATGAATATTTAAGAATTTCACCCACATTTGAGAAATTTCTTAACCACTTAAGTAGGGCATTTTTTCATACTTAAGTATAGACTAAGAATCTTTATGAACACCGACCAAGGTCTATATGTTATCCAACTGTAAACTATTGCAAGCATTTTGGCATTTTCGATACTCATATGATTTTCACATACAGTGTAGATTCTACGGCCTAAAATAATAAAAAAAAAAGATGTGCTTGATGTGAAATAACTGCTACACATATAATTACAATCTGATTAAAAATTGATCTCTCATTGCTCCCATTTTCTGATATGTCACATAGAGGATCTAATGAAATCCTGTAAGGGTCACATGTGGTATACCCCTCAGCCTAGGTGTGTCATGTTTGACCAATGAAAATGCAACTTACAATATCTTGAAAGTTTATCCAGTGTTAAAGGGATGTAAACATTATAAACAACATCGAACACACAATATCTGGAAGTACAGAATTCTTTTCATAATCTTTGATTAGATGGATTCTGTAAAAATGCTTCAAATGAATTTGAAGACTGACAATATCTTTGTTATAAAAATGAGTTATAATTCTTTCCATTCAATAAACTTTCTATATTGTGTAAGTCATTTTTCTATTGGTCGAACAGTAAAACAGGAGCAAAGAAAGATCAGTTTTTAATTTGATTGTTGTAAAGACCTACCCGTAATCCAAAAATGATTCAAGCAGTTTTGGTCTGATTTATATTGTGAAATTTGATGATGGCATGTTTAGACTTCATGTGGCAAGTTGTGTTTACTAAACCCTTTCACACTTAGTATCTTAATGATAGTCTCTTTACTATTGACATAGATTTGAGTTGATTTTAGTTTTTATTTTACGCCACACTCAACAATTTTGCAGTCATGGTGACGGCCAGTATTTGATGGTGGAGGAGAAAACCTGTTTACAACATACCCGATAAGAGGCCACTAGACTTCTACAAGTAAACTGGCAGACTTTCTCACAAAAAATCAGCTAAGGTTCCAGCAGGGCTTGAACCTGCACTGACCAGAAGTGAGAGACTTCATGGTACAAAGTGTGATGTTCTAACCCTTGGCCACATAGGTCCCTGCTATTGACCTGGATAAGTCTATTATGTTTTGTAGGGTTGATAGGGTGAGGTAATATTCACTTTTAGATACTAATTTAATGGTCTCTCTCTCTCTTTTTTTTACAGCAAATTATCCTCTGGGAATGATAGAAACGACCAGTGCACAGGGTTCACCACAGAAAACAGTACTGCAGGAAGCTGGTGTGAACACCGTGGAAAATGAATTTACATACACAGAAAAGCAAGAAGAAGAGGAATCTTTGAACATCGATGATGACTATCAAGATCCGGATTATGTTCCAGTTACGAAAAGTGTCGAAAAGAAACGTAGACCCAGAACGTACCGAACCAGCTACGGTCAGTATACAGGAGGGAACGATTCACAAAAACCACAGGTTATTCTAGACATGGAAAGGATGATCATGAACAAAAAGGCAGAAACGGGTGATGGAGAAGGTGAACAAATATCAGATGCAGACAGTGAAAGATCAGAGAGTAAAATAGAAAAGATCGTAACTTCGGACATAGAGTACGTTAAATCATTGAGAAACAAACAAAAAACTCTCCTGATTTGTGCTGATTGTGGAGTGGTATGTTCATGGAAGCGGTCCATGTTGACACACTTGGTGCAGTGCAAGAAAAGATCGAAGGATGACAATGTCAAAGAGGAAGGCAAAATTTATCAAGAACAAGACTCGACTGAAATGACTCAAGATGCAAGTGCCAATGCAACAGATGTGTCGAAAAACGATAGCAGTGCTGGAGCAGTTGTGCAAAGTGAAGGTAAAGAACAGAGGACAGAGATAGTGATACAGTTAGTCGCTGAAGATGGACAACAGGTTGCTAGGTTACAAAAAGCTACTGTTGGGGAGGATGGCGAGATAACTCTCACGGTTTTGCCAGATGATCAAGACACTGGAGTAGTAGATGGAGCAATGAACCCTCTGGAGCAAGCTGTTAAAATCATAACAGAATCTGGAGAAGTTAACGAAGGAGAACAGCTAACAACAGACGTTGATCAAGTACAAAGCCTTGAAATGGAAGCCTCTGCAGATTGTGGAGTTGTGTCTCACGCCGCTCAGTCCAATGCAAACCTCAGTGAAGAGCAAGGAGTCAGTGTGAGTTTGCCTTCTGATTCCATGCAGGTATCCAGTAATGCACACACATCATCAGCAGGTGAAACGGTGATGTCAGAGTTAGATCAAGTGCCAGTAACAAGTGTCACAGAAACACCAGTGATAAATGCAGGCTTAACAAATTTGGCAGAGACAGCAGAAACTCAACTTGAACAGTCCAACACAACAGCTTCTGTGGGTGTTGAAGTCGAAGGTCATGCGGATCAAGATGCTGTCGGTGAAAACACTGCAGAGGCGACTAGTGGTGAGGCCTTACAGAGTAATTCATCTGAAAGTCCACAGACTACTAATGATGTAGACAACGATAAAGAGTCCAAAGGTACACAAGAACTTGTAGAAAAAAGCAAAGGACTCGAGGAAACAGCAAAAGATTTAATTGAGGCAACACCTAATCAAATTGATGACAATGAGGCTGTTTCTCTGCAAACAAATGAGGATGAAGCTTCTGCAGAGCAAACAGATGAAAGTGGGAATGCCCCCGTTCAAACAGATGAAAGTGAGGCCGTGCCAATGGAAACAGATGAAATTCCAACAGATTCTTCCATCAGTGAGAAAGTCCCAGATGATAATGACTTAGAAAAAGAGGAAACAACGACAGAGGACAAAACTGGTGATGAATCTGAAGAAATCAAAACTGACAAGAAGAAAGCAGAAGAAAATGTCAAGACAAGAGGTAGACCCCCAAAAGGCGGACGGAAATTGCCGGCAAGTGATGAGGCCAATGAGGAGGATAGAGAAGAGACCGAGATTATGACTGCTTTAACTTTGAGGTCTACAAAAAAGAAAGATAATGAAAAAGAGCAGGGCAAAAAGACCAAGAAGACAGAAAATGTGGGAACAATAATAACTACCTCACGTTCCAAAAGGCAGGTGAAGGCAAATAAGAGATATGAGGATTTTATATCGACTCCGATCAAAATTAAAACAGAGATTAAGACTGAAGCAAAATCAGATGAATATGAGAATACAAGTAGTACTCCAAGGACAACAAGGTCAAAAGCAAGTTCTGTACAAAGTGCAAAGGACTCAAAAAACTCTGATACCGATGACAAGAAGACAAAGAAAAGGAAAGTAGATGTAATAGAGACCCCCAAGACCAGGTCAAAGATAAGCACAGAGGATAATACCGAGGATGCTGAAACAGCATCTCCAGCATCTAAGCGTTTGAGGAGTGATAAGTTAGCATCATCCCAAACACCTAAAAAGAATAAAGATGCAGAAGAAGAGGAGGAGGAGGGGGAAGGAGAGGAAAAAGAGAGTGAAACACCGGTTGTAAGAAAAAGAGGAAGACCACCTAAAAAGACAAAAAAGGTAGTAGAAGTAAAAAAGGAAAATGCATCTGTAGATGGAAATGATGAGGAGGAGGAGGAAGAAAACATGGAGGAAGATGAAGAGTCTGATACAATAATTGAGGAGTTGGATAGTGATGAGTGGAGTCAGGAAAACGAAGGAAAAAAGCCCATAAGTCGAAAATCAACCCCAAAATCAGGAAGAAAAAGCAAGAGGATAAAGAAAAAGCAAAAACAGTTGGATGAAAATCGCTACAGAATCACAGTCCAAGATATAAATGAGGCCGTCAGCCAGGGTGAAGAAAAGGGAAAATATGTTTGTAAAGAGTGTGGTCTAGTTTGCAATTGGAAAAGGTCTTTTATGCGACATTTGGAGAAACATCGCTTAGATAATGAAGGAATAGCTGGGTCCTACCAATGTCCAGAATGCCAAAAAGAATTTGTATCGGAATGGGAAATGAAAAATCATTTGCGTGGGAAACATAAAATGCTGAACGTTTTTAAGTGTGACACCTGCCCCATGTCTTTTCACACTGGCGTACAATACAAACTGCACAAGAAGAAGTGTAGCAGTGAGAAACCTTTTGTTCCTGAGGACGCACCGGATGAAAAACCTTTCATTTGCAACTTTTGTCTCTTCAAGTTTAAGACTGAAGAACAACTGAATAGCCACAAAGAACTGCATGCAATAATGGAGTACCGATGTGACGAATGTGGAAAAGTCTTCCCAGAGAGTTACAGATTGAAAAATCACAAGCGAGATGCTCATGATAAGTCCGCAGAGTATCACTGTGATTCTTGTGAGAAGGTATTTACAAGCGCTAGATATCTTCATCGTCATAGAGTCTGTGTTCATAAAAAGAGTGACAGTGTCTGTCGATCATGTGGAAAGCTTTTTCCCTCCAAAGAAGAGTTGAGACTGCACATCAAACTTGAACATGAAGTCAATGACTCTCTAGTCTGCCCTCTTTGTAAAGAAAAGTTCACAGACTTCAAGGAACTGGAAGCTCACAGACCAGTACATTATGCCTTCCAATGTGAGACCTGTGGGAAAAAGTTTCAAAAGCTCGTGAAACTTCGGGAGCATTTGGTGACCCACACTGGGGACTACAAATACTATTGTGAAATATGCAAAAAGGGATTTCTACATCAGAGTAATCTTGAACAACACATGTCAAGCCATTCAGAGAAAAAGTTACACATGTGCGAGACGTGTGGCGCGACCTTCAAAAACTCCACCGTGCTGAAAAATCATTTGAAAGTACACTCAGATTCGGTGGACTTTCCATGCAAATTCTGTGAAACAGCTTATCGCACTTCAGAAGGACTGAAATGTCACATGATTGAAAATCACATGACCGAGGAGCAGATTCGAGCATGTAATATGGAGGTATACAAGTGTGAATTTTGTAACAAGTTCATGGGAAGGAAACAGCATTATGAGCGACATCGCAACCAGCATCTTGGAGTGAAGAAGTACAAGTGCACTGAATGCCCATTGGCATTTTATAGTCAGTACCATTTGAATCGTCATCTGAGGTCACACTCGTGTGATTTAAGTATCCGCCGTCGCATACGTAGACCGTGTTTGAAATCGTCAGCATCTGCAACTAAGAGCTCTGCTAGTGAGATACAGGAAGAGGAAGAGGAAGGAGAAGAGGAAATCGAGGAGCAGGAAATCCGGACAGATGAAGAAACAGTTTACATAAGCACCAATCCAGATGAACAAAACCAGGTACAGACAATCAGTTATAACATAGCTCAGGCAGATGGAGAGGACCAGATAATGGAATTTGTGGTCATCAATGTTCCTCAGGATAATGTGACAGATGTGGCAGCAAATGTTACCAACATTGCCACGGTAACAGCTGCAGAAGAAGAAGATGTTGTACAGTCGATATTAAATTTACAGGATGGTATAATTAATGGTTGATGTTACCAGAAATAGCCTTCATTGTTACAGTACACATGTCTCTGTATATATTTTGAGATTTTGACAAGTGTTAATTGACTTTGATATTAATTAAATTGTTAAATTTGGTATAAGACAGGAGAAAAAACAGAGATCATGAATAATTTTAACTTTAATATCTTTTTTTTTTTTTTAAGTCATTCTTTGGTAAAAATTTAGTAATACATTCCAGTCAACAAGGTTACGGAGAGAGCATACCACAATATATTGCAATAATTTAGTTATATATTGTGATACGTATTGCAGTATATTGCCAACAATTAGTACCAGAAATAAAACATCTGGAAGGTGACTAAAAGTAGTAATCAGTTAAAATTATTTGCTGTCCATATTATAACCATATACAGTGCCGTACTTTAGTACACTTAGAATATCTAGAAATTTAGTTTTCTGTAATTGTTTTACCTGGCACACCTTTTGAAAGAGATATCGTTTACACCTTAATCAGCAAATATGAATCTGAATGACATTTTTGCCACCTTACATGTTCTTAAAAATTCTGAAATTTTTAATCTATTACAACAAATTCTGCTGTATTTTTTTATGTTATAAATATAACATATGTATGTATATATACATTTTGTGCGGGGGGGTGTTGTGAGATGATGTTGGAGTAGTTTCACCGACCAGAATAAGTGCCCCAGCTTAACTTGTTTCCTTTATCATGACAAGCAGTATAAGATTCTTCTTTATTCATAGCTAGTATGGGTATATACTATGTGCACTCGGAGAGAATCATAAATATTGGTCTGAGGGTGGCATCTTTATTTTCTATGATTATTTTTGTCATTTGGGAGCTGACAAACCAAATGCAACAATAATAGATTTGAGTAGAAATCAATGGTATTAATGCTGTTTTTATAAAGGTGGGGGGATCTCCCAACCTTGTTAAGTTTTCTACATCAACGCCTTTGATTGGTCAGTTAGTTGTTTTGATGTATGCGTTGTACAGTCAAACCTTTCTATAATGCCCCTCGTTTTATTCGCCACCATGCTTTAGCCCACAAGTTTTGAAAGTCTTTTTCCCTATAAGTTTATTTAAGCTTTCCCTCAACCTATTGCCAAACCCCTTTAGAATGCCAAATTTGGGCTGAACAAATGGTGGCAGTATAACAAGGTTTTACTGTATACGTATAAGAAACTACTACCATTGTACCATTATGTATATATGTATGTATGGTATGAGGACGTGCGTAAGTTTGTAAATATACTTTTGTTACATAAGATGCTACTCATGCTAAATACATGTATATGGTTCACATTGTGTATTATGGCTTGTAAATAACTGTATTATATTGTTTATTCTGTGGTTGAGAAAGATTAACAAATTTTTTATGCTCACAATCACCAAACCTGCTGTTCTGTAACAATAGCAGGCAAAATAATACAGATTCCCACACAAACATCACTCATTTGTTGTTACATGGTCGATTTAACAGGAAAATGTATAATTTTTCGCTCTTCAGGAATTACAGAACCGCAGTTAAGTGACAAAGGTCTGTTTGATTGTTTGTGTTTATGTAGGCTATATATACCTCAGAGTTTCTAATACTAGTCCTTTTGCTATTATCTTGTATAATGGACAAATAACATAAGATCCATCTTAGAAAAATGTAGCGCTGCTGTAACTAATAGGATTTTAGAATTAATAGGTTAGACTAAGGAAATCTGTAAAGAGAATTCTCACATTTGATCTGGGTCTTGCACCAAAAAATTTGAGAATTTACTCAAGGTTGAGAATTGTCTCAACATGACCTGTTCAGCCAATCAGATTATTCAAAGTTTAGTAAATTTTTTTGGTTTTTATTGTGCCAGGCTTTGATCTTTTTAAATTTTTTTGGTTGGAGGAATTTTGCTTTTTATTATGAAAAACAGCTTGACAGATGGTTTTTGGTAACAACAAAATGTTTTTTGACTGACAGCAATATGGCTGAACTTAGTATGGCAGACTGATAAAGATATCGTTATGGGTCTGTATCATTATATATTTTTTATCTGCAGTATGTGTTTTAGTATTTATCTAACGAAAACGGTAAAAAATGGAATTCACCAAATCTCGAAACGGAATTGAGGCGAATTTGAAATGGAAAATCACTTGCCCAATATTATTTATTTAAGCACAGTAAAGCTTACATTAATGGGCACTTGACTTTCACATGTAACCTTTGTTAATTTTTCTATAATGAATAAACCTGTTTACAAAGGCTGCCTGTCTTTAACGATCATTTTTGCTTGTTCCCTTTGAGCGGTCTTATAGACAAGTTTGACTGTATTAACATTTTTCATACATACTGGTACAAATGTTCATTGTTTATGTTACAATTACTGCCTCAGATACAAATATCGAATGTTGTAGAGTTATGTCTCTTTAACCTGATCATCCCTGGATACACAATAGGACTGACCCATGTCAATAATCAGAAGTGGGGTCCAGTGTTTTTATATGGGTTCAATGACATGATCTACCATTTTTAACAGCCGATAATTGTATACTTGTTTTTTTGTACATTTTGTTTATGTCAATAATGTTGTAAAAAATTTTGCAATTGTGATAAAATCATTGATCTTTCAAAACAGATCTGTACAAATTTTTACTTCTTTAAAATTCAGTAAAAAGTACCTTTTTATGCCCCTGACATTGAAGACGGGGTGGCGTATTGCTTTTGGTCCATCTGTTAGTGCATCAAATTACCGATTATTACCTAGAATAACCACATTACTTATTTGTACTAGGAACTACCATATGACAGTAGAACCTGCCAGGAAAGACCACTCTCATGAAAGACCACCCATCTTCTGAGACTCTCGGTTAAATAATTCTTTTAATAAAACCTCTTATAAGAAACCACTAGTCTTGAGAGACCACATTTCAGTGGCAGATGGGTTATGCTTGACAGGTTCCATTGTATTTATTTGTACTAAGAATTACTGTATACCTGGTAATTTTCGCCTCTGGTTATTTTCGACTTTTTAGAACTGAAAACGTATTCATCCCTAATCACCTTAGCCTCACGGACGACAGGTACGCCCGTACTTCAGTCACCGTAAATTGGTATTTTTTGGCATTGCCAAAATATGGGCACCTAAGTCATAAAATGAAGGATTATTTTTCATCTAGCTAAATTTTGACCATTTATGTTTATATCATGTTTATATATGGCCTACCAACAAATCTCCGTCATAAAGTGTCAAACATTCTAGTTGGTTGAAATATTAAAATATTTAAAAGTACCAATAGAATCAATTAAACTTATATGTCACATGGTACTTAATTAAAATTAACATTGATACAGTGTTATTTTAAAAATCCCCTGTTTGTTAATAAAACACTATAAGATATTTTTAAAAAATGTAGGTAGAAACGGTGTGTACATATTTTGGACAGTTTAATTTTGGCCGTTTTGATAGGGTGGCCAAATTGGCCAAAATTAAACAATGGCCAAAATATCCCAATTTATGGTATTTCGCCAGATTTTTGCTTTTAACTGAAATTCGTTTTAAAATGGCTAAAATTAAATGGATGCAAAAATTTCCAGGTACAAAGTATGACATTGTTATCACATAACCTATTTGTACTAAGAACTATCAGCTTACCTTTTTATACCAAGAACTATGAACTTTTTATACTGAGAATTCATACAAACATATATGCTAGTATCAGCCATTGCTTATATTAAGTTAATCAATAATGAAATTGAGAAATAAAATAAAGTATATTGTATTTAAAAAAAATTAATCATAGGTTTAATTACTGTATTTAAGAAACACACCCGTACAAAGATTTTTGTTGTATTTTATTTGCATTGATTTTTATGCAACTTCAGTTAATATTAAGAATTGAAAATTGTTTGGTTACTGTTTGTAATTCACTTGGTATTTTGGGCTGTTACAAATTGTTCAGAAATGTTCATTGTAATATCATGCATGTTCCAATTAAACTCTTTACGAGAAAAGAAGACTTTGTGAATTTTTGGAACTGATTACTGTTTTGTTGTTGATTAAATTATGTTTTACGCCACATTCAAAAAATGTCCAGTTATATGGTGGTGGTCAGTTTTAAATGGCAGAGAAGAGACCAATGTTACAATGTAGGCTGGGAAGATACTCCCAGCCTTCCACTAGTTAACTGGCAAACTTTCTCGCAAAATAAACTTAAATGGGCATCGGCTGTGTTTACCCAAAAAATGATTTTGATTTTTGTCTTCTTTACAGTGTATACTCCGTGTACAATAACATGGGCATAAAAAATCTTAAATTCCTATATATTTTGTAAAGTCAGGTCCAGTGTTGTATGCAAATAGTAAGGTCAAATTTATCATTTGCAAACGATTACAAATTGCAAAACTGGGTTTCTTAAGCAATTTTCTCAAAATACATGTAAATAGGAATTAAAGAATTTTTAAGCCTATGTATGTCTCTTTTGTTTTTTATATATCAATCAATCAATCGGTAGTAAAAAAGGAAGAAAATTTTTTTTGGAAAAACACAGCTAATGCCCCTTTGTGTTTCTGAAGGACTTGAATACATTCTGACTAGAAGTTGGAGACATCATGGTTTAAAGCATAATGCTCTACATGATCTAGCCACTCGGCCACAGAGGCCCTCTGTCTTGAAGAGTCAAAAGTGTATGCCACTCAAGCGGGAGTCTTTGGTTTAAACTTGGTGTGGAACATCCCAAACACTTCTGTTTGTTTGTTTATTGTTGTTTAACGTCCCACTCAAGAATCTTTCACTCATATGGAAACATCACCAAATGCCAGTGAAGGGCTTCAAATTTTGGCCTATGCTCAGCATTTACGGCCATTGATCAGTGGGGTTCTTTAACTTGCAGACACCTACTGTGACATGGGACCTTGGTTTTTACTGTCTCATCCGAAGGACAGGAAACCAACCTGCCGTCAGCTGGACTCAAACTCATGACTTCACAATCAAGAGTCGAGCACGCTACCGACTGAGCCAGGTCGGCTCTGTTAGTGTAGTACTGGATACATAACATGCCGACACCTACTATGACACAGGACCACAGTTGTTACTGTCTCATCCAAAGGACAGGAAACCAACCTGCCGTCAGCTGGACTCAAACTCATGACTTCACAATCAAGAGTTGAGCACGCTACCGACTGAGCCAGGTCAGCTCTGTTAGTGTAGTACTGGATACATAACGTGCTGACACCTACTGTGACATGGGACCTTGGTTTTTACTGTTTCATCCGAAGGACAGGAAACCAACCTGCTGTTGGCTTGACTCGAACTCACAATCAAGAGTCGAGTGCACTACCGACTGAGCCAGGCCGGCTCCCGAACACTTCTGTAAAACAGGTAAAGACTATGCAGATATATATATATATATTTTGACTCTCGATATTTTTTACCGAAGAGTAAATCTATAAATCTACAAATATAAGTTTCTCGCGAAAATGTGAAAAGCTCCTGTCCGCTGCTAAAAAAACAAATCTTTTAACAAGACCAACTAATTATCACTGCTGATTGCTAATGACAGTGTAGTGCCAATCTGAAGCCTGTCAGCAGTTATGGGCCAATATTCATAAAGATTCTTAGTCTATACTTAAGTATGAAAAAATACTTAAGTACCTTTTTCTTACTTAAGTGGTTAAGAAATTTCTCAAATGTATAATTCATAAACTTACTTAGCACTTAAGAATGTGCTTAAAGTTAAGCGTACTAAAGAGGACTCCTAAATGATTTAAGAATTTTTTAAATTTTCTTTTTCATAAAGAAATGCCATGTTAGAGAAGAAATTTTAAAGGAAGGTTGTAACAAAAGGCAGTGTGACTTCGCAGGAGACTTTTTATATGAAAAAAAAAAGAAATTAATATCTTGAAAGAAATTCAGCTCTGGATAAGTCTGTCACTCTGAAAATGCCTGTTACATGCGCAATAACTGCAGAAATTGATCAAGTTTATTATCGGAGGATGTCGGGTCAGTTTTAATTTCCAAGCATCAAATATCTGAGCTTTCAAAATCTCAGAAAAACACACAGTCATCTTGAGTTTCATTTGGTTTTATTCACGCTTTGGTGGGTACCAAATCAATGTTTTGTTTGGCAAAATATATTTACAAACTGTGCTTTCCCTTGACAACGTGCTCAAGTATTACTTAGCTAAGAATTACTCTTAGCATCTTTGTGAATTTCACTTAAGAATTATTTCTTAGCTAAAAATTTATTTTCTACTTAAGTGTTACTTTAAATATAAAACTTAAGAATCTTTATGAATACCGGCCAAGGTTGTTTGTCCTCATGGTAAGATGCACAAAAGCAGTCGGTATGTCGTAAAATATGGAAATGAGTTTACATGTATATTCATTTTATTTAAATGTTTACTGTAACAGCAAACTAATTCGATCCATTTTATCTTTGTTTGTTTGTTGTTGTTTAACGTCCCACTCGAGAATATTTCACTCATATGGAGACGTCACCAAATGCCGGTGAAGGGCTTCAAATTTTTATCTCGCAACTTACGGTCATTGAGCAGTAGGGTTCTGTAACGTGCCAACACCTACTGTGACACGGGACCTCCAGCTTTTACTGTCTCATTGTGACAAGACAGGAAACCAACCTGTCGCCGGCGGGACTCGAACTCACGACCTCACGACCCAGAGTAGAGCGCGCTACCGACTGAGCCAGGCCGGCTCCCATTTTATCTAATTGTGACAATCATGAAACTTGCATTAAAGGCCACCTCTGTATAAAGGGCTCCTGTATTTAAAGGCCATTCAATCATAAACTTTGTTAACTTTTTTTATAATGAATTAACTTCTTTATAAAGGCCACCTGTCTATAATGGCTACTTTTGCCTGTTCCCTTGAGTGGCCTTTACATACAATAAAGCCATGTTCTTTCCTCCACAATTAAAACTGGCAGCCACCAACAAACAAAGACCTTATGGCTACCACATGTTGGAAATCATTCTTTGATTAAGACTCTAATATAGGGCCTCCGTGGTCGAGTGGTTACAGCATCAAGTCATTCAAGTCTTGATGGAACCTAAGCTGATTTTTGTGAGAAAGTTTGCCATTTTTTTTTTTTTACAGACGGCCGGTTATCTAGTCCTGAGCAACTGGTTTCTCTCCTCCACCATTAAAAACTGATCGCTACTATATAACTGAAAAATTGTTGAGTGTGGCGTAAAACACAATTCAAAATTCAAAAGGTTCTAATAATTTAGTCTCAAACAGTACAATACTATAAATAGACACATCACTAAAGTACCCACCTCACTAATCAGACCATATTTAGATAATCATTTTGGTGGTTATTATATATGTAGTATAATTAAAAGGGGCATTAGCTGTGGGTTTTTTTTCCTCAAAAAATTGCCTTTCCTTTTAATAAACTAGATCATGTAGATTGATATTCAATAACAAAAAAGAGATACAGTAAAACCTGCATTAACGACCACCTGTGTATAAAGACCACCTAGTCACAAAGACTGTTTTTCGCTGTCCCCTATAGTACCATTTGTGTACAAATCAACCTCTATATAAAGACCCCCATATACAGACTGCATGGATTTGTGGTGTCCATAAGAGGGTCACTCTATACACAGGCATAAAAATTCTTAAATTCCTATAATTTTTTTTACAATTGCTTATGAAACCCATTTTATCTATTGTTCACTTGCGATTGATTAATTTAACATGTTCAACCTTACAAATTTGTATATGCATCCCACACTGGACTTGACCATATTTTCATACAATATATAGGAATATAAGATTTTGTTTTGTCTGTGCATAGCTCTTATTTTCTATTGTACCTCAAGTAAAAGTACCGGGTAATAAAAGTAGTAAAAATTGAAATAACGGTAATTTTTGGTTTTTTTGGTAAATGCAGCTAATGCCCCGGCCGTTAATTTTCGACTATGTACCCCAACAATTTATTATTTGGTCTTAAAACTCTTCATTCCAAACAAGAAAAACAATACAAAATTTCTTTCAATTTGCACTAGCAGTACAACATTTCAAGTCATACATTTTTGTTATTTATACTTTTAATTTTGTCTTTTGGAAGACGTTCAAAAAACAGCAGTCCAGCGGCTCTTTCAATCGTCTCTAACGGTACAAGATAATTTTTCAGTTTACTGTCTTTAGGCAAACACTGATTTGGTAAAACAAAAGAAAGCAGTTCGTAACTTCCATTACTCTTCTCAATAAGTAAAATTTTGAAAAAGTGTGTTGGCACGGCGATATTATTTTGTCCAATCACTTCATATTTGACAATCATTTTTCCTCCCTCATATCTGAAAGTATAAAGAATATTTAAACAATATTAACCATGATTCAGTGGTCCTTTTTCACAAAAAAATATAAGCCTAACACTCAGCGAGTTGTTAAGGGAATCTTGTTATCTTGAAATTCATGGTATTGCCCCAATGACTTCGAGATATCCAAAATACGAAACTGACTGTCCTGTGCTTTGCAGGTAACAAGTATGATAATAAATTACAATGCTTTTTGTGTACAAAAAGTTGACCTTCAATTTTTGTCAAAAGTTGACATAATTTTGGAATAATAAGTGACAACTCTATAATATTTCTATACTTCAGACCAGAAATATACTTACAAAAACCTGGAATAAATATAGTACAAACATATAAAAAAAAAAATTGGGATCAGCCCTTTGACTTTGACATAACTGAAATTTTGACTTATTTGATTTCAACATAATGATATTTCACTGTATTTAAAAAATTTCCTTTATCACAGCTGGCAAGACTTTTGTTGACATTGAAGGGAAACAGGTTTGTGGTTTCTCTAATTGTGGGATGCGTCCACTCTCTGGGCGTCCAAGTAACATAGTGGTCAGTGCACCTGCTTCTCACCAAAGCGGCCCACGTATATTTACTTTGTTGGCCACGTTTTATCCTGACATTGAACAAGTATGCAAGATGGTATGCCAGTCGCCAGCTCGGACACATGGATTTTTTTTAGGGTACTCCAGTTTCCTCCCACAGTGAGGACCCCTCACCCTAACATTGGTGCCAACAAGTGACATTAATATTGTGAAACCTATCTTGAGATACCACACTTTCTGCCACTGTAATGTGGTCTCTCAAGGCATTTGGTCCTTTAAAACAGGTTTTATTTACAGATATATAACGTGGTTTTCAAAATGTGGTCTCAAAACACATGTGGTCATTCATGACAGTGGTTCTGTAAACCAACCAAATATCAATAACAAAGTCTGGTCTGTGATCGTATAGATGCTTTTAATTCAGCAGAGTGCAGCAATGGTAACAATGTTTCAACAATCAGAGAGTATGGTGGTGTTCTCTCAAGGCGGTTCCCCGCTGGTCTCTCTCGTCTCCAGAACTCCAGTGCTTTTATATGTTTGTCAATTTTGACCAACGCAAAACACCAAAGTTCTAGAAACTTCTAGAGATTTAAATGCATCTACAATTGGAAGAATACGGGCGCCAGCATCATCAACATCTGTCATAATGCAACCTTTTGGTAACCTTTTTACATCATCATTCTTAGTACAACTTCAGTACTTTATATTAATTATCATTAACATCAAATCTTGTTTACCAAAACTGATGATGACAGATATTTGACCTTTTAACCTGCAGCTGTAATTGCTGCTGAATTTGTAAAGGTGTTGACAAGTTGTTTATCCCAAACAGTATATTGTAATAATGCTGAGTAATTTTGAATTTGGAATTTTCATATCTAAATTAACTTTGTCAACATATTTTACTTGACCGAATTTAGAAATCATGTAATTTTAGCTGCCCGTATTTTCCCAAATACATATAGTACACATCATTACTATTTCAAGACACACCAATTTATTATGTATATATAATTTCCTAAAAGATTTATCTCCCGTACCTCATATTGTTACAAAACGTCCCTATCCCTTGAAATTTTTACTAAATGGTAAAAATTTCATTCTTATAAATACTTTTCAAATTATAATTAGTAAATTTATAAAATTCCCCCATCGGTGTGGCTTGAAAGTCAAAACATAATTATCAATAAACAATTCAATAACGTTTTCACTGTTAATCATTAAATAAGTTGTGATCTGGATTTTTCAACAATTCATAAAATTGTGACCTGGATTAATTATAAAAATGTGATCTGGATCATAATTTCAATATATATACATGCATTATAAAGCGACATATACAATAAACGATAAACCGGTTTAACAACATATAATTATACATAATTCAATTCACAAGTAAAGTTCATTATTTAAAGTTCATAAGTAAAGTTCATTATGTCAATATCATCATATCATAATACATATATAGTTCATCTTTAAATTTATATCATATTTACGGAAAGTCCTCCGTTCACGGAAAGTCCTCCGTCCTTTTGATCAGTTAGTGGTATTAAGTCTATGTCGTACTTGTCCTTAAGGTACATACTGCAAAGTTTCATGTCTGAATATGCGTTTAGGACAGACACCACCAAATATTTTCCCATAGGCCTCAATGCTAATTTACAAAACTTCAGGTCACTGTCACTCCCATGTTTATTATATCTGGGTCAAATAAGTACCCTGTGGTGAAAGATCAATATTTTTGATAACAAAATTTGCAATCAAAAGTATAGGTTGCCGTTGCATTTTTACTTCAAATTTTCACTTGTTTACAACTCGTAGTATTCCGCACCAAAGGAAAATATCTATTCTCATATCACCCCTCCCTTTCAATTTTCAACCGTCAACCCTATAATTTCCAAAGTACTACCAATATCCATGTATCTTTTTTATCACCTTTACATTTTACCCTCCGCACAACTTTGGGTGTCCAAAATGTCTGCGCCCATGTTGTAAACAAAGCTGGTGTTTTTCCTTTAGTTCTTGTTTAGTTTGAATGTCTTCTTTGTATATACTGGCTGTGTTTCTTGCCCGTTGTTTCATCCTTTCTGTTATATGATTGTGAATGTCATCATCTGTTGACTGCGTATTTATGCATGATCGACTGTTTGTTACTTGGTGCTCCTGGTATGGCTGTTGGTTCTGATTTCTTAGATTTGAAAGATTTGGAAGACTCAACTCCTCTATTCCCTCATTACTTGACCACTGAACATTAGGATTATTTTTATTTTTATTTTTATTTTTGACAGAAGATTCTGAATGCCTATTTCTACATTTTCTTATTATTCTTTTTCCACATTTTACCATTATAATTATTAAGATTGTTACTATTGGCACTATTGGTATGAGAAAATATTGACCGTTTTTAACCCAAAAATCATCTTCTGGCATTGGTTGCATTTCTTCTAGTTTTAGTTCATTTATCAAATTATCTAAGTTAATTTCTTTTACTGGTTTCAACGTCTTAGGAATTTTAATCTTATCATGCTGGGGAAAATTTTGTTTATATCTCCAAAACAAACTTACTTCGTCTTTCTTATACTTATCAACTAATGTTTTCAAAGGATCCCTAAAGTTAAAATTACTTTCCTTATAAATGTAAGGTGTTAAAGTCATATCCCCGTTAGAAGCTTGACAATTTTGTTCCAAATGTAGAATGTCTAGAGGTGGCAATGTTTTCTTAATCACTGATTCTTTGTCACACATGATCATGAAATTTTGTAAACTTTTGGCAATGATTAACCAATTTCCCTCTGTAACATACTGTCCTCGAGGAAGAATTGCATTATTGATCAGTGTGGTTTTACACTTTTCAATCTTTAAGTTTAAATCCTTATCTGAAAAGTCACATAATGGAACATAGACTTTTACATTTCCCAATGTACATCCTTCGAGATAGATGTTATCCCATTCCCCAGGTGATAACCCGAATTTCTGATAAGCTTTAGGCTGACTTTCAGGTTTTGGACAACTCCTTAATCTCATTGTCGGAAATTTTGATATAAGTTCTATATTTTGTCTTTCCCGTGAAGGGGGTGGGGATCTCGCGTGCCTACTTCTCACGAATAATTTTTTTTCTATCCATAACTCTATCTTTTTGTCTGAATTTTCTTTATTGTGGATCTTATTGCTATAATTGATTTAATTAACGAAGGTTTTACTATTTCTAACTCTTTCCTACGATGCAGTGTCTTATTAATTTTTATTATTCTTAGGAATTCTTGGTTAAGTGGTCGTTTACTTTTAACTTGTTGTTCTGTATAGTTTTTATATATTTTACACTTTATTTCTTCTGGTAATTTACTTATCAAATCATCTAGTTCATCTAGTTCTATTTCCCTAATATACCTATCTACTATTTCTAATACTTGTTCAATTATTTCCCTAACTATTTCTGCCATATAATGAGAGTTGAGTCTTCCTATGGTTGTGTTAATTGTTTCCCTGTAATAATAATGTACGTCTTATAGTCTAAGATTTCTCATTGTGTGACACATGTTATTAAACATATCTAAATTGTTTCTACTCATTTTGTCAAATGTTGTATTTAACGTAATTAATATCCCCTTAACAGTAGGGTCCATTTCATTTACAAATCGTTTCTGATTTTTAACTTCACTAATTTCTTTGTTTCCTGTCTGAGTGTCTTGTTGTTTTAGTGTTTCCTTATCTTCTAACTTTGTATTTCTATAGATTCTTTTTAATTCTGATAGAGGAATATCATCTTCACTATCTGAGTCATCTCGAATTTGTCTAGTTCTTTGTATAACATTACCTTTAATCCTATCAATTTCTTCATCTGAAGATTCTGAATCTGGAGGTACTACATATGTTGATTTTCTTATCGGTCTATTTAATCTATCTTGGGGTATCTCCCAATCATCTAAATTAGCTAACCTAAGATGTCGAGCATGTGTCTTAGTTGTTGTTCCTGTCAACTGATTCTTAACTATAAAACTTAGAGGTCCTTTTTCTTCAATAATTCTGTAATAAGGTGTCCATTTATTATCTAATTTACTGGTTTTCCTTTGATTCTTAATATACACTGGATCTCCTACCTTGAAATTAATTTCTTGACTACCCCTATCTGCGTATTTCTTTTGTCTTTTCTTAGCTTCTTCTAAATTTTTGTGTACTAACGTAAAAGCCTTATGTTGTCACTGTAGTGCTATTTTATATTGGTCTTCCCCATTATACTTTCGTCTAGGTTTAAGAATTGTATCTAATGGTTATACTACATCCCTATTGTATAGTAAGTAGAAGGGTGAAAACTTGGTCGATTCACTTGAATGAAATCTAATTGCTGCTAAAGTTTGATTTAAATATAAGTCCCAAGTTTGTACATCATCAGATATTTTCTTAGCCATTACATCATGTAAAGTTCTATGAAATCTTTCTACCTTGCCATTACTTTGAGGACTATAATAAGATGTTGTAATATGATCTATGTTTAACTCTTTAAGTGTTTCTTGCACAGCCTTATTCACGTTTTCTGACCCATTATCTGTAAGTATCTGAAGTGGGCAACCATATCTTGGAAATATTTCTTCTAATATGAGATGGACTATATTATCAGCTGATTTACTTGGTACACTAAAAGCTTCTGGCCATCCAGAATATAAATCTATGAATGAGACAATGTACTTGTTGCCTGATAAGTTGGTGGGATATGGTCCTGATAGATCTAGACCAATTTTTGCGAAAGGATAAGGTGGATTATCCGTTTCTTTAAGAGGTGGATGTGTTTTCTTTTGGCTTCTAGTTTGACATGTTACACATTGATCTACATATTTGTGCAACTTTTGATACATTTTTGGAAAATAGTATTTTGGTCTAATGATGTCATATGTTTTATCTACTGCCATATGTCCTACAAAGTCATGATGTTGTTTAATGACAATGTTTTCTAAATTTTCAGGTATGTATAATCTAAGTTTTGGATCTTCTGAATCTTGTTGTGATAGAAAATATAACAACCCATCTATATTTATTAAACTATTTTGTTCCCTTTTTGTGGCACTACCTTTGTCTAATTTGATCTTGAGTTTTGCTATTTTATCATCATTTTCTTGTTCTGTCTTTATATTTATATCCCCTGGAAGGTCTATAAACGGCTTGATTAAGTCATCAGGTGGATCTATCTTACAGCTAGCATATTTCTTTGGAGTGAATTTGTTTGAATTTAGTGCTCCTACTTCTAAAAATCTATCATCTATTTCTATTTCAGTATCTGACTCTGACTCTGATTCAGAATTATCAATTGTTTCTTGACTGTCTGGTATTCTTGACAACAAGTCAGCACAACAATTAAATCTACCTTCTATATACTCAATCTTACAGTTGTAACCTGCGATACTGAGAGCCCATTGTTGTATTTTCTTATTTTGCATAGGTGAATCTAATAAATACTTCAAGGGACGGTGATCTGTACGTACCACAAACTGAGCATCATGTAAATATAAGTCTAATTTCTTAAGAGCAAATGCTATTCCAAAACATTCTTTTTCTATTGTTGACCATTTCGTCTGAGATTTGCTTAATTTGTGAGATAAATAATAGATAGGTTTTTCTTCCCCAGTATCTGTAAGCTGTGTGAGACAAGCCCCTACACAAGTATCACTAGCATCTGTATATAACACATAAGGTTTATTTGTATCAGGATATGCTAACAAAGGTACTATGGTTAAACTGTCCTTGAGAAAATCAAAGGCTACCTGGCATTCTTTTGACCATTTAAATCTAGCATATTTCTTAGTTAACTCAATCAAAGGTTCAGCTATCTTTGAGAAATTTGGTATGAACCTCCTATAATAACTACACATGCCAATAAATCCCCTAATTTCTCTTACATTCTTTGGTACAGGTAATGTTCTTATGGCTTTCACTTTCTTTTCATTAGGTTTTACTCCATGTTCACTAACAATAAAACCTAAATATTCTATTTCTTTCTTAAAGAAACTACATTTCTTCAACTTCATTTTTAAACCATGCTGTCTGATCTTATCAAACACTATTTGAATATGCCTAAGATGTTCTTCTGAGTCTTTTGAAAATATTAAGATGTCATCTAAGTAAGCAGTGGCAAAGTCCTCACATTCTTGTAATACTATGTTCATGAGTTCTTGGAAGATAGCAGGAGCATTACTTAACCCAAAGGGCATTACATTAAACTGAAATAACCTTTTGTGACAAGTAAATGCTGTTTTTTCTTTACTATCGTTATCCATTTGTACCTGCCAATACCCACTTTTAAGATCTAAACTAGTGAAATGTTTGGCCTTTCCCAACCTAGCCAAGATGTCATCAATCAATGGTAAGGGAAATGATATAGGTTTCACTATTTTATTTAAAGATCTAAAGTCTACACACATTCTTTTAGATCCGTCTTTCTTTCCAACTACAACTAATGGAAAAGCCCATGTTGACCTTCACCTTTCTATAATACCTGCATCTAACATTTCATCTACTGCCTTGTCAATTACTTGTCGTTTGTTAAGGGGTGTTCTATACGGCCTATTTCTGATTGGTGGATGGTCCCCTGTATCTATTTTCATTTTTACTGTACTTGTATGACCTAACTCTGCATCAGTTTTTGCAAAAATATCTTTGTTTTCTTGTAACAGACTAAAAATACTTCTTTTATACTCTGAAGGCGCATCAATATCTTTAAAAGAATTTACATCTCCTACTGTATTTTCTGGACTCAAAGCTGTTGATTCTACTTGTATCTCATCTATTTCTAAAGCTCTAATTTTTCCTAACACTTGACCTCTTTTTAACCTGTAAAATTTATTTGTTTGATTAACTACTAATACTGGAATGTTTCTATTTCCTGTTACTTTTCCTATTGATTCTTGAACTACAAGTCCTGGGTCATCTAAAAGACATCCGTCATTGATACTTGAGATTTCAAAATTTTCTTTATTTCTACTGTTAAATGCTCTATTTGTCCTAACAAAACATATTGTCTTACTCTGTGGTTTTAATGTAGTTGTTTTTGATACTCTTACTATGGATGATATGTGAGTGTCATCTTCAAATTTGACATAGGTTCTCCCTATTCTTAAGCAACCTAAATCAAAGTATAGTCTTACTCCATTTTGTCTTAACCAGTCCCTACCAAGGATAAAGTTTCTATTCAAACCATCGGTGACATAAAACTTGTGATTCATGGTCACTTTATTCATCGTAAATTTAATATTTACTGCACCTATAACTTTAAGTGATTGACCAATCACTGCCCTGAGATTTGGTTTTTCATTAACAACCTTAACCTTGATTGGAAGATTTTGGAAGCACTTTTTACTAATTAATGAAACTTCTGCTCCTGTATCTACTAAAGTCCTAAATTTTTGTTTTTGAATCCATAATACACATGAACTTGGATTTCCTGCCAACTGAATTTCAAAATTTTTATCTAATTTACTATTAGAGTTATCTACCTTACTTTTTCCTAATTTGCTACTACAGCTCTTCTTACTGGCTTCCTTATAAGAACAGCCTTCTAGTTTTCCTGTTCCCTCTGTTCCCTATACTGAGACCATTGTTGTCCTCTTCGCGGGGTGGGGTTTTCCGAATTTTGTTCACTTACTACAGGTGGTGCAGGGAGCGCTAATTGTTTATTTGACTGAGACATATTATCTTGCATTGGGGGTGCCGGAAGTGCTAACATCTGAGGTGGCTCCGGTAATGCTAACAATTGATTATCTGGCTGAGTTTGCTGATATGTAAATTGTGGAGGTCGAAAGTTGAAGTTTTGCTTATTCTGATAAGTATTATGTGCAAACGGTTGGGGTGGAGGATCGTAATTTTGCCTATTTTGATAGTTATTATAAGTTGTTCTACCCCTGCCACGATTAAATGGTGGTCCCTGATTATATTGCCAATATGGTACCCAGTTGCGAGGGTTAATGTTTCGATTGGGACAATTTCTTTTAAGGTGACCTATCATATTGTTACAGTTCTACTTGTTGTTGTAAAACTTGTTTGTTAAGTGTTTTAAAATAAATGAAGTTTATT
The DNA here is from genome assembly GCA_030159075.1 of Atrina japonica. Classification (NCBI taxonomy): domain Eukaryota; kingdom Metazoa; phylum Mollusca; class Bivalvia; order Pterioida; family Pinnidae; genus Atrina; species Atrina japonica. The sequence goes on from BROG01000149.1 coordinate 1,009,181, forward strand.
TCATTAAGTACTCAACACAGTGATATACAGGCTATATAGATATACCGTATTCGGCCCATTAAGCGCCCATCTCCCAATAAGCGCCACTCCCCCTTTTTTACATACGATCGAGAATCGTTTCTAGCTGGTTGACAATGAGATGTAAACCTGAAAAACCGTAAGTAACAGTTTATCTGTAGGCTGTACCTTTTAAAAAATTAACTGTTTTAAATCAATTTGACTATTAATTGGTCCCATTCAGTGCCCACCCTTTTTTACTTATTTTTGTAGTGCCCTCGGCGCTTAATGGGTTGAATACGGTATATATGTGTGTGTACATATTATTCATCATTATGACTTACTGTGGCAAGTACAATGGCCCCGTACAAACATAAACATTCTTGTTTTTCCTGGCCGCAGCTCTGACATACTTCTCAAGGCTATTCCAAATGTCACGATTGAAACCTTTTCCAACCTAAAAAAAAAATACTTATTATATATATTATATACAATGGAACCTGTCATGAGTTACAAGAAAGAAGTCTGATTAGTAATAGTTGCAATGTTGCAATGAAGGAGTGGTCTTTGAGCCACCAATAACCCCTGTTCCCACCTCCCCCATTTTGAATGGGGGATTTTGGAGGTTATGTTTTTTTAAGAGCTTATTAAAAATGCTACAAAATGAGCCATATTAGCACTCTGGGCGTCTGGCTGTTGGAGTAAAAACCATAGAATTCGCTGAAAATTAGAAAACCTCATTTAATCCTTTATGTATTGCCACTTTTTGCAATAAAAGTAATGGTTGTATGGTGGATGTCTTGAAAATGACAAGTATTGACCCATTTAACAACCATCATTTATCAATTTTGGTGCTTTGGGGTAAAAAAATCAATTTTTTAAACAGAGATCTGTGAAAAATATAATAAACATTAAGCCACTTATAACCCCAGCTTTTACCAATATTGTTTTCGGAGGGTATGTTTTTCAGAAAGCCTATAAAAAATACTAAAAATTTAGCTTTGTTAGCACTCCTGCCACTAAGGAGTTTTGGGGTAAAAACCATAGAAAATAAACAAAAATGGCTGAAAATTGGAAAAATACAATTAATCCTTCATTTAAAGTCACATTCCGGGGACGTTACTGTAATTTTCTGGACTTTATTGTAATTTTTGACATTTTCATTAGAAAACCACTCCTAACCGATGAAAATGAAAAGAATTTCAAAAAATTTGATGAATTAATGGAGTTATTAGGGGGATTCCATAGGAATTCTTAAATTTACCCTGGTGAACGAGTGATATAAAGGGTGTGCTCGATTCACTGCGAGAATACTGTTCTGGCACAGTTTCAGAACATGTTACAATCGAATGTACCAGGGCAGGAGGTAGTTATTTCAAAGATGTCGATAAAATTTACATACTGTATAGTTGTTTTTATTCACGGGGGATTTAATTTCGCTATATTCGCGGTCAATGACAATATTGCGAAATTAAATATCCATGAATATAATACCTTACACTTATGAAGTATCAGGAAGACAATTCGTAATTAATCTTGCGCGAAATTTAATACCCGTGAATAAGTTCCTTTCAGAAAAACTCAAAATTTTCTCCCCGCGAAATTAAACAACTATACAATAATTCATGTAAGTTTATGGCTAAATTCCAGGACAGTGTTTCAGAGCACTTGATTGGTGTTCCACTTGTCTTGTTTGTCCTGGACAGTGAAACGAACACGCTCAGTAAAGCGTCACCACGTGACCGGCAACACCGTACCGTTTATAAACAGATCAATGTGTTAGGTGTTTTCCAAGATTAATTAACTAAATAGTTGGAATAGGACTTTGAAAATATGACGACAGTTCTTACGAATACGCATTAAGAGAGTACAGAAAAGTTTATTTATGAATGTGGCTTTAAGGTCTTTCTGCAATTAAAATCAAAGTACTGAAAGAACTGATACGAGTTGATGGCAATTGCAAGTTTTAATGAGGTATAATACACTCAGTATACTGAATATTTTTCAATTCGGTAAAATTAGGTTTTACAAAAAAAAATGTAACTAAAAATCGGGTCAGACATTTGACCTAACGTGAGTACTGATGGCTTATTTATTATGCAACAAACTACATAGATCAGCGATATGATTATAAAATCTTGTGCTTATAAACATCGTTTCATTGATATTAAATTTCTATGCGACAGGACAGTATTATACCCTTACGCTATACTTCCTATCAGTAGCCTTAAATCTCTAGGTCAGTACATGTACATGTAAAACATTTTCCCAACTTCAAAGACTGTCGCAAGTTTCTCATCAGTTAAGATCAGTGAATGAGTAATGACACAACTTCTATGTCCAACTTCACAGACAGATCTTGCCAATACACAGTAAGGGAAACTTGACCAAAACTCATTTGCATATTAATCGTGCGCAAGAATTGTTAACAGTCCAGTCTATCGCTTTTAATGTCAATTCTATCACAAGAGTATATTGGTAAAAAATAATTGAAAAGTAACATTCTAAAGCAAATTTATAATATCTTAAAATTTTGATCTGTAATAGCATATATTTCAACAAGTATTGTAGACCTATATTTTTCAGTGAATTGTTACTATATTTTCATCATTTTAAAAAGCAAAAATATACGAATAAAAGTGTGATTTGGAAATTTCAATCTTGAAGTTGAGTTTATGTTGCTGAAATGCACATAAATGTATAATTTTGCGTCAATTATAATGTGTTATTAACCCCATACTGCAAAATGTGCTTTGACTTGTTCCCAATAAACAACTTAGCATAACATAACTGCGTTGATGTTCCATCAACTCGTAATAAAAAATTGTAAGGCAGTTAGCTTAAATGATAAGCATGAACACAATAAAATATAATTTGTATTATAAAGTTTGTGTTTTGGGGTAAAAACCATGAAAATTAACAAAAATTGCTGAAAACTGGAAAACCTAAATTAATCCTTCAGTTATGGCCTCTGTTTGCAATGAAAGTAGTGGTTGTATGATTAATATCATAAATGATAAGTATTGACCGATTAAACAACCATTGTGTATCAAATTTGGTGGTTTTGGGGGAACAAACACATTATTAGCCAGGGGACTAGAGGTATTAAGTATTTTACTAAAAATAAAAATAATAAAATATCTCAGGTCCATAGAATAACCGAAATGACACCTATTTACTGAAATGATGGTCACACACTATAATACACCGAAATGACATCAGTATAGTCAATATTTTTACAATTTACATATTTGTGTTTTTCATGACCGTTTTGAGCTTAAAAGACCATATTTATATACGTATTGTTACTTTTGAGAAGAAAAGATAATGCTGAATTTCCTCCGACACCTCAAGGACAAGAATGACCGAAATGACAGAGTATTAACCAAAATAACAGTGTATTAACCGAAATGATGCTTTGATACCATAAGTAAACTGAAAATAAATGAGAATCAATAACAAGAATCACAAGTAATAGCATCAATTTAGGTTCTATTCCATTTAAAAAGAAAAATAACACTCGTGAGTTGTGTAAAATGAGAAACGGAAAGAGGACATCCTGTCAATTTGTTTAATATCCTGTCATTTCGATGAATGAGTGTCATTTTGGTTATTCTATGTACCAAAATATCTCCTTTGTTGTTGCTGTAACTATAGGGTCGGATGTGTTGTACTAGTACCTGAGGTGCTACATTTGCAAGCGTAAATGTTTCATCCATGGCTCTCTGTGAGTGACGATGATTTGCAGCTGCTGCCAAATGTCCACGGTCATAGCCGCTGTTTTTGTAGTCCTTATTGGTTCCTCGGAAAAACTTGTGAACTGTATTATCTTCTTTAAATTCAGATTTACCTCGGTCAGTTTCATCATTTCTTTCCACATGCTCTGGTTTGAGATGTTCAAAAACCCAGTGTGCTGTTCTGTTTCTTCTGTCATAAGACAGAACATAATTCTCATACGAACGGATGTGGTCTACACCTGGGTACCCGTATTTCAAAATCTCAGAGGTTCGGGTGGCAGAGGAATTTGGTGACAGGTTTAAAACGTCAGTATTTGCTGACAATGACAACGGATGACTTGAAGCCGACACAGTATGTGTCGGAAGAAATCGATAAATTTTTTCAAACCATTTATCTTCGTCAGAACGGCTTCGAGCTTTATTTTCTGACACCCCTACTGAATGTGAAACTGGAAGTGAAGATTCTGAACGTTTTCTTTCATATTTTATCCCTGAATAAACACCAGCTGTCAACGAAAGGGTCGAAACAGTTGCTAGTAAACGTAATTTTGCCATTCTTTCTGTTGGATCTGAGTTAACTGCAACTTCCCGTGCCTAAGTTTACACGGGTTTTAACCTATGCGAGACTCAAAATTTCTGTTGTGATTGTCCAACGTTTCGACATGTTTTCTTCAACATCGGAAGCAAGTTCGGCGGCACGATTTACTTGAATAGTTCCAATTTATATATATACTTGAATAGTTCAAAAAATATATAAAAACTAGTTGCCTTTCACCGGTAAAAAGGTTCCCCTATGATAAAACTGTAAAATATCCAAAAAACACACAAACCGATAACAATGGCAAATCGAAACCTTAAGTTTGGCATTTCAAAGGAATTTCATTTTAAATGCATTTTCTTCTGTATAAATATTTACATTGAGAAGCTAGAAACAACTAAAAAAAAAATCAACATTTGTGGATCACTTTATCATGGAAACTAATTACGGACACAAGTCATTTGAGTAAAATGAAGAGCCGAAATCGGTCTTCTTCCCATTATTTGCTTTCACGACAAAAACAATTGAAATATTTTTGCATCATATTTTATGTCTGTAATTTATATTATAAAAAAATTCTACGTAATGTGGAAAATGGATTATTTCATATGTATTAAACGTCGGTCTTCTTCAATTATTTGTTTCACGATATAAGTAACATTCTGGCACATTTTAAAATGTCATGCTGACTATATCATGGTTTCAGAAATACATCGTGAAATTGGATAAAAAATGTCATGCATTATCAAAGTAAAAAATATCTACAGTCATAAAAAATATTCATCAAAGTGTAATAAGATTGCTAAAAAATGTTCACGTTTTAAATGTTTTGCTGTGTTACGTTTTAAATGTTTTTGTGTGTTTTTTGGGTCTTTTTGGGTGTTTTTGGGTGTTTTTGGGTAAATCGTGCTGCCCCATCGGAAGCACGTGTTTGAAACGGAAGTGAATTGGAAAATTTCATTTATGGTATAGGGAGAGAAGCATTTTAAGCCGTTGTTTTTGTTTTAAATAATCTTCCTTTTAAAAAGAAAAATAGTGTGGGGAAAAAATCACATTAGCTTAATATCATGGCATTTGAATTCAGATGTTAAAATATTCCCTAGATAAGAACACATAATAAGAAAAACACTGGGCGTTAAAATGAACTTACCCATTTTCTATTTTTATGCATTACGTCACAGTTTATGGTTTTCCCCTTATAAAAGGTTACAAATAGATCTCGGTAGCCAGATTAATCATAGAAATGGCGACGAACAGAGTTAGAGGGTGACTAAAATTATTTTGATCAAATTATGGCGTTTATAGAGATTATACGATTATTTTGAAGAAGTTATTTTAGATATATGATTTTATTGCTCTAAAGAATATATAGTTTTTCATTTAAAACTTAAGTAAAGGATCTGTTTATGATTTAATATATAATTTAAACTCTTCTTCAACTGCCACTGACTCTATCACGCCATCAGACATCACAAATTGACACAATGAAAGATCAAATATGTAATGAAATAGATTCTAAATCTGCGCACTTATTTTAGATGGAATTTACTGGTTTTTTTAATGACTCTTTCCTTATTAATAAACACCATGTTCTCCAAAATTAAGTCAATTTTCTAAATATTACTAAAAATGACCACAAATTTATAATATAAGTACAAAATGTATACATGTAGAATGGTCATGGGGTAGCATTTCTTGCTATGAAAAACATATGGCTGATGCATTGCTCATTAGTGTGGCTATACTGAATTCTAGTAATTTCGGCATCGGGTAAAATTGGCACCTGAGTAATTTGGCACTTGTACATGTATATGTAAATAACTCCGGCACATAACTTTTTGGTATTTGGTATTTTCAGCACAAGAACAGGTAATATCAGCAGCTAATATTGATTAAGATAAATAAATTAATATCTCGTGATGAATATTAATTTCTAAAAATCAAGTTTTAACATATGTTGTTTGAAGTGCCGATAACTTGCTTACAAGTGCCGAGATTACACGAAATTAACTAATATCGCTTTACTGACTGGGTTTGCAATGGATCAGATATTGAAAAAAAAAGTTACGCTGTACATCGACCTATATTTGGTGCTCGACTGTAGGCCCTAATTTCCTTGTAACTTTTGATTTTACATATGTAACACATGTTGCAGGGCATGAAAGTGAGGTCACCTGAAATGTCGCCCAAAGAACTGAGGAAGTTAAATCTAAGAAGTTGCCAATTAATGGTGTTCCAAAATAAAATCTGGTGGCCCAACTATTTAATCATGTATAAATTTTATTATCATATACAATATGTCAATATGAAGTTAAAATCTAAGGTCTACCAGCATTGAATGATACAATATAATACATGTATGTCCCAGTTTTCATTGACGATAACTTTGAAGATTCAGTTACAATTGCTTGATAAAATATCCTATGTCAGGAAAGCTCAAATAGACAAGACTTAATAAATAATTACAATGGTACCTGTCTGTTGTCATTTAATGTTAGATAATCAATAATAATAATAATTTAGATAAAGGCTCTTGTGAGACCACTCGTCTTGTATGACCACATTTTGATGGTTGATGGGGGTCTTGCTTTGACTTGATTTAACCAGTGGCGTGACTATACTTAAAGTGATTGCCATTCATCCCTGAGAGTCAGGGAGAGAGATGTTTAGTGTGTGTGTGTGTGTGTGTGTTTATGTCCTTGCTTGAGTGGTCCATATTTCCAACAGCTTTTTAAGTGCCACTACACTTGTACAATTTGCATATCCTCAACCATTTAGCCTTAGGACCCATGGCAGAGGGGGGGTGGTCTCTCAATACAGTTTTCATATACAATGTAATCATTCCATAAGATTAGTGGAATATAATGGCATAATGAATTTAATGATGATTTGGCCAGTAGTGTATATAAGCAATGTAGATTTCTTTATGTGGAAATAGTCAGTACCCAAATACAGTGTAAATGATGTAGAATATAAAATATGTTGTTGTTGTTAGTATCATCTACATCACTGTCTTGATGTCAAAAATGCAAATCCTTGAAATATGTATTAAAATAAAAAAAGTTGATGGCAGTTGGCAAGATTGGCCACTTAAGCTTGCCCAACAGAAGTAAATACGTTGTATGGCATTTTTTCTACTTCTGCCATTTGGATCACCCAAATCCGATTTCAGTTGAAATTGGCGATCATCTGTTTCACACTCAGCTGTTATGTACACAACTTGAAGCTTTATTTGCAAGCAGATGGCTGCAAAATGATTGGAAATGCCTCGGAAGGAGTGTGGCATCTGTTCTGTTTATCAAATTTAGTGACTGTATCTTTTACTGTAAACGTGGAAATTTATGTGTTGGGGTAATTTACACTAAATAAGCAATAAAGAGTTTTTCATGTAAATTACCTCCACATACCAGTGACATTGCCTAAAATAACCCACGTGTATGGTTTTCAAAAGAAAAGCATGTCATTAAAACACACAGAAATATCCACGTTTACAGTATTATTGGTAGCTTTATTATAAAACAATTAAAACTGGTTTATAATACCCTCCTTCCCACCCTCCCCCAAAAAACAAATAGCAGACTGTCCCAATTGTGTTACTTATTTTCTGTCTTAAATAATTCCTTCATTAAGCCATGGTCATTATTTAAAATCTACATATGCATGTACATGTATATACCGTATTTGACCTATTAAGTGCCCATCTCTCTATAAGCGCCCTCTCCCCTTTTTACCTACAATTGAGAATCTTTATAGCTGGTTGACAAGGAGATATTGACCTGTTTAACCATAAGTAACAGTTTATCTGTAGCCCCCAGCAACAGAATTATGTTGATATGTGTTCAGTAATAACTACAGCAACTTTACCACTGTGCCTTATAAAAAATGTTTTCATCAGTTTGACTATTAATCGGTCCCACTAAGTGCCCATCCCCTTTTCCTGATTTTTGTAGCACCCTGGGCGCTTAATGGGTCAAATAAGGTATGTGTTATTACTTATTAGTTACTTAATGGATATTTTTGTCTTGGACAGAGTCCAAATTTATTAGAGGATACTGATAAGTGTGAATTGTCGATTAACCAATGATTTCAATAAGAGCCGACAGCCCCCTATTTCAAATTTTTTCCCCTATCAAAAGTCTTATTGACATAGTATCTTGTGATAATATATTCTGAAGAATATTTCATTCAAGGGCTAAAAATTTCTGAAGTCTTAGGTCCGGGACCTACATATTTTACTTTCGGACCCTGTCATTTTCCTGCTGTGTGGGTCCAAGGACCTAACAAGTCTGTATCAGTGAATGACTATTCTGTCAATTTCTTTCTTTCTAAACTTTATTTGTTTCCTTTGAAAAGTTCGATCATCATTTTCTAATATAAATCTGTGGCAGTTTTTGGTTTACATAATTTGGTGTTCCCACCTTTGATAATTATTATATGTATTAATTATATTAAAAATCTGACTCAGTTTTATTGTAATTGGACCCATGTGTTAGAGGACCGGACCCAGGCAAAATTTTACAAAAACGTCCGGGACCCAAGCAGCTGAAAGAAAATTTTCAGTTCCTGTTCATTATGAGGAAATTTTAATACTGGTAGATGTTACACATTGTTATATGTCATTCAAAGAATTGACTTTCTTCTAGTTTTCAGTGTTTATTGAAAATCTTTTCTTCCTTTGCAGGAAAGCACCACAGATATCTTGTTCAGAGCATCCGGATTCACCGCTTGTGGAGGATTACCATGCGGGTGATATGATATGTTCAGAATGTGGACTTGTTGTTGGGGACAGGTCAGGAAGTTTTTTTTAAATAATAATAAAATTTAAGTCAGTGATCATCAAAGAATATTTTGAACTGGCTTAATCCCAAATTTGAAACTTTATTTCTTTGAACATGAATTCTTTGAAGATCACAAAAAATGTGCATTTAACTGGGGAGGGGCCTCTATGGCCAAGTGGTTAGAGCATTGCACTTTCAATCATGATGTATATCACCTCTAGTCGGTATGGTTGCAAGTCCCGTTGGATCCTAAGCTGATTTTTTTAAGAAAGTTTGCCAGTTTACTTGTGGAAGACAGGTGGTCTCTTTCTGGGTACATGTATTGGTGGTCTCTTTCTGGTTACATGTACTTGTGATTTCTTTCTGGGTACATGTATTGGTGGTCTCTTTCTGGTTACATGTACTTGTGATATCTTTCTGGGTACATGTATTGGTGGTCTCTCTCTCTGGTTACATGTACTGGTGATATATTTCTGGTTACATGTACTGGTGATATATTTCTGGTTACATGATCCGGTGGTCTCTCTCTGGTTACATGTACTGGTGATATATTTCTGGGTACATGTATTGGTGGTCTCTCTCTGGTTACATGTACTGGTGATATATTTCTGGTTACATGTATTGGTGGTCTCTCTCTGGTTACATGTACTGGTGATATATTTCTGGTTACATGTATTGGTGGTCTCTCTCTCTGGTTACATGTACTGGTGATATATTTCTGGGTACATGTACTGGTGATATCTCTCTCTGGTTGACATGGTACTGGTGATATATTTCTGGGTACATGTATTGGTGGTCTCTCTCTCTGGTTACATGTACTGGTGATATATTTCTGGGTACATGTATTGGTGGTCTCTCTCTCTGGTTACATGTACTGGTGATATATTTCTGGTTACATGTTACTGGTGATATATTTCTGGTTACATGATCCGGTGATATCTTCTCTCTCTGGTTACATTCTGGTTACATGTACTGGTGATATATTTCTGGGTACATGTATTGGTGGTCTCTCTCTGGTTACATGTACTGGTGATATATTTCTGGTTACATGTATTGGTGGTCTCTCTCTGGTTACATGTACTTGTGATATATTTCTGGGTACATGTATTGGTGGTCTCTCTCTGGTTACATGTACTGGTGATATATTTCTGGGTACATGTATTGGTGGTCTCTCTCTGGTTACATGTACTGGTGATCTATTTCTGGTTACATGTATTGGTGGTCTCTCTCTGGTTACATGTACTGGTGATATATTTCTGGGTACATGTATTGGTGGTCTCTCTCTGGTTACATGTACTGGTGATATCTTTCTGGTTACATGTACTGGTACATGTATTGGTGGTCTCTCTCTGGTTACATGTACTGGTGATATATTTCTGGGTACATGTACTGGTGGTCTCTCTGTACTGGTTATATGTTTCTGGTACATGATATATATCTTTCTGGTTACATGTATCGGTGGTCTCTCTCTGGGTACATGTACTGGTGGTCTATTTCTGGTTACATGTACTGGTTATATTTCTATTACAATGTACTGGTGGTCTCTCTCTGGTTACATGTACTGGTGATATATTTCTGGGTACATGTATTGGTGGTCTCTCTCTGGTTACATGTACTGGTGATATATTTCTGGGTACATGTATTGGTGGTCTCTCTCTGGTTACATGTACTGGTGATATATTTCTGGGTACATGTATTGGTGGTCTCTCTCTGGTTACATGTACTGGTGATATATTTCTGGTTACATGTACTGGTGATATATTTCTGGTTACATGATCCGGTGGTCTCTCTCTGGTTACATGTACTGGTGATATATTTCTGGTTACATGTATTGGTGGTCTCTCTCTGGTTACATGTACTGGTGATATATTTCTGGTTACATGTATTGGTGGTCTCTCTCTGGTTACATGTACTTGTGATATATTTCTGGGTACATGTATTGGTGGTCTCTCTCTGGTTACATGTACTGGTGATATATATTTCTGGGTGGTACATGTATTGGTGGTCTCTCTTTCTGGTTACATGTACTATATTTCTGGTGATATATGGTCTCTGGTTACATGTATTGGTGGTCTCTCTCTGGTTACATGTACTGGTGATATATTTCTGGGTACATGTATTGGTGGTCTCTCTCTGGTTACATGTACTGGTGATATCTTTCTGGTTACATGTACTGGTGATATCTTTCTGGGTACATGTATTGGTGGTCTCTCTCTGGTTACATGTACTGGTGATATCTTTCTGGGTACATGTATTGGTGGTCTCTCTCTGGTTACACATGTACTTGTGATATCTTTCTGGGTACATGTATTGGTGGTCTCTCTCTCTGGGTACATGTACTGGTGATATATTTCTGGTTACATGTACTGGTGATATATTTCTGGTTACATGATCTGGTGGTCTCTTTCTGGTTACATGTACTGGTGATATCTTTCTGGGTACATGTACTGGTGGTCTCTTTCTGGGTACATCGTAACCAGGTTCTCCCCTCCACCATTAAAAACTGGCCGCTACCATATGCTTGAACAATTTTTGAGTGTGGAGAAGAACAGTGTTCCAAACAAACAGTATAAAGTTACTGTGCTTCTAGTCTTGGTGTTTGTAGTTGTACCAGTACTACAGTTCAGAAGTAAAAGGTCGGATTTATTTCATAAGTTCAGAAGTAAAAGGTCAGATTTATTTCATTCCCTTCAAAATTTAGCACCAAGGTAATGATGTACCCAAAAATGTAAAACCCATGTAAATGGGAACATGAAAAACATGTTTTTATTTGTATACACATATATGTTTTTACCGTTTTGTGTCATTTTGTCATTACTCACAGGGGCTCAGTTGGTAAGTGTTTCCATGTTGAAGGTCTTTTGTTCAATTCCTGTACCACCACATCAGTCTAAACAAAATCAGTTCTGTATGACATTTCAAATCCAACATACCCTTTACTGTAAATCCGGCAATTTTCCCGGAGATAATTTCCATGATACACATGTTCTAAGTTTATTCATATGATGATATTTTTGCGATTTCGAATGCCCATTTCATCATACTGTTATCAGACTTCATTGCGTGATGATTTTATTTTCGTGAATAAGAGCTCTCCTGAAATTACGCGTAAATAAAATTCTCGCTAGTAAAACCACATTGACAGTATATTGTGTCCAAAGCTTGCATACCATATGAACACATTTGATTTCTGATTACAGAGTTGTGGATGTCGGTACAGAGTGGCGAACATTTAGTAATGATAGAAGTGACAAAGATCCGTGTCGTGTCGGTGCTTCAGAGGTATGTAGCAATATGTAAACTATCAATGTGAATCCTGCAGATTTAAGTTTGAAAGGAATTCTCTACCCACAGATATTGTGTGTCAATGTTTTTTTAAATATCTAAATCCTTTTACCATTCATTAAACATTCAAGAATGCAGGAGCAACTATTTCATTGGTTGAACAGGACACTAATACAAGATTTCACTCACTTGTGACCCCTGAATGTTATTTTTCTTTAAATAAGATTTTGAATTGTAGTAATGTCACGCAAGGTAAGATGTACATTCCTGTAGAGATTTGAGGATTGCAGGGTTGTGACATGAGCAGAGGAGTTATATAAACATTGAGAATTGTGAATGACCAGGATGTTATGTGTGTAGTGAGGAACAAGAGCATCTAAAGGAATCCTGTGTCGGTAGAAGTGAAGAACTCTTAGCGTATTTTTAATATTTGTCCCTTTCTGTTTGGGATATGCATGTTTTCTTCATGTTGAGACCATTGTTGTATATCTACCTTTTCACTTAGTTTGACGTTTTCATAGAACTTGACCTCTTCACCAAACTCTAGAGGTTCCCATGGAACATTTGCCACAGTGTGGCATGCTAACAGGAGACACTGACCTCTTCTGGACACCTGGTCCCACCCTGATTTGGGATTCACAATTGTTCTTCGTGTCGACACTGTTCGTATATCTAATTTGTCGTATTCTAATGAAATACTTCTTAATCATACTGTAAAGTAAAACAATTTATTTCAGAATCCTTTACTTGATGGTGGTGACTTATCAACAATGATAGCGACTGGTAGTGGCTCGGACCAGGTGACAGATGAATTTGGTAAACCCATGTACAGAAACAGAAGAACAGTAAGTAGCCATTAGTGTAGTATTGAATACTTACAATACAGAAACTGTTAGTGTAGCACAGGATACAATACAGTAGCTGTTAGTGTAGAACAGGATACATACAATATTGTAACTGTTAGTGTAGCACAGGATACATACAATACAGTGACTGTTAGTGTAGCACAGGATACATACAATACAGTGACTGTTAGTGTAGCACATGATACATACAATACAGTGACTGTTAGTGTAGCACTGGATACATACAATATTGTAACTGTTAGTGTAGCACAGGATGCATACAATACAGTGACTGTTAGTGTAGCACAGGATATATACAATATTGTAACTGTTAGTGTAGCACAGGATACATACAATATTGTAACTGTTAGTGTAGCACAGGATACATACAATACAATGACTTTTAGTACAATAACTGTTAGCGTAGTACTGGAAACATACAATACAGTGACTGTTAGTGTAGCACAGGATACATACAATACAGTGACTGTTAGTGTAGCACAGGATACATACAATACAGTGACTGTTAGTGTAGCACAGGATACATACAATACAGTGACTGTTAGTGTAGCACAGGATACATACAATACAGTGACTGTTAGTGTAGCACAGGATACATACAATACAGTGACTGTTAGTGTAGCACAGGATACATACAATACAGTGACTGTTAGTGTAGCACAGGATACATACAATACAGTGACTGTTAGTGTAGCACAGGATACATACAATACAGTGACTGTAAGTGTAGCACAGGATACATACAATACAGTGACTGTTAGTGTAGCACAGGATACATATAATTCAGTGACTGTTAGTGTAGTATTCAGAGGGTTTCATGTAACTTTTTGAAAATTATTGTAATTGTTTATTATGATACACCTATATTTTGCAGTTAAACAGTTCAGATCGAGCACTGATCAATGCTTTCAGGGAAATTGGGCAGATGGGTGACAGACTGAATCTGCCAAGAATGATTGCAGTGAGTAAAACAAATATTTCAGTAAAACGAAAATAATGTCAACAAATTTCTTATTTGAGGGAAAAACCACAGAAAATTTAAATCCACAAAAAAAAAAGATTTTACAATATATTAACAATCTTTCTCTTTCCTTTTAGAAAAAATGTTTTATGTTTTTTCATGGAACAAGGACAAAATTTGTCATCACCATTAGGAAAGATTTTGTTTCTAAAACTAGTTTAGTACAAAAAGAAAAATAACTGGGTTTAACTAATCAACCCCTGAAAAACAATGGTCTCTTCTGTAATTCAATGACTTAGACAAGTCCAAATGTGTTTTGAGAGGTGAATGAGTTAAAAGGGAAGAAGACATATTTAGTCTCCTCAGGGTATCTGTTTCTGTGGGAATTTGAGCTTTACAAAATGGATTGATATTTCTTTGATTTTGGGAGATTCTTGTAGTCAAATGTGGATTTTGTCCATTGTATGTTCACAGAGATTTGTGAAGTTTTATCTTTTACACATTGTCACAGTATTACTGTAAATGTGGAAATTTACGTGTGGGAGTAATTTACACTGAATACACGATAAAATGTTTTTCGTGTATATTCGCCCCCTGCATACCAGTCCCACAGTTGTGCTAAGAATTATCGTTTGATACAGGACTGCCCACAATAACGTTTACAGTAATTAGGCATGGATTGATTTATTTTCAGGACACCTGAGTAACTCAGATGGACCATTGTAAACCATTATGTGAATCTCACTTTAACTTTTTGATATATTTCTTTATTAGTGTTAGTACTTTGCCGATTCTCACAAAAACTGTAGTATCTCCTGGTTGAGGGTAACAAAAATTTGCGAATTTTATTACCCTCGCTCCCCTAGGCTCTAAATGGCAGGGCCTAAATCTAGAGATGCAAGCTTTAAAAATCTTCTTCTTTTCTTTCCGGATAAAATAGATGCATAATTATCAAGCAATTTGATCTGAACCAAAAAAATGTGATTTTTTACCCTTAGAACAGGGTCCACTATCCATGAACAATACAACTGGAAGTCTGTGGGTGGAGAAATCATTATGATAGTATACTTAGTTTTACTAAGTCAACTGAGCCAAAACCTCAGGATGACCTATTGTTTTTTTTGTTTTTTTGTTTTTTTTTGCCTCGGACTGAAATGTTGCAATTTCATTAGGTATAAAGAGTCACATGACTGCTGTCCATGGTTCTATGTACTGTCAGTAGCAACAAAAAATAATAAACGGCAATGGCTGATGACCCGATACACAATTCTGTGTACAGTGGCATTTTCTAAACGAGAATTTGGTCCTTGACAAAATAAAACAGTTACATTATATTAGGTTTATTACTGACTTAATAACTAATAGTGTAAAATATTGAAAATATTTTGTCAGTGTACTTATGTCATATATTTTAATTGCAATGAATTTTACTTGGTCTAGCACTGAAGGAATGCCAATTTCACTTAATACTTTTTTCACAATGTCTCAGAATATGTATGATTTTAGGAATGTACAGTGAAACTTGTATATAAAGACCTCCTTTGGGACACAACAAAACTGGTCTTTATAGGGAGGTTGTCTTTATATAGACTAAGAGGTTGATTTTTACACAAATGGTACTATTTGGGACAGCAAAAATAGTCTTTATGACCAGGTGGTCTTTATACACAGGTGGTCGCTAAAGCAGGTTTTACTGTAATTATATTTTGAAGCCAACATAGCCGATTCAGGAAAAAAAATAAACCAATGACTACATTCAGATTGACACCTCGCAGAGCCATCCCAAAATACTTGTCCAGTTTGTTTTATCTCTAATTTTAATTGATTTGAAAACTTTTCTGTATTAATGAAAAATATTGTTTGATTAATATTACAGGATAGAGCCAACACATTGTTCAAACAAGTACATGAAGGAAAAGCCTTAAAGGGTCGAAGTAATGATGCCATCGCCTCAGCTTGCCTTTACATTGCTTGTCGTCAAGAGGGTGTACCCAGAACATTTAAAGGTAAGCTAACCCTTTCACTCCTGAAAATCAAGATGGTATGCTCTTTTCTGTTGTTAAGACCAGTCTATTATAGCCTGTAGGGTTGAAAGGGCAAAACCCCAGTAAAGCCTAACAGCAACAAAATCTCTTAAAGGCATTAGATGTGTTTTTTTTTTTTTTTTTTTTTTTAATCTTTCCTATTTACTCCTTAGATTGATATACAATAACAAAAAAGAGACAAGCATAAAATTTATTAAATTCCTATATGTTTTGTGAAAATTGCTCGAGAAAACCTGTTCGGCAATTATTCACTTGCAATTGATAAATTCAACTTTACTATTTGTATATGCATACAACACTTGACCTGACCTTGTTTTCACAAAATATATAGGAATATAAGTTTTTTATACCTGTGTATAGCTCTTTTTTGTTATTGTACATCAAACGTACAAATAGTAAAAGTGGAAAAAAATCAAAATTCATGTAAAGATTGTTTTGCTTAATACAGATAATGCCCCTTTAAGATTGAATAAATACATTTACTTACTGTTTTTTGTTTTTGTTTTTTTTTTTTTTTTTTTTTGGCATGAACAAAAGTGAAAAAATGTGACGGTTTATCTTACCTTCCAAAAGACATATTTCCAGTATTATCGTATTTTATGCATATAGGGGAAAATGGAAGTCACTGAAAGTTTTTTCCAATCATCAGAATAACTAATTGTCACATGAGCCAATCAATATTTATGGTAAGAGCTAACATAGAGATTCTCTAGAAAAACTATTTTCGTAAATTGAAATAATCAAACGAATTATCTGATAATAAGATAAAGGATTTACTTTTTTGATTTTTTCACAGATATCGGTAAAAATGTTTTTATATTGATAATTGGTTGCTTTACAAAATAACTTAAAAAATTAGAGATTTAATGTGACTTGGACTATAATTAATTTTGCTATTGTCATCTGTTTCAGAAATCTGTGCCGTGTCAAAAATATCCAAGAAGGAGATAGGGAGAGTTTTTAAATTAATTCTGAAGAATTTAGAGACGAATGTAGAACTGATAACCACAGGAGATTTTATGGTAGAGTACAGCCCATATTATTTATATTACTTATACATGTATAACAATCATGATGTGAAAGGCCAGTGGTCTCTTCCCGGGTACATTGTAACCGGCTTCTCTCCTTCACCATTAAAAAATGGCTGCCACCTTATAACTGAAAATTTGTTGAGTGGCGTAAATTGCCAACAGTACAAACTTTGTATACATGCTTGTTTACTTGCGGAAGGTTGGTGGTCTTTTCCCAGGTACATTGTCACCTGGTTCTCTCCTCCACCAATAGAAACTGGCTGCCACCTTATATAACTGAGAATTTGTTGAACGTGGCATAAAAACACCCACGAAACAAAATGGCAAAACTTAGTAAAATTGCTATTTGATTCGTATTAGAATGTTCCTCTTTTTCTACATTTTCCCCATTAGCGTTTTAATTATTAGTGTCTTAATTACCCTGTGTTTCTGATAATTAGCAGTAATAAATTTACAGTGAACCTTGCCTAAAAACCACGTTAGGAAACCAATTCATATTTAAAACCATAACTATTCAATCTCTTGAAAAATTGTTTATGAATATTTAACATATACAGACCCTCATTTAAATTGGCATTAGCTGTGTTTACACAAAAAAAAAAAAAAAAAAATTCAATTTTTATCTACTTGAACTTGATGTACAATAACATATAACAGCATTACGCAGGCATCAAAATCTTATATTCCTACATATTACATGTATTATGTGAAAATAAGGTCAGATCCAGTGTGATATTCATGTACAAGTAGTAATGTTAAGTTAATCAATTGCAAGTGAAAAAGTGCCAAACTGGTCTTCTGAAGCAATTTTCACAAAATATATAGGAATTTGAGAATTTGTTTGTCTGCATATTTCCTTTTTTTTTGTTATTTCATATTTATACAAGTGATGAAAAAGGAAAGAATTTATTTTTAAAGAAAAGCACAGCTAATGCCCCTTTAAGACACCATGCAGACTAAAACTTTAGACATGAATGTAGAACTTCGTTGATATTGACAGTTTATTGAATTGATTGAGTGATAGCATGTTCAGTTTATGCTCGAGATGAAAGCGTGAAATGAGCGTGTCAAGGTCAAACACTTTGAGATGCAAAGAATACCTGTATGATATCAGTTCCATTGCCATGTAGGATTCTGAAGTTACAGACAGATACTTAGAAAGAAATTGACATACAGAAGATTGACAATTAATTGATAAATTATTGAAGTTAATTTCAAACACTAATTTGAAAGAAAAAAAATAATCAATACATGTTTTTGTGTATGTGATATAACAGTTTGAGACACAAGGGAGAAAATTTATTCATAAAAATACTTAGATATTAATACATATCATAAAAATTCATATTTCAGTCCAGATTTTGCTCAAACTTGGCATTACCAACCGCAGTTCAGAAAGGTGCAACACATATAGCAAGAAAAGCCGTAGATTTGGATCTGGTGCCTGGGTAAGCGTCATTTTACAGCTGTTCTAATGGCCCCAGATTAAAAAATTGAGGAGTCTGCAAGGGTTCGAGCTGCACTGCAACCTAGGCTGAGTTTTTGAGAAATGTTTGTCAGTTTACTTGCAGAAAGCTGGTGGTCTCTTCAAGGGTACTTTGTAACTGGTTTCTCTCCTCCACCATTTAAAACTGGCTGCCACCATATAACTGAAAATTTGTTGAGCATGGCCTAAAACACCATTAAAACAAAACAAAGAAATTCGGTGGGGGGGGCCTACTGGTTTTTGTTTGTTTTTGTTTATTGTTGTTTAACGTCCCACTCAAGAATATTTCACTCATGTGGAGACGTCACCAAATGCCAGTGAAGGGCTTCAAAGTTTGGCCTATGCTCGGCACTTACTGTTTTTGTTTGGTAACTTTCAAACATGGACGAGATTTTAAAAAAATAATCATTGTTTTAACAATCATTGGAAATAAACCCCTGTGTAGTACATGAGACAATTTTTTAAGAGAAAGGCTTTTGAAACGTCAACCCCTGTGATCACATTTAGACTTGCCCAAATCAATAAATAGTATGGTCTAATGTCACAATTTGGGGGTGAGCAAGTTAATATTGCATGTAAAATTACCACAAGATTTGGTCTTGAAATCATACACTCCAGAAATCTGACAGAAGACTGTTACTTTCTTTTAAATGGGAGAATCCACTTGTGGCTGTAGGGGTCAAAGAGTTAAGAGCTACACAAACAAATAAACATGCTGCTAATCCCCCTAGAGTAAAATGGTTATCAGCTTTGGTTTGTTCTGCTTTGATGTATGTTTCATGTTTGTATAATGCTTGCATTTCAAAACATGTAAATGACTTACAAAATGAGAAGTCGTGGACCTACTTGCCCAAAACTTGACAATATTCCTTAAGTCTAAGAATATTCTTAATAACTAATTGGCTTGCTCCGACAATTAGATTTCAGGATTAGCTGAAGTTTAGTAAAATGCTCAGACCTGGTTAATAATTTTGAGCAAGTGGGCAATGTGTTAGGAATTGTATTGAAATCAGGTAACAAAATATCTGAGAATTTAATTGGAGTAGTGATGTATATGTCAGCAACACAGTAAATTGTTATGTTCCTGGTAATCTATTTCCCATAAAGAATGACTGTAACATTTGTTGCATTTTTTTCTACAGACGCAGTCCTATATCTGTCGCAGCTGCCGCCATTTATATGGCATCTCAGGCCTCTGCTGATAAAAAGTCACAAAAAGGTAGGTCTTTTTTAACATACCCCAGAATTTACTATTACACCTTGTTCATAACATTTACAGTCCTGACATAGTGATCATATAGACCTTTTCATGACAACTGCGTTCCTACAAATTTCACCTGCGCACAAACAGTTCCAGATGGCATCAAGGCGTTTAGCGCCCAAAATGTTTTATAACCAAGACAAATCCTATGCATTACCCTGTGTATGACTTGTCTTTCATTGGGTACGTTTTGTTTTAGGAACAAAACTCCTTGATGCCATCCGGAAGTTTTTGTGTGAAGGTGAAATTAGTAGGGCCGCAGTTATCATGAAAAGGTCTGTTTTCCAATATTGAACCTAGTTTATAGATCTTTTAAGAGGAAAAATTACTCTCTTTTAAAACTGTGCTACTGTAAATGCAGAAAATTTTATGGCCTTTATTTCTGCGAAACCCCAATTCTAAATGTATTTGCGAGATTTGTTTTTTGCGAATCTGAATGCCCATTTTGTCATACTATTATCCTTCTTCAAGCACAGGGATGCCAACCTCTCCGTTTTGGGAGGAGTTTCTCTGTGGTATTTTTTTGCTAAAATCCACGCCATCGATATCCTATTCAATTCTCCGATTTTTCGAAAAACTTGTTACAAATTGCATATACACTTATTTAAGCCAGGAGAACCTAATTTTCAAAATCTTCAGTAGAGCATGCCACCGCACCCCCATACTGGGCTTGCGCCTTTGGCACGCACATTAAGACTCCGTTTTTCAATTATCTAAAGTTGGCATCTCTGCAAGCATGTTCTGATGTGAACTCACTCATCAATGTCGACCATTTTCTAAAACTTATTATTTTCATTTTTTTTGTGCCTTTCATTTTCACTATCAGTATCAAGTTAAAAAATTGAACTTAAACATTCGCAAAATTACGCTTGAATAAGATTTTTGCTGATAAAACTGGATCACAGTAGGATTTGTGTATCCCCAAAGGAAAGGGTATTTATGATGTAAATGGAAACGGGCTTGCTCCCATAGGAGCTAATAAACGGTACAAAAGGTTCAGGATTTTAAAACTGTTGTAACTAAATTTCGGTATATATTTTACAGATATCGGTGACATTGCCGGCGTAGCAGAGGTAACCATCCGACAGTCTTACAAACTCATGTATCCAAAAGCTCACTTACTTTTCCCTGATGACTTCAAATTTTCTACTCCCATTGAACACTTACCAGCACAATGAGAGAAATAGATAAAATCTTGTAAAAGTGACATAAAAAAAAAAATCCTCCAGGAAATGGAGAGGAAATTTAAACTCAGGATACATGTTGAGAGGGAGTTTTATGAATGGATAACTGAGGATTATCCGGGTATCGGAAAGTGGGATTACACTAACGTTTGTAAACATATGTCAATTTGTGTTGTACGATATGTTGTCAGTTTTTTATTATAGTTTTGTTACATATTTTCTGATGTAAATGGTCAAAGATCAATTGTGGGAAGTTCATTTACAAAGAATCATGTAGTTATTTATACGCCAGAAATTGACACAAGTTAGTGTATTATGAAGATCGCATTCAGAAAAGTAGTGTCAGTGAAATAGACATTAACCCTTTCGCCCCCAAGTATATTATTGTTAAACTCTTATCTGTTGTATTTGGACAAGTCTGTTTTGGAATGTGGGGGGTTGGAAGGGTTTAACACTCTTCTTGATCAAGCATCATCTGCGACCTCAGGTCATGAAAGGCTTAATTTCCACAACAAATGAGATGGTCTTTCTGACCAGTTCCTGTTTTACTTGTATGGTACTTAAAAACCTTGTGTGTGTTATACCATAACTTGAGCTGCTCCATCTACAAAATAAAGTTAGCAATGTGATTTCCATACCTAACATGCAGGGTCTAGAAACAGCTACATGTGTTTTACCTACCTGACATGCACGGTCTAGAAACAGCTACATGTGATTTCCGTACCTAACATGCAGGGTCTAGAAACAGCTAGTCTAGAAACAGCTACATGTGTTTTCCCTACCTAACATGCAGGGTCTAGAAACAGCTACACCTGTTTTCTCTACATAACATTCGGGGTCTAGAAACAGCTTCGTGTTTTCCCTACATAGCATGCAGGGTCTAGAAACAGCTAGTCTAGAAACAGCTACATGTGTTTTTCCTACCTAACACGCAGGGTCTAGAAACAGCAAAACGTGTTTTCTCTACATTACATGTAGGGTCTAGAAACAGCTACATGTGTTTTCTCTACCTAACATGCAGGGTCTAGAAACAGCTACACTGTTTTCTCCTACATAGCATGCAGGG
The DNA here is from genome assembly GCA_030159075.1 of Atrina japonica. Taxonomy (NCBI): domain Eukaryota; kingdom Metazoa; phylum Mollusca; class Bivalvia; order Pterioida; family Pinnidae; genus Atrina; species Atrina japonica. The sequence goes on from BROG01000149.1 coordinate 1,031,416, forward strand.
TCTAGAAACAGGTACTTGTTTGCTCTAATATGCACGGTCTATAAAACGGGTTAAAGTATTTTCCCTACATAACATGCGGGGTCTAGATACAGCTACAACAGGTAGGCCCTACATGTGTATTAAATGTGTTTTCCCCTTACATAACCTGCAGGGTTTAGAAACCACTGCAGGTGTGATACATGCATCTTTTATGTATAAGATATAATAATATACCTCAAAGAGACTGAAGTTTTATTGTGTCGAGTGTTTGGTAAAAAATTTAACATTAAGCACAGAGTAGCCAGTCAAATCTGTGTATTGTTATATACAGCAATCAATCAGAGTTTTGTGAGTTACAACGTAATGACCAATCTGATCCCTTTATAGGGTCATACAGACCAATCAGAATTCGGTTGATGTAGTCAACGGGTTAGAATTCTGACAAAATGGAATGGATCTCATTAATTTTGTTACATATACAGTGTAATCTCATTATGTCGAAATCGGTTGAGTTGAAATTCTGGACATATCAAAATTGAAAGTCTGGTCCCCCTTTTTTTTTTTTTTTTTTTAAGATATAATAGATATCAATTGAAATTTTGGTATCTCGAATTCGGGATATCTCGAAGTAATAGGGGGGTGGTCCCATGAGTTTAGAAATAACGAGATTCCACTGTAATTGTTTTTGTGATCCTTCACTTTTCATGTGTGTAAAAGAATCTTCAGGTCAATTCATTGGTGTTATCATTAATATGTATTACCTGTATTTTTCTGTATTATTGAAATAAATGTACACAAAATAATAATTCTAGTATACACACACAAACTTACTTTTTGTATTCCTTACTGACAAATGTTCAGGGGTATCTTGGTGGTTTAATCGTGTCTGTTTCTTTAAGCCTTCCATCCCTAGGTATCTAAGTGGTATGCTCCCAGGTACAAAATATTTAGTAAAATCATAAATATTCTTGGGATTCAATTTTCGTGGTTTTTCTTCTGAAACCAATTTATTGATATTAATTTCCGTTGATTTCGAGTCCTAAGTATAAATAAAGCTGTTTTTTTCATTCGAGTTCAAATTTTGTTTTGGCTTTATGTTTGTTGTTTTTTTGGTTACCCATGAAAATAACAAAATTAAAACCTCAATGAAAGTTTATGATATTACAGTACACCATTACAAAGTAAATTCATACTACCATCTTTGACCCATTAAGTGCCCAGGTCCTATAAGCGCCCCTCCACCTTTTTCACATGCCATCAAGAATCTTTTCTAGCTGGTTGACAAGGAGATGTGGATCTGAAAAACCGTAAGTAACAGTTTATCTGTAGGCCCCCCAGCAACAGAATTATGTTGATAGGTGTCCTTGGTAATAGCTACAACAACTTTACCCCTGTGCCTTGTAAAATTAACTGTTTTACGTCAATTTGACTATTAGTTAGTCCCATTAAGCACCTACCCCTTTTCTCTGATTTTTTTTGGATTGTCCTGGGTGCTTAATGGGCGAAATATGATATTAGAATTATCAGATTAAATGAAAAAAAAAATTGTTTAAAGATTGGGAACTTGAATTAAGTTCCAGATAATTTGTTATGTATGTTTACATTTCTCGAATGAAATTGCCAAAATCCAATGTATTTCATCTGATTCACTTATACAATTTACATCACGACATCGGTTTCATGTGTCTGTACCTAGTAGAAATATAATCTCTTGAAATCCTTTCGAGTTGTGCATTTGATTAAACAACTTGTGTAACATGGGCCTTACTCCCATTTCCAGACAAATACAACCTCCAGCATACAATGGCACGTGTTTATTATATACGGAGTAATGGCATGTGTGTCTATTATATACTGAACAATCAGAAAATTATGTTAATGTTTTAATTTTGTTTATTTCGTTGTTTTCATTTATCAACGAAATTAAATCATGACAAAGTTTTACATAAATTACACCAGGTACTAGTAATAGGTTCCTTTGCAATCGGGTCTTTTATTTCAAGGAAATTTAATGTCGTTGAATTTATTTCATTTTTTTAAACAATGAAATTTTAACTCCACAAAGATTCCACGGTAATACAAAAGTCCAGTTATGAGGGAGTACAACAGTTTTTAAGATGATGGGACTACAATGACAAATTCAGTATGGCCATGTTGTTTATTTGAGATGAATCAGCTATAAAGGACATTCAGCATTTTTCAACATTCAGACATAGTACTGGTATATTCGTTGTACAACCTTACTGGTACACATGATCTTTATGAGCCGGTCTGGCTCAGTTGGTAGCGTGCTCGATTCTTGATTATGAGGTCGTGAGTTGGAGTCCAGCCGGTGACAGGTTGGTTTCCTGTTCTTCGGATGAGACAGTAAAAACCGAGGTGACGGTAGGTGTCGGAACGTTAAAGAACCCTCACTGCTCAATGGCCATAAGTGCTGAGCATAGGCCAAAATTTGAAGCCCTTCACCAGCATTTGGTGACATCTCCATATGAGTGAAATATTCTTGAGTGGGATGTTAAACTACAATAAACAAACAAACATGATCTTTACTGAAATGCTTTTGTATCCCACTTTAAAAGATCAACATTTCTCGTTTTTTTCTGGAAAAGATGTGAGTTTTGATTGTCCTTGATCATGGGATGATATTATAGAAACATGAAGAATTTTTCTTATTTTCATTAAATTTATGAGAAATAAAAACAACACAATTTGCTATATTCATTTGTATATAAAAATTTATTTTGATAAAAAAAATGATATTGACAACAAGCAAATAGACATTAATGGCTGCAAGATTTATGTCATAAACATTGTAATGCAGAAATGTCGACAAATTCTTTGTGATGTATGATGCTACTTCTTCAATGATTCAGCACCCGATATAAAGTAACGCTTATTATTGCGAGTCCCACATCAATTAGTTTTGGTGAACTTGAAAACATATACATAATTGTAAACTTGAACTGGATATATAAAAAGACCTGTTTATCAAGATTGGTACAAAAAATAAATTCGTTCTCTATTACATTAGCTTTGTATTTCAAAAAAAAAAAAATTAATTTCTTTTTTAACTACTTAGATATAAAATTACAAATACGCAGGCGTAGAAATTCCTTTGTGAAAATAAGGTCAGGTCCAGTGTTGTATACATATACAAATAGTAAGGTCATATTAATTAATTGCTGAACTTAGTTTCTCAAGCAATTTTCACAAAATATACAGGAATTTAAGAATTTTTATGCCTGTGCATACATGTATTTTTTTTTTTGTTTGTTATTATACATTAATCTAAATAGTATAAAAGAAAGTTTTTTTATTGGAAAAAAATCCCCTTTTGATCTTTTTCAGTTGAATTTGTTAACCCCCCCCCCCCAAAAAAAATGAACTCGACCACATACAAATGATATAGACTAATTCATTTGTGGTTCTAGGGATAAATGATTTGAGAATTAAACGAATATGCAGAAATTGGGTCAAATACAATAAAACATTCATGTCACACATACATAATTATATATAGATGTATATCAGACATCAATTTGCACCACCCATCTACTTTATGATTTAAGTTGCCATGGGAACAAGTCATTTCAAGGATTTTTGAGGTAAAAATTGTTTATGGAATATTAATTGGAATGTAATAAGAGATATCAAATTAATACAGAAATAACAATTTCACTAACACAATATGTGGTACATGGAACTTGTCTCAAGAGACCACTCATGAAACCAGCTGACTTGTGAGACCAAGATCTGACAATGACTCTCATGAAACCAGCTGACTTGTGAGACCAAGATCTGACAATGACTCTCTCCAGCTGATTGTGAGACCAAGATCTGACAACCACTCTCATGAAACTGACTTGTGGGACCAAGATCTGACAACCATCTCATGAAACCAACTGACTCTGAGACAAGATCTGAAATCACTCATGAAACCAGCTGACTTGTGAGACCAAGACAATCACTCTCAAAACACTGACTTGTGAGACCAAGATCTGACAACGACTCATGAAACCAGCTGACTTGTGAGACCAAGATCTGACAATCACTCTCATGAAACCAGCTGACTTGTCAGACCAAGATCTGACAATCACTCTCATGAAACCAGCTGACTTGTGAGACCAAGATCTGACAATCACTCTCATGAAACCAGCTGACTTGTGAGACCAAGATCTGACAACCACTCTCATGAAACCAGCTGACTTGTGAGACCAAGATCTGAGAGACCAGCTGACTTGTGAGACCAAGATCTGAGAGACCACTCAGTTAAAAACTCCTTTAAATAAAACCACTTTTAAGGGACCGGCTGTCTTGAGAGACCACATTTGAGTGACAGATGGAGTGGTCTCTCAAGCCAAGTTCTACTTTATCATGTGATTGTTATGGTCAGTGTTGCTCTCCTGAGTTAAATGAACTGTAAAAAAAAATCAGTAATTTTTCTAACCTTTGCCCCACATCATAACTACACAAAATGAGTCCTATATCCTGTACTGGTATATACATGTAGTTCAATGAAACATGAGACCCATTCCTCCTTTGCAGGAGGTTTGTGAACGACATGACTAAAGAGTTTCCATCCTTTGCCTAATTATCTCCCCTTGAAGGCAGTGCCATCATTTATAAATATGGTACAAGTACAAGTTTATGTCCTTTAACCAAACACAGTTTCTGACAAATCTAGAGAAAGTCCGAGTCCATAGCAAAAGTTTAAATTTATGCACAATGTAAATAACTGAATGTGAGTCACATGTCATATTCCATAAAGACTAAACATCTTGATAACCATAACTGTGTAACAAATTCCATCATGGTTGTGTGTTACATAACCCTGTAACAAATTCCATCATGGTTGTGTGTTACATAACTGTGTAACAAATTCCATCATGGTTGTGTGTTACATAACTGTGTAACAAATTCCATCATGGTTGTGTGTTACATAATCGTGTAACAAATCCATCATGGTTGTGTGTTACATAACCCTGTAACAAATTCCATCATGGTTGTGTGTTACATAACTGTGTAACAAATTCATCATGTTTGTGTGTTACATAATCGTGTAACAAATCCATCATGGTTGTGTGTTACATAACTGTGTAACAAATTCCATCATGGTTGGGTGTTACATAATCGTGTAACAAATTCCGTCATGGATGTATGTTGAACACCAGGAGCCACTCCGGAGCTACCAAATTCCATCAGGGCTTGTGTGTTAAATAATCTCATGTCGTAGATCAAATTTTTCAGTCAAGACTTTCTCCATCCACATCGTGTAGGATTGTAGACAAATCCATCATGGTTAATTGGAGTTAACATCATGTACACTATCCATCAACTATTATCGTATATTCAGTGAGGATAACTGTGTACACAAAATGTATCATGTTTGTGTATCACATAATCGTGGAGAACAAATAATCCACCTTTGGCATGGTTGTCAACTCTTTGGCATACACTGTGTAACAAAAGAATGTTTGTGTGTTACATAATCTTGCCCTCAATCCATTGGGAAATGATTTACATTAATCCTGTGTAACCAATTCCATCATGGTTGTGTGTTACATTTTCTCCTAACAAATTTCATCATGGTTTGGTGTTATCATAATCGTGTAACAAATTTCGTCATGGATGTATGTTGAACACCAGGAGCCACTCCGGAGCTACCAACATGTGGCAAGGGCTTTTGTTGCATTATTAATATCTTTCATATCATAGATCACAACCCTATTTTGCCCAGTCAAAAAACTTTCTCCATTGGAACACCCTAGGATGTAGATAAGAGCATATGACAACACTTAATTGGAGGTTATTGGATTTTTACACTATTCAAACTATTATTGTATATTCAGTGAGGATACATGTACACAAATGTATCAGTGTATCACCAACAGGTGGGAGAAAAATAATGGTTACACCTTTGGCGTATAAGAGAGGAAAGTGTCAACTCTTGGGCAATATTCTACAATGTTGGATATTGAAGAAACTTGCCCCTTCAGTTGAAGTTTCTCCGTCTTGCCCTCAATTTGGGAAATGATTCTATTAATCCTCAAAGCAATCCAAGCTGTAACTATTCTGCTCTTTTCTCCTAAATTTCATTTGGGTTATCATAAGCCATTTTATAATAAGACGCGTTTAAGGAAACGTAACATGAAACAAGTGCACATAAGCTATGATGTGTTCATTATTAATACTTTATAAACTACACAACCCTATTTCCAAAAAAAAAAATTGGAACAAAAAAAGTTCAACTTCTATAAGACATATGACAACAGCAACAATATTTGGCCCAGTATTGGGTTTAACCTCAAACACAATCTGTTGTGTATGCGGTGGAACTTCGCCTATAGACCACCTCGCTTAGGAAACCACCTCACAATTCAGACCATATATTTCCAGTCTCTTGTGAGATTCCACTGTATATAGATTTGACGAGAACCTGAGAAAAATTAAAAAATAACAAGATGTGTTTGTGAAACACAAATGCCCCCCGTCCCAACAAATTTGTGCAATGTCTAACATTTTGACCCCACTCCCAGGGGCATGTGATGTCGGTGAAGTGTGAGCAACCCTTAGATGAACTTACAGTCTAAGTTTGGTTACTGTATCACAATCCAAACTTGAAATATTGCACTTTATATATAAGCAGGATGGAATTACGGATGGACAGACAGACGGATGATCCAAACACTATATGCCCCCTGGTGGACATTTCAGACTGGGGTCATGAAGTTACCATTCCTCTTCCTATGTGTACTGTGTACTGGGAAAATTTCTGCCCTGATTATTTTTGCCCTTTTATGATAGGTAGCATATTCACCCCGTATTAAATTTGACCTAAATCGCTTTTAGGTAATTTGGCATGCCAACATTAGGATTTCATTCGCTAGAGTAAATTTCCTACTTGTTGACATACCTACGGGTATCCAACTGGGAATAAAACACACAAAACTATCATAGCCAAAAAATATTTAGAATTGTTCGTATGATCAACAAATTAAAAACAAAAGAAACAAATTAATCTGCCCTGCCAAATTATGTAATTTAAACAAAAACTAGAAAATAACTACATCTTGAATTTTCGGCTGTCTTCATCAGGAAGCAGTAAACAGACAATCATGTTTCTGAAGAAGACAATTTTGCTGAAAATTTGAAATACAAGTTTCTTTTTAACAATTACATTCAGCAGTTCATCTTCATATGCAAATTAGGACACTATTTTAGTTCATAATATCATAAACAAAAATGACCAGTTCACAAACACCGATGCCTGGTCAATAACGATGATGAAGAAAAACGCTTTGAGGAGCTTCATGAAACAGCAAATGAAACATAACACGGTCACTCCACAAAATATTCTACATAAAATACAAAGGATATTTCATCCCTGTCATAAAATATATGTCGTTTGGTCACAAAATGGTGGTATGAAAAATGTATATAGCACCATAAAAAACATGGCTGACAGGTTGTTTATAACACTTGATAATATATGTAAGGGGCTACCCATGACTACTTTGATAGGGCAAAGGTCATATGCAGATAATTATTAGAAGATTTTTAAAATGATGATAAAATCTTATATCACATATAGATGCCTGCCAACTTAAAATTGAGGTTAATTTAAGTCAAAGAAGTGACTGAAAAGAACAGCCAATAAATGGATCTCTGATCTCAGAGGTAAAGGAAAAGGAAAAAAATAACAAATAATTTGTTTCAATAATGAAAAACATACAGTCAAAGCTGTGTATATAAAGGCCACTGGAGGGAACAGGCAAAAGTAGCTGTTATACACAGGTGGTCTTTATAAAGAGGTTTATTCATTATAAAGATGATAACAAAGGTTGTTTTAAATTACCTTTAAAGGCAGGTGCCCTTTATACAGAGTTGGCCTTTAATATACAAGTCTGACTGTAACACAAAAACAATATATAATAACTAAAGGTAGGACAACCTGTAGAACTATAGTTTAACAGTGCATCTTTACCCGAAACTACTAAAAGCAAGTCTTGTTTTAAATCTGCATCTGATATAGAGACAACCCCAATGTTCCGATCGGTCGTATAATTCATTTGCGACTTGACTGTGTTGACTCTCGATGGGTGTTGAGACGTCTGTACCAATTGTGACGAGGATTCGTTCCTCGTACAGGGGATACTTGGACTCTCTCGGTTGACAGGGGATGCTTACTCCTCTATCACACCTGATCCCACCTCTTGATTTCCACAGGTCCGAGTTTGTCCATTTTTACCCGATTTGTATCTATATCCTGGACAACCTAAAGATTTATACTTTGGTATCTGAGATGTTTTATGCACATCAATGTGTAGTAGCATGTATCCTACTAAACTCATCAGAACTAATAGCAAAATCCCCCCACCCATTTCACTGGCTAATAGCAAGTATCCTTACTAAAACATCCATAGCTAGTAGCAAGTATCCTTACTAAAACATCCATAGCTAGTAGCAAGTATCCTTACTAGAACATCAATGGCTATTAGAAAGTATTCTTTCTAGAACTCCACTGGCTAATACATGTAATAGCAAGTCCCCTTACTAGAACATCTATGGCTAATAGCGAATCTTTTTACTAAAACATCCATGGCTAACAGCAAGCTCCTTGCTAAATATGCATAGCTAAAAGCAGGTTTCCTTACTAAAAATCCATGGCTGATAGCAAGTCTTCTTACCAGAAAATCCATGGCTAAAAGCAAGGCTCTTTACCTGAATACCAATGACTAACAGCAAAGCTCCTATCTCCAATACCTATGACTCAAAGCAAGGCTCCTTACTCAGATACCTATGACTAATAGCAAGCCTCCTTACTTGGAAACCTATGACTAACAGCAATGCTCCTAACAGGGAGACCTATGACTAACAGGGAAACGTATGAATAACAGGGAAACCTATGACTAACAGGGAAACCTATGACTAACAGCAATGCTCCTTACTGGGAAACCTATGACTAATAGCAATGCTCCTTACTGGGAAACCTATGACTAATAGCAAGCCTCCTTACTGGGAAACATATGACTAACAGCAAGGCTCCTTAATATTAGAAATTAAAGACATCTTAGTTGCTAGAAATGTCCATGTTCAGTAAGAATTCTTGGTAATATCCACAACTTCAGACCTATATATACCAAAGTGCAATAGCAAGCATTCTAATCTACATCAAGATCTTTCATTCCGAGATTTTGAAGCCAAGAAGAAATTAATTGACTGTTCAGACAGAATCAAAGTGTAGGGCTCCGACATTTCTGTGGTGAGTTTCCCCGTGACGCACTTTGTTTAACAATCGTAGATTCTGTAAGATGACCAATTGCACATTCTACTGCCTCTTCTATGTCATCGAACAACTGAATGCCCTCCCTGCTGGCAAGGTCCGTCAAATATGACCGTCCTCGGTGGTAGTCCTTCAAAGCTGCACAGGACATCTGGAAAAAAAATTGAAACATTTGTCAAATAAAATTGATTGCTTACCAGGTGCAACCAAATTAATTATTCTACCCCTGAAAATAATAGACTCTACTTAAAATCAATGACTTCGACCATTCTAAATGTGTCTCTAGGGGTGTATATGGGTTAGAGGGTAGACATATGATGGTATGGCACCAGATAAGATGGTGTTAAGTGTGTTATCTAGTTCAATTTCACCATTTCCCTTTTATGGGACAAATTTTCAAAATGTTTATCTCATTGACCCCTGTAGCCATATTTGGACTCATCCATTTCAAAGAATAGTAAAGTCCACTGTCAGAATTGAGGAGTGTATAATTTAGAGTCAAAATTTCAAAAATGATTTTACATCCAATATTAACCTGTTCACCCCTGATATATGATAATGGACCATACAGTTTATTGATTTGGGTGAGTCTAAATTTGACCACAGGGGTTGATGAGTTAATTGTGTTGGGAAACACCATTGAACTCATCAAACCCTGAAAAACAATAGACTCTTCTGTAAACCGATGACTTAGGCCAGTCTAAATGTGTGAATTTAGGGGTGAATGAGTTTAACAAAAACAAACCATTGTCTCTCGCTTACCTTCTCTCCCCCGATTAATGCATCATCCATTATGTACTGTACACACAAGATTACTTTACACTTCATCCCGATGTAGTACCCAGCCTGCAAAGAAAATACACGGCTATAAATGAAACTAAGTTTGTTTTGTGTGCACTGATCAACAACAGTAATGAACAAGAGGCCCATGGACCATATCGTACACCTGAAATGTGAAAAGTTGCCTTGAGGGCAGGACCCTGTCTTTGGTTCCTCGTAGCACTCCCCTTTCATTTACCTTTTATTTGTACCATATGTCCTCATGCCCTGTGGATTTGTGTTGGTATCTTACAAATACAGTAAAACCTGCTATAGCGGCCATCTCTATATAAGGATCACCTGTCTATAAAGGCCAATTTTGAAAAGTCCCTTGACTGCATACTTCAACTAAATTGAACCTGTGTATAAGGGTCACCTGCACATAAAGGCCAATATTTTCTGGTCCCTTGGGTGGCCCCTATATACAGGTTTTACTGTATATGGTTTGATGGTGGTAATTTTGATTTTCAAATTATTATAACACTCCCTGGGAAGGTAGGTGAGCAAAAACAAATGATAATAAAAAGTCTGAAAAGACGTCAAAAATGAAATTTCTGATTTCTACAAAAAATCTTAACTTGAATCATACATTCATGTAGATACAATTAGATTTTTTTTTCAATCCATGCAGCAGTTCTGGAGGAGAAGATTTTCAAAGAAGGGTACCACCTGAACATTGAAAATAGACAAAGTCTCAAAAAAGAGTCAAATTTGCAAAACTACAAAACTAATCCATCATGTAAAGCATAGCATGTGCTAAGAATCAATAGACCATTGTTCATACAAGTACAAAGATATATACACAGTAGGAGCAGGTAAACCTAAGCTCAACCAGTCTTATTAACCAGAGCACAGACAATTGTAGGGGGCCAAAATAAGGCCCCATTCCCAATGAAAATAAATGCATTTTTTCCCAATCTGCAGTCAAAATTTCCCAAATGAAGTTAAATGACAATGAATCTTAAGTAACTTCTTGTAGTTTCAAAAAGTTTTGTGTGTTTTTAGATTTCCCAATATCAACAAAAAAATATTCAAATTCAAAAGGATCCAGGGCCCCGATTCCTAAAGTTTCTGGAAAATCCCTGAATGATATTCTGAAAATTTGGCAATTAAAAATGAAAGCTAAAAGCTGAATAACATAACAGTGAAAAAGTATTATTTCATTTCAATTTTACAATGAATTGACAAAATGGCAAATTAGGCTATGATTTAATAAGTTTTTTTTAAGCAGATATATTGGACAATTTCTGAGAGGTTTAAATTTAGAAATTTTCCTGAAAATTTAAGATAAAATTATTTGAACTTTGTTTGGAAATGAAACCCAAATCAATTTCTGACATAAATTGAAATGATAGAAGCCTTGTATACCTCGATCATAGATGAAATGGATCTAGTCCGGTCTGTGATAACATACAACATCAGACGGCACTTTTCTCTGGCAGCCACCTGTATGGGGACCAGCCTCTGTTCCCAGTCATTTAGGCCTATAAATGGGTTAGCATATGACAGGCCGTACTTCCTGAAAATCACAATGAACAAGATGTGATTGTGAAACACAAATGCCTGTGGTCCCAACAAATTTCTACGCTGGCAAATAATATGTATGCTTTAAATATTGCAATGTCCTAAATTTTGACCCCACCCCAGTGTGAGCAGCCCTTATATGAACTTACAGTCTAAGTTTGGTTACTGTATCACAATTAAAACTTGAAATATTGCACTTTATATGTATAAAGCGTGATGGAATTACAAACAAACAGACAGACAGACAAACAGACAGATGGATGATCCAAACACTAGATGCCCCCGACAGACCTTTTGGGCCGGAAGCATAAAAAGATATTTTTGAGAAATTCCATGGCAGCTAATCAATTCATAATTATTTCATCAAATATTGCTGAACATTGGGCATACTGTATTGTGACGTTACCTAATTTCTAAAGTAACCTTGATTTCTTTGTCTGTAATACATCACAGGGGACGTCAACGTTGAAGATATTTTCAGCAAAGAAGGTTTCCCTGCCAACCTATTGCCATATCACCGAATCAGCTGAACAATGACAATTCGAGAGGAATGCTTGCTTCATTTACTTACAATATACCTAATGACTGCGATTTCAGCTATTACCATTTCGGAGTCATTTTAAAACTTTGAATAAATAAAATACACTGCTGATAGAATTATACTTTAATCGTCTGGTGCTAGTGTAAGCTTTCAGATTCAAAATGGAATGCATTAACATTTGAGGTCACAAGCAGGAATATACTTTTTATGGAAAGAGTCGTTACTAATAAAGTTTGTGAAAAAAATAAAACTGTGCATGCTGTACAAATACATGTTATGGTAGGGGAAAAGTTTGTCGCAGCCAGTGTTAGAACCTTTATACATAATCGTTAATTCTGAATACATAATTTATGTGTTAAGAATAAAATGTTATGTTTAAAATTGTCAAGAGAAAAATAAAGATGTGCCCCTATCTCTGTTCTAAGGGGCATAAAAGGACATCACAATTACCTCAACATTGGAATGGCTATACGATCCCTCCAGCTTGTATCCCCACAACTTCCCCCGAGGTAGATATCAATTGTTGGACCATTGGTTACAGGACATGTATAGTAAACAGAATTTTGAGGTAAATCTGCCAAAAAAGTCAAATATTGTAATACTGAATTTATAAAAGAATGTTAGAATTACTGAAATATACAAAATGGTAGAATAATATATAGTCTCATAGATGGCATCAATGTCTGTGTTCACTTATGTAACTTGAAATTTTCACTTTCTTTTTAAATTCACCCTCTCGTCTAAGGCTGAAAATTAAAGGGAGAATTCACAAAATTAGGACTGACATTGTAAAGTTTCCCCATGCTCAGGTAGTGTACATATTTACCATTAAAACCAAGTATGTTCATGAAATGATCCTATGCCCCCAGTCATAAAAGACCACCTGTCTTGAGAGACCGCTGTCATAAAAGACCACCTGTCTTGAGAGACCGCTGTCATAAAAGACCACCTGTCTTGAGAGACCACTGTCATAAAAGACCACCTGTCTTGAGAGACCGCTGTCATAAAAGACCACCTGTCTTGAGAGACCAGTCATAAAAGACCACCTATCTTGAGAGACCAGTCATAAAAGACCACCTGTCTTGAGAGACCACTGTCATAAAAGACCACCTGTCTTGAGAGACCACTGTCATAAAAGACCACCTGTCTTGAGAGACCAGTCATAAAAGACCACCTGTCTTGAGAGACCAGTCATAAAAGACCACCTGTCTTGAGAGACCACTGTCATAAAAGACCACCTGTCTTGAGAGACCGCTGTCATAAAAAACCATCTGTCTTTTGAGACCATATCTTGAAAACCACTAAGTTAAATTTCTCTGTAAATAAAAAAAAAATTTTTTGAGAGATGATCTGTATTGAGAGGCAACATTCTTAAAACCTTTTGATGAAACCTTTATTCAGAGACCACCTGTCTTGTCAGACCACATTTTGGTGGCAGAAGAGGTGGTCTTTCAGGTCAGGTTACACTGTACTTAAAATTCTGATGCACACATTTTATGGTAGGGACTAGATTTTTGTAGCCAAATATAGTAACAATGTTCAGTCGTTCATATTCAAATTCAAACTTTTTCTAACTATAAAACAGAAAACTGTACTTTGTTGGTGCTGTGTATGCTAACAGGGGATGCTGACTCCTTCCAGACACCTGGTCCCATCCCGTTTGGGATTGCAATTGTTATTCATGTTGAGACAATTTGATATCTATTTTGTTGTATTCTAATGGACTTGAAGTTTTCGATTATACATTGGTACTCCTTTATTTTTACTTTTTACGTTATATGGCATACATGTCTAGCTGACTGAACTGATTTTGATTAATAAAACATTGTACAGACAACAAACACTCACTTGGTAGAAGGTTTCCAGCGAAACTCAATAATCTCTGTAATAATGGCTTCTCCTGAACAAACAAAACAAAAATAAATAAAATGATTTATAATCCATCATTACCAGCACATCTTTAATTACCACCAGTAACGGTACTGTCAAAGTCTATTTATAGGTCCTGAAATGTCTGGCCTATCATGATTTAATGCTGACAGTGTAGTATTAAATATAGAAATTTTATCTTATTTGTCCCCTACCTGTGAAACTTGGAGACTATACATTTTGTCTGCATCCATCCAGCAGTCTGTCCATCTGTCAGTTTACGGTTTCAGTCACATTTTATAATTGCCCATCATTCATTTAGTAATATTATCACAGGTAGGTCATGTATAGATTCATCAATACTCACTGAATGCTTGTTTTATTTTATTTCATTTTTTTTTTTTCGCTGTCTCTTCCTTTTAAATTCCCAAATCACAATTACAACTACCTGTTCCTAACGACACCAATATTCCATATTTCAAAGTCAAGTTTTACTCCTACCTTATTAGCCTTATTCAACTCTATCTACTGATCCCCTGATCAAAGGGGGTCATTAAATCAAAAGTGGCATTAGCTGTTTTTATTTTTAAATTCTTTCCTTTTTGCCTATTTGGATTGATATAAAATAACAAAAAAATTAATACACAGGCATGAAAATTCTTAAATTCCTAAATATTTTGTAAAAATTGCTTGAGAAACCCAGTTTGGATATTATTCACTTGCAATTTTGAATAATTCAACCTTATTATTTGTTTTTGAAGATTAAACATATTTTATTCAATATATGCATTGAATAGGATTGGGCAACAAGTTTTACAACATTAGGATAACCCTCTCCTATAAATAGATTTTGTACGCAAAATTTGTCCTAAGTGACCTTTACATTGTTTTAGAGATATTTGCTATAACAGTGCATAGGGGAGACCGGGGAAAGTTGGAACGTGGGGAAGTTGGAACACCAAGAATTGTGAATTAAGTATTAAATTGATGATGCCATCACTCTTGTTGTAGTATGCACTTATATCTGTAGGGTACAGCCATATTGTTTTTTCAGGGGCAAGATCAAGATCTGCAGGATAGGTTGATATTTTTCATTTTTGGTATATCAAAGTAAAAATCTTCACTGATAGTATTTTTGTTCTGTTGAATACACTTTTGCTGAAGTACAAGATCTTTATATTGCATTCATTTGCATAAATACATGTGCATTTAATGATATAACCATTTTGCTAATAAATTTCTGTTCAGTGAAATGTAGACTAAAAGATCTCCAAATTGGGTGTTAGGGGCAAGTTGAAACATTACCATTGGGGTAAGTTGGAACATGTTTCAAATAACCCCTTGGCGTTTAATGCTTGACATGTAGGTTCTCTTTTGGCCTAAAATTACTGTATAGTTGCTTTCATTCGCAGGTGATTTAATATCCCTATATTCACAGTCAAATAAAATACTGTGAAATTAAATAACCATGAATATAACACCTTACACTTATGAAGCATCAAAAAGACAATTAGTAACCAATCTTGCGCGAAGTCTGATACCCGTGAATAAGTTGGCGTCAGAAAAATGCAAAATTTTCTGCCTATGAAATTAAAGAACCATGCATGCTTTTGTGTAAATTCATTTCAATACTGCTTTCACTTGCTGAATTCCATTGTTATGAAGCTACCACAACCATTCCCTGTGGGTGGTACAAAAAGATGTGCTCGCAGCTTCAGTTCCATGTTGATCTTTCATCTTATGATCCTCTTTAAACAAGTATATTTTTATGGTAGCCTACACATCTTCAGGAAATAGTAAGGTCTACTATATTGTAGGTTATGTGATAGTTTTTCTAAATTTGTAACTTTGAGAGAACATGTACTTTTATACACTGTCCACTGGAATTGAAAGTTTTATTTCGTTTCATTTCGCCCACGGAATGGGAACATTTGTTGAGACTTTAAAATACAGTAAAGCCTGCTTTAGTGACCACCTGTGTATAAAGACCACCGGGTCATAAAGAATGTTTTTGCTCTCTCCAATAGTACCATTTGTGTACAAATCAACCTCCCTATAAAGACCACCTCCCTATAAAGACCGGGTTTTTTTGTGTCCCTAAGTTGACTGTACACATTTATGTTTTTCTTGTTTCTGATTAAACTTTGAATCTGCAGCAGATTTTTTTTTTATTTCAATTTTGAATAGGATCCCCAGAACATTCTTTTGAGAACTCAATTAGCAATTTTCTATTAAATGTTGATATCTTAGTTTTATGATTGCAGGTCAAAGGTAAAACTCATTTCTATTTTCATAAACTTTGAAAGGAGATGCTTTATTTGGCAGTGCCTTTGTTTAAGTTAAATTAATAGGCCACTTATCTATAGATAATATAGTTTGTAGACCTTACTGTGACATTGTTGGACTCATTATGGCATGTTTCACAATCAAAACCACACGTTTCAACTTTCTCTACAAGGTGTTTCAACTTTCCCAGAAAAGGGGCAATTTGAAACATTTTCAGAAAATTTATAAACTTCTTTTATGAATTTAATAAGCATTTTTGACATTCACCCAATGTGTCATTGTAAAGACAATATGTTTCTCTTCCTAAGATGACTTGGTAAAAAGTGATAGCAATACATATGTTCTCGGTGGAGATGTTTGTTTAAAATTGTTCCAACTATCCCCAGTCTCCCCATGCTGAAAGTACAGAGACTAGAGAGAAAAGAGTGCAGTGGCAGTGCTGGGGAAAGAGGGGATAGGAACTGGGACATAGTAATGGGGGACCTGCATAAGAGACCATTAAAATCTCCCTGACAACAGAATAAAGTTCTGTATTGCTAACTGAATATAAATATTGTCTAAGCTTGATAGTTCGGCTTTCCCTGACAACAGACTTGTAATATCCAGTGGTAAAAATTTTCTCAATTTATGAAAAAGAGTAATTCTGTGATTATCATAAAATGGACAATACAAAATAAAATGGGATGCATCTTCAGTGATGTAGCCACAGAAACATTTAGGCCAATTTGAGGTTAACTCTGAACAGATCTGCATTTAAACTGCAGCAAGAGTTACGTAATCTAGTGATAAGAATATTAGCTTTATGTGCCCCCAACAAGATAATGTTTCGGTGTCGTATTATCATTGTACGCGTGTTTTAAGGCATTTTAAAATTTGTTCAAAGTAGGTAATTATTTGTATATGAATACCACACTGGACCTGAACGTATTTTTTACTAAATGTATAGGAATATAAGATTTTCTATGCCTGTGTATAGCTCTTATTTGTTATTGTATAAGCTGTAAAAGTAGAAATAATTGAAATAATTTTGACACTTGCGTACGGCTTTTCTGAAATGAGTCTATCCCATTACTCTGATTTTATGAACTGACCCTGTGAGTGCACTCTGAGTACATTACATGATCTAACTGAACTTGTAAATGACCTTTCTGAACTAATTTGGTTAATGTATTCTTTTAACATATTCTATTTTGATCTGTAGATGACCTTATTTAACTGACCCTGTTAGTATACTCTGTTATGATACAGCAGAAGTCCTCAAATGTAAACGGTCCAGAACCTCGCTGCCCAAACTGCTTAAACCACTTAACATCTAATTCTTCACCCATACAGCTTTTGTAGGCCAGGCAAAGCTGAAACAAGAAAATTGGAATAAACTACACATGTATCAAAGTATGACCAGGGTCACTGTTTGACCTCACCTATGTCTTGACCTTGATATACTATATACCAAAAGATTTTGGCCCTTGGTTATTTTTTGCCCTTTTATGACATAACAATTATAATAATTCACTCTGTCTTATTTTCACTCTTATCACTACAGTTTCATGGATGGCATTTCAGCCCATGCTTTGATTATGTAGCTTGAAAATTTGCTTTCATTTTAAATTTGCCCTCTCATCTAAGCACAAAAATAGCAAAAATTAAATGGAGGCAAAAATTTCCAGGTAAACAGTATAGTCGCATTCATATGACTTGGCAGGGTGGAGTCTTGTGAACCTGTTTCCTGACCTGAAAAAGTTTAGACTTTATGTAATGCAACATACCAACATTAAAATTACACTGGTGAGAGTAATTGCTCCTCCTTGTCATCATATCTACTGGTATCACTGGTAAACTTTCTCACAAAAAATTGGCATAGGTTCCAGCAGGGCTCAAACCTGTACTGACCAGATGTGAGAGACTTCATGGTTCAAAGTGTAATACTCTAACCATTCAGGCAAGAAGGCCCCATGATTATAATACATGTCCTGTGAAGCTGTGTCTGTAGACCCTTTCACGATAACTGCTTTCCTACTAATCTCACCTGTGCACTTAACACTTCCGAGTGGTAACAAGAAGTTTTGTACTCAACACAAATCATACCCAATGAAACTTAGATCCTACACAGGGAACAATTAGTCTTTAATTGGGTAATAATTGTCATGGGTATGAAATGTTTTGAGCGCGAAACTTCTTGATACCACCCAGAAGTGTTTGTGTGCAGGTGAAATTAGTAGAAAAGCAGTTCTATTTGCTTTTTGTTTTGAAATACAGTAGAACTTCAGTGAGTCGAACTTCAATGAGTTGAATTTTTTTGTTTCAAACTTTAGACAAAGTCCCGAATATTTTTGTTTTTTTACGCTACTTATACAGTTTTTAATTCAAATTTTTAGGAGTGAATTTCTCAGTGTTTCAAATAAATTTTCGGGTCCATTTACATAAAAGCAGCAAAAATTCCTACAAATTATTCGAAGTCAAAATTCACATGAGTATGAAAGCATCCCGTGAAAATTGACCTATCATAAGTGTCGGACACATGGCTATCCATGTGCTTTTTTGACATTATTCGATTGTGATGTCATAATTACATAAGTGTTTGACAGGCCATTTAATTGTGATGTCATAATTGAAAAGTTTGCCAAAAGGTGACGTGTCGGACATTTGGCGATAGGTCAATTCTTCTCCTTTACCATTTATGACATATATGGATTTGAATAGTCATATAAACCTTATAGAACCTCTGGAACTAACAATCAACAATTCTCGGTTATCATTCATGAGTTCAAGTCCCGATTGTTTCGAACTTTTCTAGGTGGTCCCTTGAACTTTGACTCATCAAAGGTTTACTGTATTAACATTTCAATCAAATAAAGTTGAGTTACTTTTCTCAAATTTTATCCAAATTTGGTATGGTGATTGTTATTTATAAGATTTAAAGTGAGCTTGATTATGACTAACATTTGGCTATATTTGATGAGAGGAATTTTGAAAATGTTTAACGGACTGTCGTTCACAGAATGCAACGTGATGGAAATACTTACATCTGAGAGACATAAACTTCCTTCCCCTGAATTGTCCATTGAGTTAAAGGACTCTCGCATTTGTCTATACAGAAGAAATAACAAAAAATATTTACAATAGTTCACACATGAAAGTATCAATCTGAAAGTCATTAAACTAGGCTCCTGCAGATGAATAATTACCTATAAACTACTAGTGGATCCATAATTACCTATGAACTTGGTGCTAGTGAATGTAAAATTACCTATAAACTAGGCACTAGTGAATGTATTATTAACTATAAACTACTAGTGAATGCATAATAGCTTATACCACTAGGCTCTAGTGGATGTATAATTACCCTACTTACCAGTGGATGTGCAATTACCTATAAACTATGCCTTAGTGAATGTATAATTACCTATAAACTACAAGTGGATGTATAATTAACTATAAGCAACTAGGACGTTGTGAATGCATAACTACCTTTAAACTATAAGTGGATGTGTATTTACCTATAAACTAAGCCTTAGTGAATGTATGATTACATATAAATTGCATAATTATCAATAAACTAGGTGCTAGCAGACATATAATTACCTATAAACAAGTCACTAGTGGATGTATAATTACCTATAAACTAGGCACTAGTGAATGTATAATTACTTTCTTTGCTAATTCTATTGACATTTCTATACATTGCAATCACAAATCTCCATGGAATTTGTCAGATTTTCACAACATTAGGAAAAGTCATAAATGAAAGATAGCTGCTAAAAGTAATGCAACAACTCAAGTAACAACCCTAACTGGTTGAGACTGAGAAAATAAAAGAATTTCCTCATTTGAGGCAATACTGTCTAAATAACATACAATACAGCGTAACATGTCAGAGGAAATCAGAAATGCAAATTTTTACATACAACATTAATTCCGCCACTTTCAGATGCCCATATTTAGTTGGAAGTGCACCATCTTTTAATCCTAGCTCAGACACCGGAATGTTCTGAAACAGTGTGGATATGGTTTATACATTTAACACTTTATCATATAAATCAAAATGTGTTTGTAACATGAACATGACATACTGAAAGAGGATCACTTCATGTGAATAAATAAGCAAGGAAGATATTTGGCCTTACCGTCGAAAACACTGCCACAAAGGATATAATTCTACTAACTCTACTTAAGAGTTACACTGATACAAAAACAAAATATAAGGGAGATAACTCTACTATACCTTCTGTAAAACTGTTACAGCACACTTCAGTGCTGTGTTGATATCCCAGAAAACTGGGATAGAATTTCGCTCCATTAGATCCGTTAGTATTAGCCTGGCTCTAAGTATGTCGTCGATTTCTCTGGAAGCAGAAGACAGCAAACTTATTGACATCAACAAACCTGAAGCACTGAATTTAAAAATTCTGAAGTTGTCAAGTTTTATTCAACTTGAATTTCCTGACCAGTCAGATTACTAAATGACCCAAACTTGGATAATTTTCTAGGTTTGCTGTGCTGAATCTTGGTAAAAGACTTTATATGCACCTAATAGCAACATTTTGGCTGATTTGTCTTCCTCTTTCCTCAAATTTCGACCAAATTTGGTATGTTGCAATATCTACCAGAGTTACTGGACTTTAAAATCTTAATTGATGAAATTTGTTCTTGTGACAAAAGCATTTCTCAAATGCATTTTGTTTTTCCATACAAATTTGAGAACATACCACTGATATGAGAAGAGGTCCTTATTATTTATCATTTGGGGGGGGGGGGGGGGGGGGGGGGGGGAGGGCAGGGGGTTAAGATGAGTTTCTCAAACACATTTTACATTTAATTTTCAAAATAAATTTCAGAACATATCACTGATGTGAAGACAGGCTCACTTTTAGGGGTGGGTGTAGATGAATTTCTCATGTCAGATGAGATCGTTACAGATGAAGCACTCACTTTTTAGATGCTTGTTCACCACCGAATTGTATGTTATCATCAGTCAGTTCATCCACAACTAATATTAATTGCCTCTGGCATGCTACAAAAATATATGCAAATGTTTTAATATTGCATAAATGTACAGTAAAAACCTCTTTATAAATAATGCCCCTCCCCCATTTCATTTCATTTGCCACCTCGCTTAATGCCACAATTTTTTAGTCCACTTTTCTAATTTTCCCTATAATTTCATTCAAGCTTTCCTTCAACCTTTTGCCAAACCCCTTTATAATGCCAAGTTTGGGCTGAACAAATGGTGGCAGTATAACAAGTTACATTAAACATGTAAAATATACTTGTTACTTACTAAAAACATATCTTCCATTGCCAACAAAACATTTCATGAAAATTGCGGTCCTGTAACCATGGATGGAAAAATGATACAGATTTCTGCCAAAAAATACGGTAGATGTCGTCAACGTTACAGACTGTTCTATGATGTCATTTTCTAGGAATATGTAGCATTTTGCTGTCCAACGTTACAGGAGCGCGGTTATTGTGAGAAGGTCATATGCATGGGTGGAGTGAAAAAGTATCATACCATCTAAAACATGTTCATTAAATTTCGGACCCTTTACACATTAAATCAGTGAAAGAACACATTAAATACCTCCGCATCCAAAAGATTTCAACAATGGAGAAGTGGGCAACATTACAGTAATTTGACATCTGTAACGCTTGTTTAAATAGGATACAGAGAGTTATATGCAAATGTAAGATTATCGATATCTAGATATTTTCGCTACTAGTTTTTTTCACACTTTTACCACAGGAAAAATATTTCAACCGAGTTAAATTCGCCCTTAATCACCATAGTTTTATTGATGGCATATAAGTCAGTGCTTCAATTATTTAGCTTGAAAATTGTCGCTGTTATTTTAAATTCGCCCTGTCATCTAAGGACGAAAAATTTAAACTTGAGTGAAAATTCACAGGTATACAGTATGTAAGCAAGTGGTAACCAGAATCTGGTCTCTTGAGACAAGTGGTGTATTATAAGAGTGGTCTCTTTAGACAGGTTCCGCTGAAGTTCGGAGTGCTACTTGAGATCTTGGCCCATAACAAACTCATCACATTGTAGTCACTGCCAATCATTCTAAGCTCATATCAAAGGCGGCCCATAGAAAAATCACAGGTCATGATAAGTTGAGAGTGTAATAGGCCGAGATCATTTTTTTTTTTTTTTAAACAATTCAGTTGACATCTTTTTTGGAAAACCATCATCAAAATCCTTTTGAGAAAAAAATGTTAATTTTGCATTGGAAATGGTGCCAATTTTTGGCCCAATTACATAATGAGGAAAAACTGAGGGGGCATAAGGCCATCATAAAATATTATTTGTGCCCTAACCAAAGTTTTTGGAAGTGGATCAGTTCATAGGCATTTTCTTTAAATTCTAAAATGTAAATCAGACAAAATTCCATATCCTCCAAAGGAGAAACAAAATAATCAGTGGGCAAAACTGCTTTAAAGGTTTTGGGTTTTGCCCTTCAAGTGGGTTGGTCAGTTCACATTAAAGCTTTTATATTTTTGGCCTAATACACAGGCTTTTACAGTTGGTTGGTCAGTTCACATCATTAAAACTTTTTATATTTTTGGCCTGATACATAGGCTTTTTAGGTAGGTTGGTCAGTTCACATCATTGAAACTTTTTATATTTTTGGCCTAACACATAGGCTTTTACAATAGGTTGGTCAGTTCACATCATTGAAACTTTTTATATTTTTGGCCTAATACATAGGCTTTTACAATAGGTTGGTCATTTCACATCATTAAAACTTTTTATATTTTTGGCCTAACACATAGGCTTTTTAAGTAGGTTGGTCAGTTCACATTAAAGTTTTTTATATTTTTAGCTGTTCACATCAAAGTTTTTTTTTTTTATATTTTGGCCTAATACCTAGGCTTTTTAAGTAGGTTGGTCAGTCCACATTGAAGTTTTTTATATTTTTGGCCAGTTCACATCAAAGTTTTTTTTCTATATTTTGGCCTAATACCTAGGCTTTTTAAGTAGGTTGGTCAGTCCACATTGAAGTTTTTTATATTTTTGGCCAGTTCACATCAAATTATTTGGCCTAATACATAGGCTTTTACAATAGGTTGGTCAGTTCACATCAAAGTTTTTTTTTTATATTTTGGCCTAATGCATAGGCTTTTAAAGTAGGCTGGTTAGTTCACATCATTATTTTCTTTTATATTTTTGGCCTGATACATACCACATAAGTAGGCTGTCTCTATCATAGAAGACACGGCTCTTGTTCTGTTGTCTACTACAAAAAACAACAGGTCAGCAGTCTGAAAGTACAACAACAACAACAACAACGTTTTATAATGAGAAATACAGGTGAAAACAATAGAATCTTATATCGGTGTGTGGAGTGGATAAGGAAATCTCCATCCTAATGGTAAGAATCTGGTTGTCAACTCCGAGGGTATCCCACAGTGTGTAGCTTGTCTACACCCAGGGAGTGGACAGAGAAATTCTGACTTGGCAAAATGGTAGATATGCCTGTCCAAAGTGGGAGAAATTGTTTCCTTACATCGTCACCAGTGTTAGATAGGCTTGTTCAGTGCTGTAAGACAGCAGACAACCAGTGTAAGAGGGTTTTTAACCTTGTTTTGTCGGCAAATTATGATAAAAGGAAAAGAGTGGGTATAGTAAAATCCATATAACCACATAACCTGGCGGGGTGGAGTCTTGTGAATCCGTTCTTGACTTGGACGAGTTTAAGTCATCATTTTAGGTAATATAAGCAGGAGCTTAGACGTTTTTCCCGTGAGTTAGAGTAACCGTTCCTTCTTGTGTATGATACACAAAGAGAGTATACAGTGAGGAATAAAATGTTTTTCCCGTGCAGTTTGTCATAACCGAAAAGTGAGTAGAATTATCTGTATGATAATCAAAAGGTTACCCCACCATAGTATGTAAATCGGACAATACAGGAAGTGACATGTATAACTGTCGGTAGATTTCACTTACACTGAGATGTCACTAGCTTTAGGTGAAATGTCACAAATATGGACCTGTACCATGGACAGATGCCAATACAGTGAAGGTTCTTTTACATGCAATGCCTGCTGTGACATAGAACCTCGATTTTAAGTCTCATTTAAAACATCTCCAACTTTCACTTGCTGATCGATTTGCAAGGTAGCAGTCAGTTTTTTTTTCAGTAAAAAGGTCAAACATTAACCTTAGATTCAATATGTTCAATAAAATACAAAAAAGTAAATTTTTAATAACCTGTTTTGCTTGTTCTTCTAGCTCCATCAACTCTGGTCGCCACTCTTGAACTTGCTATTATGAGAAAATGAAATAATACATGCAACTCAATATATTTTCACTTACAAGGACCTCTGAAGGAATTACTAATTTGAGAATTTTTTTTTTAAAAACGTCTCTGATAACAAATTACAAGTTTAAACCAAACAGGATATATCTGAGAAACACAAAGTCTCGGATTAAGGTCATCCTATCGAGGTTCAACAGTCACAAATGTCCGATTGTCCGGGACAAATCCATTTTACGGTCGCACAAGTAAATGTTACTTGTCACAGGACAAGTGAAATTGTTCATGACAAAAATTAATTCTATAAAAATCACTTATTTAAACACAAAACAAATGTCATACTCAATTTATGGACAAAACATTTTCGCATTCGGATTTAAGTAGAATTAAATTCGACTTGTCCTGCAGGACAAGTGGAAATTTTTTACTGTTGACAACTGCCTATGTTTCATCAATTATAAAGCACCACACAATACTTAATGAAAATTTGAGATAAGGAACTTCAGCTACTTGACGGAATTGCAACTAAAGCAAAGTCAACTATAGGCATGTCAAAATGAGGCTACACCCTAGTACGAAACAAAATGGTTAGAAAGCATCAAGCAAAAAGCTGAAGTGCTGTAATTTATCATGCAATAGATTGCTTGCTTTGGCTTGATTTAATGAGAGGCCAGACTACTTAAACTCCTTTCCTCTCATCCCCATAAGGCAGGGAGAGAGATGTTCAGTGTATTTTATGTCCTTGCTTGAGTGGTCCATATTTCCAAATGCTTTGTAAGTGCCACTACACATGTAATGAAGATTATCAAACTGAAACATCCTAGACCTTTATCTGGGAATATTGCTGCACAGACAGGAGATGAAATCTCACCTCTGAAAATCTGGCATGACCAGGGACAAACCAGGGACCTTCATGCTGAAGATCTGACACTCTACCAACAGACTAACTCTGTCCACTCATGCAATAGAGTAACACACCACATATTATCTTACTTGGATTTTATACACAACTAGAGGTACATGGTAAAGACGACAGTTTCTAAAAATAATTCCATATTTAATCTACTTTACTGCAGCAATCAACAATTAACTAACTATTTAACTAGATATAGAGGTGAGTAAATAGATAAATAAATTATAAACATTCAAGAATAGAAAATATGAAAATGCACAGGACTATTTGCCAAGAGAATTATGCTTCATCAAGGGACATAACTCTGTAATGTCAACAGTAAACTGGTCCACTGCTAACCCGTTGCTGTAAAACCGCGTTCTGGAATCGCTATGCTCTTTCCTACCAGTGGTTTCATGTGCCCAAAATCATTCATACCTAATGAATATTCATAAGGAGTAGGTGTGCCCAATTTATCTAATCACAGGAGTGTGATCGACAATGGAAGTTATCATGTAGTTCGTTGATCTAATACAATTCTGAAATTGTTTAAAAGCCTCAATCTCATCATTTGATGAATACGAGCACCGCTTTACGACAAACTGGCTGAGGCTTCATGAATATTAAAAATATGCACAAATGATTTCAGGCACATGAAACCACAGGTAGTAAAGTGCATAGTGATTCCAGACTGTAGTTCTATGATGATGATGCAAACCCTAACCTTTTTCCTTCTTTCTCCTTTTTTGACATCCTTAATATTATTTTGAAAATTTTGATTCATTAATGTCCTCCAATCAATCCTTCATCAACCTATTTATTAAATGTTAAGCTATCTCACCAATCTTATCAGAGAGAGACTTACGGTAAAATGGTTGAGTAGTTACAATGTATATAAGCATATAAATGAATATTCATCAAATTCAAACGACTATTTAAATGAACTAGCAATATCATGCATACATGTACATATCATAAAGGCTTATCAAAATTGTGACTTTCTTCGGACAACATGGCAGTCACCGTGCAAGACCTTGATCTACAACAGTGCTCAGAAAGTTACTTAACTGGTCTACCCTAAAACAACAATGGGCTCTACTTAGAATGTGATGGGCTAGTTCATGTGTTTTTAGGGGTAAGTAAATAAATACCTTATGAATTACTAGAAATCAGCTGAAATTTGAATGCTGGCAAAAAGAAAGCAGATGATTGGCTGTTTCATGTCAACAAATATTTGCATAAAACTGGCTACAATTTACAACATCAACATTGTTTTTAAAAAAAAAAAAATAAATAACTCACCGGGTTGTAAAAGGTCATGCCATGCTTTTTTAAGTAAGGGATTGCCATTTCCTGTCTCCATGCAGTTGGATTACAAGATCCGCCGAGGAAAACTGAAATTGAGATGAAGTACACTGAAAGCCAATGGCACATGTTAGGCAGAGAAAACAGCTCTGAATATGAAGCACTGAGAACTTGCCATATACAAAAGTCACAAGATGTAAACATTGCATTTACATGTAATGATGTTGCTTGCTTCTGGACACAACATTTTCAGACAAAAATGTGTTGAAATACATTGTACATATATATCATTTAAATTACAACATTTTCTTTTCTTTCTTTTTTCTCTTTTTTTTTGGAGAAGGGGAGGTAATTAGATTTTCTGGCTATTTCTTTCAAATAACATTTCTTTTATTCTTTTCTTTTTTATTGTGGGGAGCAAATAAAATGTCAAAATATATTATTTTGAAAAACACTGGTAAATATGACCAGATCAATGTTACTGCCAAAAAATTAAAAAACCCAACATTATGTCAAAATGACATTCAAATTTTCAATGAAACAAATACGATATCAAACCGGGATACAAACGATCAGTTAGTAATGGTCGGTTTACACTGACACAGTATAACGCTACGAAATACAGAACTTATCACATATATACGTCTTCGTGATGTAATGCATGTATTCATGCAACGATATTAAAATGGTTAGTATTAACAAAAACACAAACATCTAAGATTTGTTAATTAGATACAAATGCCCCATGAATGACCAAATCGAACAGGTATGTTTTGTGAGCACCGGTGTGATTTCCCACCAATTCTGTTGTCAATTTCCATCTGCCATGTAATTCACTTGATATTTGTTAAGATTTTATTGATATTTGGACATTTCTTTGATACATGGAAACAAAGTACAGTGGTACCTGTCTAAGAGATCATAACGGCTGCCACTGAAATGTGGTTTCTCAAGACAGGTGGTCTCTCAAAAGAACCTTTATCTAAAGAATTATTTAACCAAGTGGTTTTCAAAATATGGTCTTAAAAGACAAATGGTCTTTTATGAGAGTGGTGGTCTCTCAAGACAGGTTCCACTGTAAAAACAGAGTCAACAAACCTTAAAGGCATACAAGCTGTCAAAATGGGTATTTTTTGGTATTAAAAGTTTATAATATTCAAACTTTAATACAATATGCTATTCACTACCGGTATATGTAATTCATGATAAGATTTCCAAAGATGTACCTATGCAGCCCCTTTTCATATATAAACTTTATGGAACCTCCCTTTCAAATTTGATTGAAATCTGTCCAATGGTTCTAAAGAGGGCGTTTAAATGGAAAAATTACAGAACAGACGAGGATGGCAGACATTCGGTCACAGCAAAAGTTCACTTGGCCCTTTATGCCAGAGGATCTAAATATAAATAAATATTACAAACAACCAGTAATATCTATTGTAATCTTACATATGTTTCTATTATATGCACGAGTCCTTGGTTATTATCTAGGGAAAGGCCACCTGATCGAGGTGGTCATAAGATAGAGTTCCAACAGGTTTACTAATGACATGGTTAAATTAGTGCAAGATTAATGACAGAGAAAGAACAGCATCTACGTGTCTAATTGTAAAAATTAGTACACAATTAGTCATTACTGCATAGAACAGTAGAAACTTTCTTGAGAGACTACATACATGTGCTGTCTGACATGCGGTCATTCAAGACAGGTGCTCTTTCAAGACATGTTCAACTGTTCAATGATACTGGGAACTAAACCTAATAGTTGAGGATGGGTTGCCACTAACTACTAGTATATGTAGGTAAAAATAATCCCTGACTTTTCCTTAACCAAATTATAATTTTACTGACCAATGCTTTCTTATTTCAACAACACCCTCCTTCCATTCAGCTGTCACTTCTTTTTTTATTTTTTTCAAACAACAATTTTTTTTTAAATACACATCAAAGAACTATCAATAAAAGCATCAATTACATGACAAAATTAGTCAGTGACTAATTCAAATCTCCCCTGACTTTATCAAACTTTCTTCTTTTCACTGACCAAATTTCAAAATTCCAGGACAATTCCCCCATCTTGAAAATAAAAGTACTGAAAGTACTAAAACCCTGGCTTTCACATACCCAAGTTATAATGTTGCCTATTTTCATTCTGACGGTCATAGACGGAGATCATGCTATCATTTCCGCTTTCTGCCTACCCCCCTCTTGCTCTTCTTATGTGGAAGGATACAAACTGTTTCCCATTCACTGGAATTCATGATTAGAAGAAATTCTGCATTATAAATAATCTAGATATCTAGACATACATGCACATTCGGACCATAATACGCAGACCACTTATGCGCCAGAACTCGATTTTGCACAACTAGATGATCGGTACTTTCGCCTTTGGCGATATGCCCAGCTAAAAATTAATTTTCTGTAACTTTCTAAGGTAGATGGCAACCCTGATATTACAACGTAAGTAAGGGTATCTGTCCAACAAAACTAACCAATTAGGAACTACTTGTTACAAACTACATGAATACGGATACACATACAATATACGATATACAAACATATTCAAATATGCAAATTACCTTCAAAGTGAGGTAAACTTTCTGTCAACCATGCAAATAGAGTAAATCACAAATAATGTTAAATTCCTGTGACACGGCGAAAGCAAATACAAATTTTAAATTCGTCATCATGCTTGTTAGACATTATTAATTTATGAGCGAAAGCTATGCTAATTTTTCTTCTTCATTTTGTGTACCATAATATTAAAAGTTAAGTAATTTCAGCATTAAGTAATTTCAGCATCCAGTAATTTTGGCACATGTACGAGTACATATTGTAACATCAGCACTTATCTTTTCTGAAAATAAAGATTTAACAAGCGTTTCTGAAAGTGCCGAAAATTCTTGCTTACAAGTACCAAAATTACACTGCTGAATTTACCTGACAACAATTCTAATATTAAATTTGTATGTAAATTTCATATAATTTTCAAATAGATAATCAAATACATGAAATGTGAAATATATTACAATCACTCACATGACCTCATGTGAAAAAAAATTAATGTGAAATCCCGTATAAAAAAGTCATGTGAAATTCTTGCAAAAAGACTGTCACAGATGACTGATGTCACATGAACTTCCAATTAATGAAGTTCACATGGATATGTGAATTTTTTTTATCCCCATGTCTTCATCATATAAACATACATGTACATGAAACAAGGGGTCCAATTGGCAAAAACAGTCACCTGAGTGAAGATATGCTGATCACTGTTTTGGTGATAATTTTTTTAAGATGTGCCATGTTGTGCCCTATTGGCCCCCTTTTTATTTGCAAACATAATTCAGCTTCCCACAGGGATACTTCCAGTCAAGATTGATTAAAACTGAACAATTGGTTCTTGGGAATAGGTTGAAAATATCTCAAAGATTACTGATAATTTCCATTAATTAAGGTGTATGTGACCTTGACATTTGGCCCAATGACAATGAAACTTTGTCACAGTGGTCCTTAAACAGTAACAAATAACTTTCTCATAAATATTTGTTCACAAAAAGCCAATCAGTAGGTATAAAACTGTGCTCTATGTCATACGAAGCGCTCCCTTAAGGCTCGTTTATGAACAGTGTTTGTTTCTTTCATAAACTGTTTAATACTATATTGACTTACCAATCACATACATGTATACCAAATTTGAAAGGAATCTGATCATTGATTCATGACAAGAAGATTTCTTAAAGATTTACAAAGTTTCAACACTTTTGGCCCCTTTTGGGTCCTATGGGACCTAGCCCCAGTTCATTTGAAACTGAGGATAGTTCCTACTAAGTTTGGTTTAAATTGGCCAATTGATTCTTGAGAAGTTGAAAATGTTTAAAAAAAGTTGAAGAAAAAATGATATTTCTTATTTAGATGTACCATGTTTACAGAGATTAAAAATTTCATAAAATGTGCAAGTAAAATTTATGTCGACGACAGCTCATATTGCTTAAAGCTACCTTGTCAACCCTATAAAAAATGGACTTGACATAACATCAAAGACATAGACCAGTCTAATACTGTCTTTAGCTTTCCCCTTCATCTATTCTTGTATAGTGGACTCAACTGTAAATCAACTGTAAATCAATTACTTAGACCAGTCCAAATGTGTCTTTAGGGGTGAATGAGGTAAGGAAATGGACTGTTAACAATCTGAAAAAGAATGTTCTACTGCTTACCTCTTCTCTTCCATCTTTGACATTCTGTACCCGTGGCTAACTTATCTTTGATCAAAGACCTTGGTTCAGGTGGACCCAACCTATGGGGGAAAAAATAAAAAAATATGTATCTTAGTACAGAGGTGGTGATCGTTAAACTTAACCTGGTACATGATATTTTCCTTGCAACCTTTAGCATAAGCATAAAGATGAGTTCATTATTTTTTCCAGGGTGGACATGTTAACTGACATGCTGTAAATCTGTGTTATAATATACATGTACAGCTATTGACTTTCAAGGAGGTCAACACCTTGATTTATCAACCCCAGGAAAGTGGTATTCACCCCGGCCAACAGCGTCAATCGATATCAAAAGTCAACAACTATTTTATTACATGATTATCTTATCTGATTAATTTACAATATTAACTCATCCATCCCTAAAAAACAATGGACTCTTCTGTAATCAATGACTTAGATCAGCCCTAATGTGTATTTTAGGGGTGAATGGGTTAATGAAATATGACAAGGAACAATAATATGTCAATCCACAGGTACAGGTACAGGTACTGTATGTTGGATTGTTATTAGATTGTTATATCAACCTACATGTACAAAGTACAGTTAAACTTGCTTTAGCGACCACCTGTGTACAAAGATCAACTGGTCATAAATACTGATTTTTGCTATCCCAAATTCTGTATACAGGGTTATTTTTGCACCGTGTTATTTTCTCCCTTATGCACTTGCAAACGCTTTCGTCCTATATTAAATTTGCCCAAACTTTTATTATTAAAAACAGATGAATTTACCATTTTGAATCCGCCCAGTTTTGAATTCGCCCACTGACGATTAGGGCGAAAATAAAACGGGGGGGGGGGGGGGGG
This sequence comes from Atrina japonica, assembly GCA_030159075.1. Classification (NCBI taxonomy): domain Eukaryota; kingdom Metazoa; phylum Mollusca; class Bivalvia; order Pterioida; family Pinnidae; genus Atrina; species Atrina japonica. The sequence goes on from BROG01000149.1 coordinate 1,063,264, forward strand.
GGGGGGGGTGGGGGGGGGGGGGGGGGGGGGGGGGGGGGGGGGGGGGGGGGGGTGGGGGGGGGGGGGGGGGGTGGGGGGGGGGGGGGGAAATTTCCATTTCCCTGTATACAATAGTACCATTTGTGTACAAATCAACCTCTATATAAAGACCACCTCCCTATAAAGACCGGTTTTGTTGTGTCCGTAAGAGGGTCTTTATATACAAGTTTCACTGTAATTTGGAGGTTAATATAATAACTGAACAAGAACAGGAAGTATAAAATAAGCCAATCAGCAACTAAAGGATAAGACAGTCATGTGATGTAAATGTTATAGTGCTACCAGCTTTGATGCAGAATAACCTGATGCCATGACAACATACACATTGTTTTTTTGGTCCATTAAAACTCCATTTATTTGTCAGTTTGTCTGTTTGTACAACATTCCATCAAATAACTGAAGTTTATTTCCTCCAATTTTAACCAAATTTGGTATAACACTTTAAATGAGTATCAATGAGACCTAAAATAAGTTTGGTTGGTAACAGCCAACATTTGGCAATATTTGCCGGAGTTATGGGACTTTAAAATCTTAATTCAATCTCAAATAAATATTGATCTACATAGATTTATACTAAGAACTCGCACAGTGTCTAATCTGCAATATAATCCTGTAGGTTTTGATTAGGCATGCAAATTTTACAACAATGGAATGAATGATTTTTTTAAGTTAAAAGAAATGCTTTATGATAACAAGATGTGTTTGGGAAACACAAATGCCCTTGGTCCCAACAAATTGAATATTGCACTTTATATGTAAGCAGGACTGAATTACACTTACATGTACAGACAGACAGACAGACAGATACACAGACAATCCAAACACCAGATGCCCCCGGAGGACCTTTCAGGCCGGGGGCACAAAAACAAAACAAATGAACTCCTGTCACAGAGCACCTTAAAGGTCCTCAAACCTTATCACCAGTATTCAGCGCTCGAAATTAGCACTGGTCTGCTGGCCCGTGGCCAGTATATAATAGGATGGGCCAGTAGATTTGTCATCCGTACTGGTCCCATTGTCTAGTTAAAGAAATAAAGATAGTGTTATTATTCTTTTCAATAATCAATTTCATGCAAACTGAAAATATCCTGTCCTTATTTCTTATAGTTAGTTACTCTTAATCTAAATATATCATAATTTTTTTTTCTTTTGAGTTATTTGTTGGCCAGTAGAAGTTTGATGGCGTTTGTAGATTTTTAAGCTACAAATGTACTTGCCCCATGGGCCACTTGGGCAAAAACATTAAATCTAAGAACTGAGTAACCCCGCACCTTGAGATGGGGCCGATACAGGTATCACTTAAAATTTGGTGAAGAATTCAGAATATCAACTAAGTCTAAGTAAGGTCGATATTTTACCTGGACTGCTTACTCTCCATTCTGCTGTTGGCTATGAAATGGAGAGTATCCTTGACTGTAGGACAAGATAAATCATATAATTACAGGTGAATACCCCCACACAGGTATTGTAATTACCTGTATAATCATGTGTTTACACACTGATTAGACACAGGTATATACAATGTATATATAATTACAGGTACAGATGTACTGGGTGTTTACATTTTGTCTCTGTGATGTATGTGCAACTGATTAGTTTGTTTACCTGTGACCTTTTCAGCTATTTGCTACCTTGATAAAAATGAATTAATTATATATAAAAGTTTGATTATTATTTATATGTGTATGTTAGTATGAACGCAGTTGGAAATGAACTTGTTCTACATGTATGGTGCCCAACAAGCCTAATAGCATTGCGCATACAGCATTTTATTTGCAATGTTTGTTTACTCTGTTGAAGAAGAACAAGATAATAATGTAATACTTGTAAAAGTACTGGCTGTACAGCATAAAAAATGTTACAAATGAACAATTAAATATCTACAGACTATAAATTAATATAGAAAGATAATAACATTTTACAGTTATCAAGCACTATATCTGTATTATTCTTTTAATTATAAACACATGCCATTTACTGATCACAACATAAGCATTGCAGTATCTTTGTAAAACAATGATCTCCCAGCTCCTGGTGAGAGGTCCTGTGTTTGATTCTCAGTATAGGTCAATACACATATGTAGGTCAGTATAGGTCAATATAGGTCAGAAAAGGTCAGTTAAGGCAGGGGTCAACAATAACTTGTCCTGCAAGACAAGATGTATGATGATGGATTGAAATCTTCTTGTCTGAATGCAAAAATGACTTGTCCAAAAATAAAGTGTAACATTTAATGATATTATTTTGTGTTTAAACAAGAGTACTCTTAATTGAATTAATTTTTGTCCTCAACAATTTCACTTGTTCTTTTGGACAAGTGAGAAGTAACAACAATACTAACATATAAGAGAGAGGAGAGAGACAAAGAGAGAGAGAGAAACAGAGAGAGAGAGACAGAGAAAGAGTCACAATTTATGTAGGAACAAGGATACCGCAAAGGCTGTACAAAATACGCCCGTCGTCAGTTGATGAGCAATTTATTACTCCGCATATAATTGGCGAGAAATTTTGGTTTTCAAACATGGCTGAGCTTTTATAGCAATAAAACTTCTCATAAAATTTCAAATTAATCCGTTGAAAATTACTCTAATTATTGAGTGAAAACTGTTTCCACAAATCTTCAAGGGGCCATAACTCCATAAATATCTGGCAATAAATATTGGTTTTTTAAACTTGGTGGAGCTTTTATGGTAATAAACCTTCTCATAAAGTTTCAAATTAATCTGTTGAAAATTACTCAAGTTATTGGATGGAAACTGCTATGTGCCCGTCCGCCAGTATGAAAACATAATACTGCCCATCTTTGATGGGTGTATAAAAAAAGTCACAGGGAAAAAGTCACAATTTTATATATAGGAAATAAAGTCATAAAGAATAAATATCACAGCTTTACTTTGCTGTGCATTCCTTTTTTCAGTTTTAAGAGACAATAGATTTCCATTTCTGTCATTCTATCTGGGACAAATTATGTACAACGGTTCTGAAGAAACTTCAACAAGTATTTGAAGTGAAATATTGTATTTTAAGGTGATGGAGGAGCCCAAAATATGTACTTTGTCTGTCCATATACTTTCTTTCTTTTTGGTCATGTTTTTTTACAAAGCATGCGGTCCAGTAAACTCATAAAAATTCATGAATGTTAAGTTTCTTTACATATTTTCTTGTCAAAAATATAATCTTAGTTGGAACAAAAGAACTACCGTAGAATAAAAATCACGTATGCTGGCGAAAAAAAAGAGGCAAGCAAACTGCCCAATTTTCGAGTTTTTGTCTTACTTAAAAAAAGATTCAAGGTTCAAGTCCTTCTTTTCTGGCAGAAATCTGTGTCCGACCTGTCTTTCATGGCACTTGGACATTGTTATTGGATTTTGTTATAAATCTAAGATGACCACATTCTATCAATTGTTGAATTTTTTGTTTTATTCTTATAAATATTTCTTTTTTAATTTACACAGTGAATCTGACTGATAATATTGACCATTTATCAAATTTTGAATGGATTGTCCATCACAATATAAAAATACATTTTTTTTTAATCATAACAATGTATTGATAATTACTTACTTTCTTTTGTAGCAGTTCTGCAGCTCTGTAACAAGGATAGTAAATTCTCCAAATGTAATATGGTCTGGTTCACATGGACTTCCATACTGCACTGCACACTGCACCATTTCAAAAACTGTCAAAAAATGAACAAACAATGTTTATGCCAGGATAAAGAACTACAATCAAAGATAAAAGGGATTGAAATTTTTCTTTCAACTGCTTGGATCCAGAACTTTTTCATTTAAATTGTGCCTGGGTTTAGTTCTCTAACATCTCAGTCCAAACACAATTATCAATATTGACAATGGGACTAATTCATGTACCACGTAATACCTGATAACGTTTATGCGGGACTATTGTTTCTATTAGTGTTGGAATGACGCTAGCAGAAGATATCCCGCTGTAATGTCATTATGTTACATTCCATCACCATTGGAGATACTAGTACCGCACAAACACTATCGTTTATCACGTGGTACATGAATTAGTCCCATTTATAGCTGGCTTTGAGGGTTACCATTTGAAAAAGATCATAGAGCAAAATTTGGAATTTCAAATTAAAGAATAAAGTATATTCAAACAAATGTAATTATGTAAGCAATTGATGGGGAATACAGTACATGTATATATATTCTCGTTACAACCGGTATAAGTAGAGCTGACTTACATATATATATATATATATATATTATGTCTATCAGCCAATGTTTAACCCTGTCACTCCTTATTATCTAACTGGTATATACTCTTCTATCATTTTGGACCAGTCTATTACGGTCTGTAATGCTGAAAGGGTCAAATACAAAAGTTTTGTCAAATTTAAAACGAAAAAGAAAAACTGGCAAATCAAAGCAACTTTCTTTAATTAATGTCTTTAAGGTTATTGAAATTCAATTTTTAATTTTACTGATCTTATTGTTTTAAAATTGGGTCCGAGGTGGGACAAAAGTTAAAAATCAAATTAATAAATTTGAACATTTGAATGAACTCAATTCTACAGTACCGTACACTGCTGATTTGTGTAACATAAATACTTGATATCTGAGCTACATCTATGTAATAATATTGTTCTGACTGAAGTGTCAATGTTTCCGGCTGTTTATCCAACTCTTTAGCAATTTCTAGCCTGATCCATGCATGGAAAAGTTAATATTTTGCTATGGTTGCAATTGTTAAATTTTTACATACAGAGGTAACAACTCCAAAATACTTTGAAATGAACATTTACATCAAAAAAATTTAATCAGATAAATTAGGGATGAGAAGTAGAAAAGAATTGACTTTCATCTCATTTCCTTTTTTTTGCCAAATTGTAGTAAAATACTGTACGTGTACTAATTTTAGCGATTTTCTAATATTAGCACCTTTCGTGCTCAAGTCATTGCGCTGATTCAAGGGCAGCGCTAAAATTTCTCCATCCCTGTCATTCTGTATTTCTGTATACATGACAAAGCTAATGAAATTAATTGCACAAATTTAAGATTGTGCTAATAAGTCGATATTCCCTGAGGGCGCAAAAATATGAGTGCACTAAAATAAATACACTTACAGTGTCAGAGGATCCGTAAAACTAAAAATAAAATTTAAACTACCCGAAATGTTTTACCTTGAGAGTTAGATGGATATAAGCCGATACTGTTGAAAGCTTCACGTATATGAGAAATTGGCAGGTGAAACTGATCATCTTCATACTTGTTGAATACCTTCAATAAATCCCTGAAAACAATTAAAAATTAAAAATTAAATTAAAACTGAAAAATGTTTTTGCCTTAATTAATAAGTGTTTCTCCTCCAATAAGCACCCCTCCTTCCTGTTTAGATAGATAGAAAATTTGAAATGACTGGATTGAGATTGAGAGCCCTATCTACAGCGTACGTGATAATATTGTAGTTTACTTATCTTACAAAAGTCAATTGATTTCAGTCTATCAGTTTTTAAGTCATTGGCTGTTGATCGTAGTTTTTAAGTCATTGGCAGTTGATCGTAGTCTTTCAGTCATTGGCAGTCTTTCAGTCATTGGCAGTTGATCATAATCTTTCAGTCATTGGCAGTTGATTGTAGTCTTTCAGTCACTGGCAGTTCATTATAGTCTTTCGGTCATTGGTGTATATTTTCATTGTAAGTCCAACATAAAATCTATCATTCTATGACAACTTCAATTCCATGTACATATATAAATCTAAGGTACCGTACATACAAATGTATACATGTACAACTGATAGTGTTGTCAAATCGTTGAAAATCATAATCGACTGATCGGTAGCATTGGTTGACCTTAACCGATCAATGATCGGCTAATAAACGGATCAGAAACTACATGTACTTATGTTATTTTGCAAATTATTAAAAATGTAGCTTACTGTATAATGAGAATACATGTGACAAGTCATAAATTAAATTCTAAATGATCTATTTTCGATTTCATTTCCAATAAAACTTTATTATAGATGAAAAAGACAGATTTTAACATGATTTAGATTTTATAAATAGGTAATTGTCTGTTGTGGATAAGTAATATGTAGTGTTAAGTAATACATGAAAAGACAGATTTTAACATGATTTAGATTTTATAAATAGGTAATTGTCTGTTGTGGATAAGTAATATGTAGTGTTAAGTAATACATCTATGTAGTGTTGTGACAGTATGAAATCCCATACTACAACTGAAAAAAATGTTCATCTAATTTGAATGTTTTTTTTCTCAGGAATTTGTTAATTTTGTGGTTTTCATGTATCTATGAATTATATAGATGATATAATTCATGGAGGCAAGATGCACATATGCCGTCACGATTGGCGTAAACGAGGTTTTAAACGAATCTAAATATACATATATATATACATATATTATTTCCAAAACAACTTTTATTACCAAAAGTTACCAAATGTTAATTGCATTAAGTGAATTAATGAATGGATTATCAATTTTATTAGTTGTTAGATATTCTTTATTAAAAATGAATATATTTCAATATAGCATGGGAAGCAAATCAAAAGTGTGTTTGTGGGGGGAGTTGAAAATGTTTTCTACGGTAAAAAAAAAAATTGTTTTCATATATGCCTTTGGATTACGTAATAAACACAATAAATCATTGGCGGTTTTCAAAGGGGGTGGTGATCTTTGAGGGGATCACATGTAGAATATTTTTGGATTTTTCCTACTTTTTATAGAAAAATTAAAGGTTCTGCACCTATTTTATCAACTTTATGAGGCAGTGTGCTGCCACCTGAAACATCCCTAGTCACTGCACATAATTCTACGTGTTGAATTTTGAGGTATTTCCTTAGTGGGTCGGGTTTTACGTATCCTTCAGAAAATTTGGAACCCTGTAGGTGTGAAAATATGCCTAGCAATCCACTAATAAATCATACTAATTATCCTTCTCAAAAGAAGGTTGGATCAGCAAAAAAAAAATTAAAGTCAAAATCAAATGTAATCAAAATTCTTTTAAATTATATGTTCGAATGTTCTCAGTATCATAATTCACAAGAAAGGTTACGATCTTGCCTACTACAGTAAACAATCTTATTTTGAAGCCCTTCACCGGCATTTGGTGATGTCTACATCTGTGTGAAAGATTCTTGAGTGGGACGTTAAACAACAATAAACAAGCAAACAAACGAAACCACTCAGGGGCTAACATGTTTCATTGCGAAACAATCCACTCATAAAAAGACATAAATACAGTAGCGTCCTTGAGCCCCCTTACACATTGTTAAGGGGCCAGAGGCTATATATATATATATATATATATAATATATAACATTATTTTGCACGAGCTGGAAACGCCCAGACGTAGGAGGCCTACAACTACGCTCAGGTGTTTCCGGCTCCCGTGTTATTTTGCTAATTCAACCTGTGTCCGTCGTATTCATAATGTATTTTTTATTTATAGGCTAAATAAATGACTGAGTGCTATAGCCTACGATAGTACGAACATGATGTAGACATTGTGGTCAAGTGCAAATAATATGCTACCTGGTTGTTTTACCCCATATTCGTGTTTTGCATTCAGAACGCGTTGGCTCATTCCGTGTTCCTCTCAATAAGTTTACAATAAAAGCCACTAAGCTTGTCATATTGCTCTACCGGTTTCTACCATTTTCCAGCTCCAACCACAAACTTGAGACGGGATAATACAATAACCCTAGAGACAACCCGACATGTTTTTTCTTTAGCCTGGGTTCCTGGCTCATTGATGCTATAGCCTGGTTTCCGAGGCCTTCCGATGGGTTACTAAACGTTTCGGCCCTTTGTCAGTTCGGCCACCAGACGTTTCGGCGCTTTACCATTTCGGTCCTTTGTCACTTCGCCACCTATGTGCTTTTTCGGCCCAACATAAAATGTCATATCACTTAATAATAATAATAATAATAATAATAATAATAATAATAATAATAATAATAATAATAATAATAATTAAAAAAAAACAAAAAACAATTCAACTTTTAAGAATTTCCCCTACCGTTACTTTTAAAATGCATAATAGGTCTATAATCAGCGATATATATCGTTGCTATAATGAGTATATTTGTTTAGAAATACTGGATACAACCTACGAATATTAATATTGAAGAAAAACATCTGGATCAATAACTATTCTTACTGTGTTTATTGTATTTTGTTTATCAAAGCAATGAAAATAATAAAAGTTTTATTATCAATGACAAGTTACTGTGAGCACTTTTGCCAATGTGGTGCTGAACATGATGATTTACAGAACGAACCGATACGAAGTGTTTAAAATAATTGTTAGTTTAGAAATTTTATAGGACTATAACAATTTTCAGTATTTCTTTAAAAATTTTCACAGATGAATAATTCAGGGCATCGGTATTAATGATAATTCGCCAAAATTTCATTTACGACCGGATATGCCGTATTCCACAAAATCTTATTCATTGCAACACACACACACACACACACACACACACACACACACACACACACACACACACACACACACACACACACACACACACACACACACACACACACACACACACACACACACACACTTTATTTTAGTTCATGCAAGTACACATATACATGTATTCCAAATGATCCGAAACACGGCATTTTTTTCCAGGCGTACGACCATTTAATAAAAACGTTAACTGCAGTTCACGGTTGATAAGAAGAATTTAACCTGCTATTCCCTACGGAAAATCTGGGTCATTATATCAAGCGTAAATTGTACCATTTATGGCACAATCATTCACATTTCCTTGTCGTGTAATATCAATTTGTCATCTACAGTTAAATTTTGTATGAAATGATCGTACGCCTGGAAAATTTTGTGTATCGGTTAATTTGGAATGCATGCACTAAGAGCTGAACCATAAATGGATACCATGAGGTGGTACCAATGAACCTCAGACCAGATATGGTTTTCTGTTCCGAAAGGAAAAAGAAGATCATATTGATTGAGCTTACAGTACCATGGGAGGAGAGACGTGCAGAAGCCCATGAGCGAAAAAAAGAGCCAAATATGACAACCTTATGACAGAATGTAGAGAAAAGGGATGGCAGACCTGGATTTTCCCAGTAGAAGTTGGATGCAGATGATTCCCAGCCCAATCTGTGTGGAGGATGCTGAGTTTCCTGGGTGTGACAGGACAACATCGCAAAAGTGCAATCCAGAGGATCACTCAGGCAGCTGAACGAGCATCATGTTGGGTGTGGATGAAGAGAGGAGCAAGTACATGGAAATCCACTATCGACGCGCAGTGATTGATAATCACTGTGGACCCCCCATCCAGAGTGTACCGAGCTAGGGGTCGAAACGCTCGATGAAGGATAGCCTCAACTGAGGACGTCGTTAGTGAGGCAGCTTTAACAACTACAGCTGTATAGTAAGTAGTAGGGCGAAAACTTGGCGAATGAAAAACATACATAGAACCAGACTTATTGATGGATAATATCGCTATATCAGGAACCGCTACCGATAATTCAGCGAACATCGTTATAACATGAGTATTGAATCGCGCTGACTTAGACGGGTAACGACACTGAAAAAAACGGAATAACTCCGAGATATTGGTTATATACGAAAGCCTACAAGGCTCAATTTTGTCCAGCAAAGAAAAAAAAATAAAATCGCGTTATTACGCGAAAAAAGGCGTTATAACAACTTTTGAAGGGCAATTTTACGCGGAAAAAAGGGTGGTATTACGCGAAAAAAGGCGTTATAATGCAAAAAGGCGTTATAACGACTTTTGAAAGGCGTTATTATGCGAAAAAAGGCGTTACTATGCGAAAAAGGCGTTATAACGACTTTTGAAAGCGTTATTACGCGAAAAAAGGCGCTATTATGCGAAAAAAGCGTTGTAACGACTTTTGAATGGTGTAATTACGCAAAAAAGCATTATAACGACTTTTGAAAAGCGTTGTTACGCAAAAAAAGGCGTTATAACAACTTTTTGAAAGGCGTTATTACGCGAAAATAAGAAGTTATTATGCGAAAAAAGGCGATATAACGGCTTTTGAAAAAAGGTAGACAGTGTATTTTGGTATTGACCAAAACTGTTTGGGCGTTAAATCAAAATGTCATTTCTTGTTTGTCTGTGAACAATATTTACTCTGAAATAGAATTATGTTTGAATATATATCATCTTGTAGTCAGATAAAAATCTACTAATTATTCGTTTCTTCAGAAATCCGTGAAATCCAAACCCATCTCTATAGAGTGATTGCCTGTACGGATACGTCTCGAAATTTACAAATATACCATGAACATGAAACTGTAGAGTAAAGCTTTTCGTACATATATGTCTTCCTTACCTGATACAGAATTTAGGATTTCGGATGTTATTTAATAGATCTGAGACTTTTTTATAAAGAATTACCATTATATATATAATAATGGATGGCAAAATGTGTATCGCATGCCATATCAACCGAGACTCCAATATCAGTCAGAGGGCCGTAGGCTCGAGATATGGTAATGGTCGAGGGTTGATATATACATTTTGTTATGTTTTGTTATATTTAAAATCCCCCTGGTAAATAAACAATAAAAATATATTTTTAATTTCTATGTTATAATCACGACTTGCGTCCCTAAATGCCAATGGAAATTCCTATGCGGACAGATCGATCTCAGTACAATTACAGAGTACACAAACTGTTTACACAACTTAGAATTAGCCGTCCTCAAGTCGTCAAGATACTTTGCTGTCATACTTTGTATTTTAGTGAACATATGTTAAATATGAATATCATTACACGAAAGTCTTGGTAAATCAAATGTTTAGTTAATGAATCGATTCATTCACTTTTTTATTCAACAATCTTTAAAAATACTCACAATTAGTCCTAATATTTCACAGAATCTGCTTAGTCTGCCGTTTATACAAGTTATTTGTTTTTTAACTGGAGCGGAAAACGATTGAGGTATTCCGTTTAAAAATTCCAAATGGCGGTGCGATAAAGGGTTGAAGGGGCTTGATAAAGGGAAGGCTGATAAGATAAAGAGCACGTGCTGGCTCCTGCATCAGAGATGAAAAAAAGTATTGTATCAAATATATGATAACTGTTGATATGTCAGATATAACATGGAGCAAAAATATCTCGAATCTCTTGCATAGAATACCAAATTTCTACCTGTGTTAACTTGAACCAAATATAATTATTTCATATTATTGTTTTTTTAATTGGGAGAGGGAGCACAGAGAAAGTTTAAAACATCTTTCTTCCAAGCGATTTCTTCCCAGAAATATCCATGATAAAACATGACATATTTATACCGAATTTGTTCCAAACTGTATTTCTAATTTTCAGTGACAAATGTTCATTATATGATATACATTCACAATTTTCAAAATGTGCTTGTTTAGATATGGTTTTCAGTACAGAAAGCTTAAATTTGGATGCAATATTTTACATCCACATGTTTTCAAAATGACTGCGAATTCCATGACCACCGAGTCGTGTGTTTTGTAGGATGGTGGAACAGGTAATGCATATACCCTTTCAGACTCTTGTTAGATATTATATATGCAGGCTTACGGTTGATTTGACGGACGGTGGTTACTTCTGCATCACACCTGATCCCACTTCTTGATATCACTGAGTTCCGCGTTTATCCAATGTTTACAATGATTATTGTTTGTAGCCACAAAAAACCTTATGTATATTTTTTTTTCATCCGGCAATATGAAAATCATGACATTATACCCGATAAGATTTATATATCGATCTATTTTGTATTGCGGACATTTGTTATACATTTAACATAGGTTTATTAATTGATACCGATATTGATTCTTTGAATATATTAAATGTCATATAGAAATTAAACTACATCTCGGTGAGTGACATTTTCGGCATAAGTAAGCTCTGAATCCATTTTTCAAAATTTCCTTTATTAAGGAAACTTGTTTACTGTATCAAATTTATGTAGTTTTCAGGTATATTTATTTTTAATCGAATTACATACTTGTTTTTTTCTTATTTTTATATAAGAGATATGACCGGTCATGACATTTTGGGTCAATGATCGTAATTGTGAAAAACCTGTCTTCAAAGTTTACAAAAAAAATTTCGCTGATTGCACATACCTTGAATTAATGCATACTCACTTTAACAAAAAGAAATGTCATTGACATTTTTAAAGTGTGAAAATGAAAATTGGCATATTCCTATTATACTCAAAGTCGCAAATGCAGAATGATTCGAAGCTATGGAAAATGGAAATAACTGCAGAAGGTAGATTTGTATTCATTCTTCTCCAGGATCGATTAATAAAATATTATTGCACGACCGAATGTGGTATGAATATGAAGATTTATATATCATAAAACACTAAACTACTGGCTATGCATGCAGTTATTATTGTCACCCTCGACATCAGCCACTTCCGTCCGATTCGAGTCGGGAAAATGTTAGTGTCTCAAGGGTCAATAAATGTGCCAGTGAATCAACCAACCTGTAGGAATGATTATTCGATTAGTTGAATGTTATACTTTATTACCTTAAGCTTAAACTAGGCCAAGAAAGGATTCTCGAGATGACTCAACCACACCACGTTAGGTTATATGGATTTTACTATAAAACTGCCAACATTTTTTTAGTAATTTAGAGTGGATGATGATGACATGAAGTAAGATCATAAAGAACATTACATAAACACTTACATTTAAGACTCAAGAGACGACACAAAAAATTATTGAAGCTAGAGAAAATAAAGTTCCACTAAAACAGTTTACTAGATTACTTACAGAATTCTTAAACACATGCAAACAAAATAAATTAATTTTCCGCAAACTGATATCGGATAACTTAATTTATATTCAACTAATGATAATGATGTACAGTCTGGTCTAAAATATGGTAAACCCAACAGAACTGTGTCTCTGGTAACTTTAAGAATTTGTAAAAAAAAATGTACCGACAAATTATATGATTTACTTTTACGGTAATCTGGAAAACTCAATTTCGACCGATAATATCACACACACACACACACACACACACACACACACACACACACACACACGCACACACACACACATTTTATTTGTTAATGTACTAAGTATAACAGTAGTAGAAAGCTTTAATCATTTTAAATTTTAAAATATTTTCATCTTTGCAAACATATATCCACAAAACCCTTCAGGCACATTCTGTATCTAGGATCTGTATATGTGCTACGTGTTCTTTGCAGAAGACATTATGTAAGCATTAGAAAATTGTATTGAAATAGTTACCTGGCAATATAAACATTACAAAGAGATTGAACGATTGAATATTAAATATTTATAATTCATTTTGTAAATCAAACAAACTATGAATTTTGTATTTGTTCGTATAATCAGATTTCATCCTACGTGTCAATTAGTGGCAAAATAACCCTTTACACGAATATTTCCAAGGAAATTGAAAGGAAGTAAGTGATACAAAAAGACACAGGTAATTCTGAAATTTTGCTCCAAGGGCATTGACGTGAATTTTTGATGCATTACAGTCCTAATCAAACGATCGCCGTTAAATTAAACAAGATGTGTTACTTAGATACAAATGACCTCAAGTATGACTATTATATATTACTACTGTATTAAGTTGAAAAAAAATCACTTCAGCATTTGTTTTGGATTTTTGTAAAACTTAAACTTTGGTATTACGTTCATCATTTTTATATTTTCCTAAAATCAAAATAATTTCACCATTCAGTGCAATGATTTGAGATTGTATTACAAATTAAGATACATGAAGATGGAAGGGGCATAGCATCTAAGATGCACCGTGAACTTTTTAAATAAGACCTGGAAAATCACGAAATTGACATGGAACTATTACTATTTGTTATTATCGGGTAATAACCCCCCCCAAAAAATATCATTGATATTATATATATATATATATATATATATATATATATATATATATATATATATATATATATATATATATATATATATATATATATATATATATATATATATATGAATGAATAATACACTCGCTTTTTGGACGTCATTCGATTGTGATGTAAAAAATCATGCAAGTGTTTGACGGGCCATTTAATTGTGATTGTGTCGGGAATCTGGCGATAGGTCAATTGTTTACATTGAAAATGTATTACAAAACGGTATATACATTTTACCTATTTGTGCTGTATTTGTCAAGAAAATGTCCACAATTTTTAAATATAATTCTACTAATGAGCTGTAAGTGAACGACTAACTGTAACTATTAGAGACATCCAGAAAAATCTTACAGACACCCGATACATTAAATATATCTGAAAAACCTCTGGTTTTCTGAAATGAAACAATTCCTGTATCATAACACAACAAGAAACAAACATTTAATCTACTGACATGACAAAACACTCACATAGAATACAAAAAAAAAAAAATCCATTTAACATTTTGGAATAATACTGGCAAAATAACTCACACGTTCTACACGCTGTTGGACCAAATCTGCGTTAACAGCACAAGCTAATCTTACATTTGATAAAGGTCCTATCTTAATCTGCGAAACCTGAAGTTATAAGTTATTGGACAGTTTCTTTTATGATAAGGGAACACAATAATCAGGAAATATCTACAGGTAAGAAATATTTTTTTTATTAAATTATTATCTAATAATTATATACATGTATTTTCTATGAACTGGTTTATCCTAAAATAATCTAGATATGTTGATGTCTTATTCAAAGATTGAAAATTTCATGATTTTAATTTATCTGTCGCAGGTGTTGATCAATAATCATTTATATAAGAATATTCTTTTTCTATTTCAGAAAATGCGGCGATTGAGTTTGAAACATATTGGCCTAACCGTTTGTTTTGCATCAGCGACTGTGTTGATAGTTAATTTGTTACATTATGGAATAGTCAGCACGTTTAATTTACTGACGAAAAATAATCAAAACCCAGTGGAGGATTTACTGTCAGTGGTAAGATGTGACTCTTGACTATATATAATTTTAAAAGGTGTAATTTAATAGAATATCATAACAAAATGTTAATTGTTCGAACACAGATATTTGTTTGACGAAAAAACATCATTCACTTCAAAGACTGCATCAACAATTAAAGGGGCGTTAGCTAAAATATTTCAGTTTTGTCTACTTTTACCACTTGTACTTGCTGTACAATAGCAAGTTAAAATGAAGGAGTATTAAAGGATATAATACGACAAATTAACAATACACATTTAGTCAATTTGCTAACATTTCAATGTCAATGAGATACAAATTGTTTATTTTATTTAGCACGCATTTAGGCTGGTGTATTAATTTATTTCACCTTAAATTCAATTTCCCCCATGTCTTTTTATCTGTTTATGTTATATCGGATCAGATTCAGATTCGATATTGGTCAAAATCGGCCCTTTCAACAAATTTGCTGCACATTCACAGAATAGCAATTTTGTGAATTGCTCTTCTGTACAATGTAGACCGTCGAATACCGGATGCATAATACGACGTTCTTGTATTTTGAGAATCACGTCACCAATAACAATTACGTTCAGATTAACGTGACTGTGGCCAGTTTCACTAAAGGTCGTAACTTTAAGTGTAGACGTAAATCTAGACTCACGTCTGCAATGAGTTTCACACACTTACTACGTATAAACGTACGTCTGTTCTAAACTATTACTACTTTACACGTTACTTTTGTGATACTGACATTACGCACATTTGAATTTTAAAATCGTAACGCGAGTTACGTCTAAAGTTACGACTATGTTTACGGGCAAAGGTCCGACCTTTAGTGAAACTCGCCCCAGGTTTTTATCGCAAAACAACGCTATGCCATTGTTTGTATAAATTCTATATCACTACATCATTCTACTCCTATACATTAATTTCGCAAGAAAAATCAAGAGAGAAACTTGTCCTTTTTGGTATCATCGACAACTGCCTTTACACTAAAGGCGGTTACTATAAATTTAAATACCTATTCATTGGTTTTCTTGCTACTAATATCGCCCAACACCACTCTGATTTAAATCTTACTCGATGCAAATTATATTATTAATTACATGATATATATGAATGTCTAATTGATATCCACCTCTAGGTTTTTTCTGCTATTGAATCAAAAGCATCTAAAAGAATAATGCTTTATATGTATAAAAGAACACAAATATTGATACCTGGAACCTAAGCTGATATTGTGAGAATGTTAGGCAGTCATGTGCTTTGTAACCACGTTCTGTCCTTAAAAATTGGCCGCAACCGTATGACTGAAAAATTCTGGAACTGGAGCACAACTGGTTCCCATAGATATACCGAGGATTTTCTGAAATTCTATAAACACATGAATTGTCAATCTGAATCCTTTCAGCCCTGAATATCTTAATGGTATGTTCTTTCTATTGTTTATGACCAGTCTACTGTGGTCTGTGGGGTTGAAAGGGTTAAATTCAAAGATATTTTATATCCACGTATGTGTTCCTGTTTTCTAAATCGTAGTGGTGTTGGACACGATACGAATTCGATTATCAATGACTAGTTGTGATGTCTGAGGGGGCTATCTTTTTAATTTTTAATGCGTAATTTTTGTATGGAAGTCGTATGTTTTGATTCTGATTTTAAATATAGATAAATATAATTTATACCAAAAAAGTTGATGTCCATTTTTACTAAATAGTATAAAATAGTAAACTGTATACAAATGTATATCTTTGTAACCTATTGAATTGTGATAATGTATTTTGGGACCGACTTTCATAGTAATGCGCGGTGACCGCTTTGTACGTTTGCCTCCGCCTGTAAAAACTTTCTTTTAGTTTGTATAAAATATTGTTGACGTTTCATATTTGAACATTACTTAATGACTATCAAGACGTTTTATTGATAACTAACTTAAAAAGCTGAACTACGAAGATAAAAAAAACTTTTGAACTTTAAATATACAAAAATGTGTGCTGAAAAAAAATGTTTTGAAGCATTCCCACTTCATATCCCAGCTGACACATTTGTAATTCGTTGTCCGGAAAGTGCCTCAACAGGTATGGGGATATGAAGTGGAAATGTTTCAAAACATATTTTCAACACACATTTTTTTTTAAAGTTCAAAAGCTTTTTATCTTCGTAGTTTAGCTTTAAGATACGTTTCCAGATTGTGATTGTTCTTTTCAGTTGGAAAAAATAAATCATATTGTGTATCATGTTCTTTAAGTTATTTTTTCATATTTAAAAACAATATTGTTTATTTTTATCAGGATCCTCCTGTATTTTTGACCGACTGCAAAAATCCTTGTTGGCGAGCAGACGATACAAAACAAATTCAGTGTTTACCCTATTTTCAGTTGATAGGAATGGATAAAAGTGGATCTACTGACCTTTTCCGTCGTCTAACAAAACACCCAGATATAATCAGTAACACTGCAGTATTATCAAAGGAGGCAAGTTGGTGGTCCTGGCATAGATATGGTATAAACACGGATGATTTAAACGTTCTGTTAAACTTCTGCCATGAATGTAGTCAGATATGCTATGAAAACGAACACATGTCGAGCCGACCTGCCGTAGTCTGTAGCACCCTCGACTCTTGATCGTGAGGTCGTGAGTTCGAGTCCTGCCGGCGACAGGTCGGTTTCCTGTCCTTCGGACTGAAACAGTAAAAATCCAGGCCTCGTGTCACAGTAGGTGTCGGCACGTTCAAGAACCCTCAATGCTCAATGGCCGTAAGTGCCGAGCATAGGCCAAAATTTGAAGCCCTTCACCGGCTTTTGGTGACGTCTCCATATGAGTAAAAGATTCTTGAGTGGGAAGTTAAACAACAACAAACAAACAAACACATGTCACAAACATGACATGAAAGAGGATTAGAAAACGAATCTATATCCTAATGGAACCTCCAACATCCACATAAATAATCTGCTGTTTTTCAGTTTTGAATTTTGAATAGTATTTTTCGCCAATCTCAACAACTATTCAGTTGGCTGTGGACAGTTTTAATGGTGAAAAAGAGAACCCGGTTATCAGAGAAGAGAACACCGACCTTCCGCAAGTAAACTGGTAAACATTCTCACAAAAATCAGCTTAGGTTACAGCGGTGCTAGAACCTACGCTGATCAGAAGTGACATGCTCTATCCACTGGGCCACGGAGGCCTCTAATAACCCGTTACCGCTATGAAATACATGTACAATAATTTCTTTTCTTTTCTTCTGAGACAGTGGACTTATGGTCATCATAGGTATTTTATGACACACTATTGTCCTAATCAAATTATAATGACTTTCTGTGAAGAATGAGTGTCGAGGTACAGAATGATCATTTGTCGGAATAAAGGATCTACAAGAACTGATTCTTAACTTCAGTAAAACAAAACGGCCAAGGTTTTCTAAGAACTGTATGCATCCTATTCCTGAGTTTATTTTCATTTATCATCTGTATAATATAGGGTTTTAATATAAGAATTCTTAGTTATAGGTTAATGGATATCTCTTCAGTTACCTCCTCGATAGCGGTTTTTGAGTCGTCTGTACCACTTGTGACGAGGATTTGTTTCTCAATTATTTCCTATTAATATAACCATGTAATGTTCGGATGCCCTTTAAATGTATAACGTCATTCTGTAGATTACTAATCACATCAAATTTTCCTGTTTCCTGTTTAACAGAATGTCATATTAGTTTTTAAAGGTCAAATGCAAACATCTGTTCTTCTTCGCTGCATTCGATCACACAGAAGCTTTCAGTTGTCGCAGTTCTTGTAATATATGGTTTTGAGTTGGTAATTCAATGGGTCTGAAGGTTGTTTTCCGATTTTACAACAATTTTACTCATTTTAAGACGTCATTGTAAATATTGTGAAATATTATGAAAAGTTATTATGAATAAACTTTTTTTTTTCAGTTTTTGAAACGTTTATAAACTGATTTTGTATTACACACACAATAAATAAAATGTTCAATTCATACAAGTAAACTATTAGTTTCATTATTTCTTTTGGTTAATTTTGCATTTAACTCGAAAGAGAGAATATCTGCGAGAAATGTAGAAGAAAGACAACTCGAGTATGAAATAGTTAACCCCCGCCATTACGGTATTGACCGCGGACCCGTATATCTTTAATGCCATTCTTTACTTACAGGTCTCGATTTTGATACAGCAGTACCAGTAAAAGACTTCCAATCCTATTTAAAGTACTTTAACAACACATCATCTAAAATTGCCAATGCTGACAACAGGGTTCGCTCTACACTGATAACAGGTGTGTTTAATTTTAATTTCCTCTTGTGGACAAAGATACAAACTTTAAACTGATATGTGTATTCGGTTTTACATCATTGGTTCAACTGATACTAATTTATTCTTTTTCAGGGGATGGGACGCCTATGGATATGTGGGATTTCCGGGGATGGATACAAATACCCCAAAATAAGGGTCTAAAAGAGCCCAGAATTCTTACACCTCATCTTATTCATCATATCAATCCCAAAGTGAAATTGATTATAATTATGAGGAATCCAGTGGACAGGTAAGATGAGATTCCATTACTTATCTGAATGCATAATTGTAACTTAAGGTAATTTGTCAAGTTGAAAAATATATCATGGATATAAGTTGTGACGTGCAAACCGTTGTTTTGAGATATAAAATTTCCATAACTGAGTCACTTGTTCCAATCTTTGAGTCTTCTATATCAAATGTGAGTAACTAGTAAGTTTTGATTTTGGATTTGATTGCGTGTGTGAGATGTGATCAATGTGGATGTGATTAATAGAATCTACCCCTACCTTGAGGGTATGACAAAGGAATCTCAATCCGAGGGTAAGATTCTTGAATGACGAACCCGTGGCTTCCTGATTGTATTGTGACGTCATAGCGCGTGTAGCTTGTCAATACCCTAGGGGTTGACAAGGAAATCATTCCCCGTTAAAATGAAGGGAAAATATGTGAACGATGGGAGAAAAGTTTGTTTACCCTCCATGGCACCTGGTCCCATCCCTAATGTTTCCAGAGATCCGTCACCATCCTGTATTCACTATATTTATTCAATATACATGTGTATTATAACTTTGTTAATGATGTGATATATGTACGTATGATTAATCCGAAAGTATTAATGTCAATTGTGTTATATGCATGTTTCTTTTTTATAAAGAAGAAATGAATAATCGAAATTAATTTGCACATCAATTACACCCTTTTTTGTGCAGCTTCGCGTATAAAGCAAACTACCAAGACGCAAATAACAAAACAACTCTTTTTAAGATACGTGTATATATTAATACTTAGCACCATGCATCACAAATCATAGTATAAAAACATTTACCGACTTTACACATTCTTTTGATCATAGTTTGCGCATATTATATGAAATACCAGATTGGCTGTTACCGTGTGTAGTGACGATAAATAGACGACCTATTGTTCCTGAATGGCTTTCTGGATTGATTGATCAATTTTATATCTCAGATATGACCAAGCCATGTCTGATTTTATTTGAATTTTGTTTTGATAATTGATGACAAATTGACATTCCTTTGTGAATTATGTAATTGTAACTGCGATAAAATAGTTCTTGGTTTGATAAATTGACTTGTAAGCATTTAGTATGAGCCATGATACATGGATATTTGCGTAATCGTGTAAGTCTTCTCTGTTATATAATTTTATTCTTGGTAAATCAATAAGTTTGTTGACTTTGCTGCATTAGATGTTTTGATTTTACCTGATTTCTGTAGCTTCTCTTTGATGTTTGTTTATTGTTGTTAACATTCCACTCAAGAATCTTTCACTCATATGGAGACGTCACCAAATGCCGGGGAAGGGCTTCAAATTTTGGCCTTTGCTCGGCACTTACGGCCATTGAGCAGTGAGGGTTCTTCAACGTGCCGACACCTACTGTGATATGGAACCTCGGTTTTTACTGTCTCATACGAAGGACAGGAAACCAACCTGCTGCCTGGTGAATTCGGACTCACGACCTCACGATCAAGAGTAGAGCGCGCTATCGACTGAGCCAAGCCAGGTCGGCTCTAGTTTCTCTTTGATTTTTACATTAAAATTAATTAAAAACATTTAATTTACATTAACATACATATAGGTTCTATTATTTAAATATCAATAACTTGAATGAAAATCCAACTAAAAAAAACAGGAGACAAGCAACAACAATTGTGATAAGTCATGATAATCCGTGATTCATTAGTTTTTGGATTTCAACCTCAGCCGCGATCTTGAAGTTAAATTGAATTATTCCTAGACACTTTCTGTTATGCCTATAAACTGTATTTTACTATACCTATATACTATATTTTATAATACCTATAAACTGCATTTTATAATACCTATAAACTGCATTTTATAATACCTATAAACAGTATTTTACTATACCTACAAACTGTACTTTATTATACTTTTAAACTGTATTATATTAAACCTATAAACTGTATTTCAGTATACTTATTATATTGTACCTATACACTAGCAACCACAACCTAAACTTTTATTCTCTCATTTACTATTTGAAAGGGAATAAAACGACAAATAAGATACTCTTTACTTGTTTCTAAAAAATAGACTTCTAACAATAGAACTGGTATAGCTCTATGTGACAGGTTTTATTTACGCTGTTTAGGTTTGAAATATTCAATTTCTCTGTGATTTGATATAATTTATAAGTGAAAGACTCAATTATAAGTATTTTAAGCAAATAGATATGTGCTGTACAGCATAGATATTTAATATAAAAAATCTCAGATAAAAAAGTATAAATCTTTAGGATGTAGATACAAATCTGGTAAAAATGGACAAACACGGTCCTCTGGAAACCAAGAGGTGGGATCAGGTGCCATGGAGGAGTAAGCCTCCCCTGTCGACCGGTCACACCTGTCGTGAATCCACAGTTAAGTAAAAATGAAATACGTTAGGAACGAATCCTCGTCATAATTGGTACAGACGTCTCAACAACTGCCAACGAAAAGGCAACTCAACATTTCATTTAGTGAAACAGAGTAATCGCAAACAAGACTATCATATCGACCGTAACATTTCATCAAACGCGATATCCCTGTGTCAATAATTTGTGAGTGAGTAGTTTACATCTGTATATGAAATGTTCATATGTTGAACACGTCCTGGCATATCGGATCATTTGCGAAATATAAACTCCATATGCGGTTGACTGTAGGATATTACTACTAAATGTTGAAAAATTACCATGGGAAAGCCGAAATCGTCGCGTTTGTCGTATAGCTTAGTCGCCAATTTCCGTCTGTGTCTATAGTAAGTAAAATGTTTAAGTTTGAAGTGTATGTGCTTGATTCTCTTGTATATTTCATTTCTAGTTCTCTGGGATATATCGCATTGACATATGTATGAAAATTGTCATTATTAATTGATAAAACGTCGTCGATATATCTGAATGTTAAATTACATTGATTTCAGTTTACCGCTACATCAAAATCATTGTCCACTCTTCAGAAAGATATGAGTGGAAATTCTGCTGATTTTGCTGTGACATTGTTACAAAAATAACAATCGAATTAAATATTAATGCTTTAAACTTTATTATTTTGGGGTTTCATCTATATATAGCATTGGAGCAGAGATGGTTCTATGAAACTAATTTTAATATATTTCAGTTGTATTTTTTTCTAAAATGCTTTTACACAAAATTAAATGTTAAATCACCAAGCCAGTGTCTAGGGCAATGATTGCTATACTTTTATTTATTTCGTCTTGAGCATTATAACTTTGGTATTATGTTTATAATATTTATCTTTGATTTGAGCATTGAATAGCAATCTTAATACAGAGTTATGTTACTTTCATCTACTTCTGGGCCAGAAGTCACCAAATTTACTCAATACTCAAGCTAAACTTTTATTTCATTATTTTGACTATATAATCGGTGTAAATCTTTTGGGTTTGAGTGATTAGGAAATGTATCAATATTTTCCATCATTCCTTTATAAATTTTTGCGTCACACTTATGATTTTCCTGTAAAAAATGAATAAATATGTTGAGTACGGTACTCAAAATTTGAATACGTACTCAAACATTTTTCTAATATTTCTGAAGTTTTCTTCAAATGAGTATTAATTTTGACCATTATTTTGAGCATTATAACTTTGGTATTATGTTTATAATATTTACAATTGTATGCCAACATTATACAAACATGTCCAGTTACAGAATGAAGTTCATTTGATTTTACCTTAAAATCGTGAAAAGTTAGTTGAGCTTGAGTACTGAGTAAATTTGGTGACTTCGGGCCCTGGACCCGGTTGCACAACAGGCTGTTAGATCTAACGTGAAGTTAACCAATGTTAAACCAATGGGCTAACTGTAGGTTAAATTTAATGATGCATTGTGCAACCGGGTCCAGATCTTTATATATGTTTGTTTTTACATACATTTAATGCCATTACTAAAAGTTTGGAGACTGAGCACTTTCAATCACCTTTACACTCATTTTTCCCTGTATACAAGACGCATCTACTATATATATTTGTCATTATCATTTTAAATTTATTCTCTTTGGGGGTTATAGGAAACAAAATCTAAAAAGAAACTTTGAAATGAAACTGAAAATACATTTATATGTGGTTATAAAAAGTGCTCTTGTTTGAAAAGATTCTATCGACAATTGTAGTTTAATAGCATTTTATTTTACTGGTTTAATGCTGTTTTCTCCATTAGTTTGTTGCTTGTTGTAAAACTTTTAATTTTGATATATCTAACCAGGTAGAAATGAAATTTGAATTATATTTATAGGGTCAATGTTGTCTTTTGTCTATCGATGAAACAGAAGGGGTGGGTGTATATTTTTTCTGTTTCAGTCCCTCCGTTTAAGATTTTGGTTAAAGTTTTGTAATTTTTCACCATGCACTGAAAATGATTTAGCAGGTCAGGTTATGGATTGAACTACAATGTAATTAAATATATGCAGAAAAGGTCAAAATACAGACTTTTAAAATTTTTTTACATGCATGTAATTGTTTAAACCATTGACCCCTAAAGACACATTTGGACTGGTCTACAGAAGAGCTCATTGTTTTTCAGGGGTTGATGACTTAAGGTAAATGTACTTATATTCAACTTACCAAGTAATAAATAAATATTTAGCTGAAGCGAAAATAAAATTCTGGCTGTTGAAAGAGCAGTTAAGTTTCTCATTGAAATTTTACAGAGTTTTCTCAAGTAAAAGTAATAAAAATCAAGCAATTATTGTTTTAAGATTTTCATTTCTTATATCCATTTTTCATAAGAAATATTTTGATTCAAAAACTCATCCGTCTCATATAATTTCTGACATTATATCAATTAAATGCATTCACAATAATTAATATCACTAAAAGAGAACCTTCTGTGGAAGAAACACAAATAAATAGATAAATATTGGCACAGCTGGTAAAGTCCATTCTTACAGAAATGGCTAAGTGCTCTATCTCTCTGTATAAAAGATGATATAATACATTGTATTTCTGGTAGTAAGAGTGGCTTACTTGACATTGCCAGTCATTTGATATAGACGTAGCCTACCTGACCGCATCCATACTCACTTCACATAATTTTAAAACTGCATATATGAGATAAGTGCTATGGGAATACGGGGTATGCTCCCAAGAATTATTTTAATTT
Source organism: Atrina japonica (assembly GCA_030159075.1). Taxonomy (NCBI): domain Eukaryota; kingdom Metazoa; phylum Mollusca; class Bivalvia; order Pterioida; family Pinnidae; genus Atrina; species Atrina japonica. Next base: position 1,087,914 of record BROG01000149.1, read on the forward strand.
TACAATACATGACAGGCAATTCTGTATTTGCTTCCAAACACCATATTATTTCCCTTTTATTCTGTTAAAATATTACATAGCTAGATTGTAGCTTTCAATGAATTAAGACCTCTTTTTTCCGTTTAAAATATTTTATTGGTAGATTGCTCAGCTCGGAAATGAAGACCTTTTTGTTAGGGGTCTGGAGTTTGCTCCAAGGGATGTTGTATTAAATTCACAAGTCCTAAGATGCCCTTTTAATGATTCCATACAGTGGATTAAGATACTTTTACCTTTTTCAAAAGTTTATAACAGATAGATTTATATAAGCTTTTAAATGAATTAAAATTCACCGGCATTAAGGGGGTTCAAGAATATGCTCCAGAGATGCATTTTGGAATTACATAATTTGGAAGCCTTATGCGGCATTTTATATTTTCTGACACGAAATTACAGTTTTCCCTTTGGTCCAGGTCAATTTAAAAAATCCAGAGAGTTCATTATCTATGTTCCGGACATCATATTGGGACCTGTTTTATTCAAGATGTTGAATTAAATTGACTGACTTTTTTATTTCCCACAACTCTTACAAGTGAAATACTTGAAGGGATCCAGAAAGTATTGGGATTTTAAAAGCTCTGGGAAACCTTTTTAGACACTAAAGCTTAAATGTAACCATCCCTTTTAAATCGCAGCATTGACTTAATTCAAATGAAAAATGAATCAAATGAAACTTTCACAGGTTTCATCTTCACTTCCCAATTCAAAGGGTTGTAATCCCAGGTATTTCTTAATTCTTTGTCTACATAACAAAGTTTAACTTGAAATTGTATTGGAAGAAAACGTGAATGTACGCAACACTGATTTTTGAGGAAAAAAAAATCATCTTTACAGATATCCACTATCATTGCCTTTTTTGTTTTCGTCTGTATTGTCGCCATGATCTTACAAAGAAAAATAGAAATGCGATAATATTCAAACAGCTTTATACTTCTGTTAAATACAGTTCGCTTCAAGGTCTAAATCCGTAGCTCATCTGTGTATAGATAACCTCGGGCAAATATTTCTGGATATAAAACAATGTATTTGCTTTGGTTATGAAAGGGGTATCTATTTCAAACTTTCAAAAATGAAATATGCTTAAGGTTGAAATTTTTACGAATTTACTTGGTACCATCGTAAATTTGAAAGACTGAACTATCTTTCCATTACGGTGGAAACTTCCTAAAAGCTTAATTGCCATAGACTCGGTGAAATTTAAACAATGCAACTTTTTACGCTAAGTTTAATTTCAGACGTCATCGGCGAGAAAAAACGCGAATTTATATCTGAAAATACACTCGAGTTTAAACGTTTTGGGTGAAATAAACACCACCAAGATAAAATACAGATGTTTTTTCTTTCAATCCATACCTTATAAAAAACTTTGGATGATCAAATATACATCTTACAAGAGTTTGAAATTACGCTCGATAATGTAGTGTCACATAGCGTTTCAGTTAGTTTGTGGTTGCTATATATCATATTTTATCATACTTATAAACCGTATTATATAAAAAATCTCAGATACCAAAGTATAAATCAATAGAATGTCCAGGACATAGATACAAGTCCGGCAAAAATGGACAAACACGGACCTCTGGAAACCAAGAGGTGGGATCAGGTGCCATGGAGGAGTAAGCATCCCCAGTCGACCGGGTCACACCCACCGTGAGTCCACAGTCAAGTCAAATGAAAATACGTGAGGAGTGTATCCTCGTCACAATTGGTACAGACATCTCAACAACCGCCAACGAAAAGGCAACTCAACATTTCACTTAGTGAAACAGAGTAGTCGCAAACAAAACTATTATACCGACCACTTAATTTGCGGAACGTTGACATTAAACGCGGCCTTCGATATCCCTGTGTAAATAATTTGTCAGTGAGTAGTTTACCTCTGTATATGAAATCTTCATATGTTGTACACGCCCTGGCATATCGGATCATTTGTGAAATATAAACTCCATATGCGGGTGACTGAGGGATATTACTACTTAAATTATATTATACCTACAAACTGCATTTTATTATGCCTCAAAACTATATTTTATTATACTTATAAACTGTATTGTATTGTACCTTTAAACTGTAATTTAGTATACTCATAATATGCATTATATTATACTTATAAATTGTATTTTATTATACTTATAAATTGTATAATATTATACCTATAAATTGTATTTTATTATACTTATGAATCGTGTTATATTATACCTATAAAATATATTTTATCATACATGTACTTATAAAATTGTATTATATTATACCTATAAACTATATTTTATTATACTTATAAATTATTATATATACCTATAAACTATATTCTATTATACCTATAAACTGTATTTCATCATACCTAGAAACTGGCTTCTATTATACATAGAAACCATATTATATCATACATATGCCTAGATATTGGATTTTACAATACCTATATATTGTCCGTAATTATGTCTAGATATTGGATTTTATCATACCTGTATATTGTCCGTAATTATTGCTAGATATTGGATTTTATAATACCTGTATATTGTCCGTAATTATGCCTAGATATTGGATTTTATAATACCTGTATATTGTCCGTAATTATGTCTAGATATTGGAATTTATAATACCTATATATTGTCCGTAATTATGCCTATATATTGAACTTTATAATACCTATATATTGTCCGTAATTATGTCTAGATATTGGATTTTATCATACCTGTATATTGTCTGTAATTATGCCTAGATATTGGATTTTATCATACCTGTATATTGTCCGTAATTATGCCTAGATATTTGATTTTATAATACCTATATATTGTCCGTAATTATGCCTAGATATTGGATTTTATGATACCTATATATTGTCCGTAATTATGCCTAGATATTGGATTTTATAATACCTATATATTGTTTCGTAATTATGCCTAGATATTGGATTTTATAATACCTGTATATTGTCCGTAATTATGCCTAGATATTGGATTTTATAATACCTGTATATTGCCGTAATTATGCCTAGATATTGGATTTTATAATACCTGTATATTGTCCGTAATTATACCTAGATATTGGAATTTATAATACCTATATATTGTCCGTAATTATGCCTAGATATTGGATTTTATAATACCTATATATTGTCCGTAATTATGCCTACATATTGAAAAGTTATAATAATTATATATTGTCCTTAATTATGCCTAGATACTTTTGTATATTTCAGGTTGTACTCTGACTATTTCTTCATTTTACGACACAAACCTCACAAAACACCCAAAACTTTCCATGAGGCAGTAAAACGTTCAATAGATATACTTAGGAAATGTTTGGCTGGCACAACAATGAAAAGTTGTTTGTACAACAGGACGATGCATTCAATGTGGAATAAGCAGGTAAAATGTCAAATTTTATATTCTTAGTCCTAAATTGATTGAGTCATTGATCGATTGATTAATTGATTAATTGATTGATTGATTGATTGATCGATTAAATTGTTCTGTTTATTTAATTGCTAACTAGAGCCAATCACATTGTCACTTGTGAGCAGACGCCACTACATGTAAATAAACTTTGACTTTTGCAATGAATTGATTTTTAATGCGGTGAGGGTATTCCATCTTTGTCATGACACTGGGAATCGAATTTAAGTCATATTTTGAAAACATGTGTCATTCACTTCCTTCTCCGATTTCTCGAAGAACAGTTTCTACCAGAGAATCGAATCTTTGACTATCTATTTGCGAGTCCATCGCTCTACTTTTCAGCCATTACAACTGGTTCAACATTCATATATTATAATTACTCGTTTGTAATCTTGTATATACAGCTGTGATGCATTTTGTAACGTAGAGATCTGTACTTCCGGGTTGACACACTTTTTACTTACCTGTGAAAGCTATTTTAATTGTGTCAACACATGGTAGATATCAACGTGTACACAGAAGCGAAATGTATAAGGCAGCACACACACTATACAGAGGAACAGTGGACAAATCAACCCTTTCAAATTAAGATGAGGAATCGGTTAGATATAAGAGGACACAGCATTGGATAAATTCTAGTCAAAATCGCTGTAAACATTAAACCAAAACTCCAGAAAAAGCAATTTAAAACATTCTTCAACAGAACGTCATAAAACTTCAGGCCCTTTTAATTATTTTTCTATTAAAGGTGTCTTTTTACCCAACAATATTATAATATAATTATTATATTGTTTTGAAAATTCCATCATTAAGTCAAAATGGAGAAGTACCAATTGGTAATCGAAATTCAAGTTCATTACAAGACGACAAATTGGTTATACAAATAATCTCAACACGAAGAACAGTTGCGAATGCCAAACAGAATAAATTCCAAGATAAATTTGAAATTCCTTATTATTTATAGACAGGACGTTGTCGATGTACCTGTAAGTAAAATTGAACCGAGATGCTTACTGCTTCTCTCCTGTGGATACGAATACAAGGAAGGTCAGCTATGAGAGGGACACATTTGGTACCCACCAATTAATGCAAAGTATATGCTGGAATACCTCTTCCGTAAAAAAAAAAACAAAGAAGATGTTGTCCACTAGAAACTAGAAATAATTTCCAGTGTATTTTTCAGTGTTATGGGGTGGAAAATTGTTATAAGATCGGTAACGATGTATGAGTTTCTCTAAAGCGGTGATAACATATTTCAATTACAAAATCATTTCTGATACAAAAGAAGATTGCCTTGTTTAACATAATTCATAATATACATTTCCTGGTCGGTTATATTTTCTAAATTACATGAACATGCCATTATTTCCTCGATGATACTTTCATTATCAAAATTATCTATTGCTACTGTCATTGATTAGAAAAAAGTATTGTGTTATTTGTTTTGCGGTAATATAAAATGGAAACACCATTAAACGTTGTCTTCACTCATTTTTTGCAGACTCGGCTTAATCTAGGATTTTATTCCATATACATGACGGAGTGGTTAGCAGTTTTCCCACGGGAACAATTTTTTATCATTAGGACCGAGGACTATTCAAAAGATCTATATGGCAACATGCAAAATATTTTCGAATTCCTTGGAGTCAGTAAGTTTTAAGTATATTTCTGTTCATGTATGAGTAAAGATATATCTTATCCACTGAGTGTAGTATCTAAAAGTGTCCTGACCCAGAATGTTGTTAAAATTTTATCTTCTCCTAAAATATTTTTATTTACTGGAAAATAAAGTCTATTGTTTTAAAAATATCTCATGAAAGACTCAAGAGGGTGTCAGATAATAGGGTATCCTTACTTTAGACTCACGAGGGTTATAAAAGCTTCTACGTCTGAAATGCTGAGTTTTTATAACTATTTAGTACATCACGTGATAGCTTCTTGGATTTTGATTGGTTAAATTCATGCTCTCTAATCATTGTAGCATTCATCTTCTGTTGACAACAGTTGACTATACTAACGGGCACTATTCTTAAACGACTACTTTTCTCGCGGGACTATACACTGTGTATAGATTTATTTTCCTCTTTGGTAGTTGCCGTTCTTTCCAAAAAAAAAAAACATGCCCAGGACGTCGAATTTAAGGCCAGCCTTCAGGCAATGTTGACGTCATTGATAATTGAAAAACACAAATTCACGTTTAAAGCACGAGTATGACTCATGTTGCACTAAATATATTTTGTCCCTTTCCCTTCTGTACCGTTTTCCTTAGTATTTTCAGGTGAGCGATTCTCCCGGGATAGGGCCATGATAGATTAACAAAGTACAAAGAACTCATACAAACATTTTTGAATAATAAACTTTCTATTACATATTATTTGACTTATATGTAATTATGTCAGTTCATTGAGTAGATTTAATTACAACCACTTGTTACGTGAAAATAACATTTCCTTAGTATTCTTAGTATAACCGACAATCCATGAAATACATTCACTATTAATTACTTCTGATTATTTGTTTGAATTAACAGGAAACATGTCACGGAATGAAATGAAGAGCTTTGGAATTACTTCAGCAAATCGATTTCGGGTCACAAAAGGAAAGCATGGTGCAAGGCCTATGTTGAATGAAACGAGACAGCTTCTTACCCAATTGTATAAGCCGTTCAATCATCATCTTGCAGAAATATTAAAAGATCAAGCGTTTACATGGAGTGATGTTTGATATTAATTATCCTTCTTTTTAATTATCATGTTATGGTCACAGTTTAAACTTTGAAACGTTACAGACTTTGAAACATGAGAACGTTACAAACTTAATCACTTCGCAAACTTTGAAACATGAGAACTTATAAACTTTATTGTAGCGGTAAGTCTAAAATATAGGAGGTTAATTTCCTAGCTCAACATTCACTAGATTTTTACTTGATCGATAAAAAGACTTCGTTTTATTAGATCTATAAAATAGAATCCAAACTGTTTTGCAAATTCTAAATAAAGTAACTTTTAAAAAATAGAAACGAAGAAAACCAGAAGTGCTGCAGATCCACTGATAACACTCTAGACACCAAATCTGGGAAAACCCAAACTTTCAGATCTATATCTAGATTCACGCCCAACCACAAAACTGGAAAAACACAACTACTATATTTCGCAGTTGACCTCTCGGGAACTCACGTGACCTCTCGTGACCCCGACCTCTTGTAACGATGCTTACTCCTCCGTGGCACCTGATCCTACATCTGAATTTCCAGAGGTCAACGTTTGTCCAATATTCCCCAGATTTGCATTTGTGTCCTGGACATCCTGAGAGTGTTATACTTTGGTATCTGAGTTTTTTTTTATATTGTAATGAACTTCTGATGAGTTTGGGATATCCATTGGTAATTCTTCTTTATACTTGGGCACATGGGCACATGGAAACACTTAACGGTAAGGAATTAAAAATAAACACATGTGAAAAAAGCGAATAATCGAATTCGAATCAAATATTAGTCTCGACTGTTCGGATATTGATTTTTGGTATTCGTTTTAGGTCTAAAACCAATTTTAATGTAGTTGATTAAATGATATAACTACTAAATTTAAAAACAAAAGATTGCAAACGTTTGTCGTTTAGGTTATTCGTCTATCTCCTCATAACTACTGAATACGAAATGATTGTTCGCCTCAAATACTTTTGTTTATCAGATCATTTGAAATACACCTGTATATATTTACCATCTACTGGCACTAGAAAATAAAACTATTATGTGACCTAGTCTTATTATTCACATAAACTAAACACAATATACTAAAAAAGAAATGATAACCATCCTGAAATATACAATTAGAATATAAATTAGTTTACAGACAATAGACAAGACAGACAATAACGTTTGAATTTTTATCATAAGTAAACAAATTGTCACAAAAAATACAATTTATATTTTTATATCATATTTTGTTTACATTCATATAATACTTACATATATAATATCAAATGTATGTCACTATGATTATATAATAATGTTCAGAACATATACCTTTATATAAAATATCATAGTGCATAAACACATCTATTACATTAATTTACAAAAAAATAAACTATTACAAAATAACATAATAAGTATCATAAATACCTTGGCAATCTGTTAGTGGCATTTAATGAATTCAAAATGTAAACTAAAGTAGTGTTAAATTTGTCCAGCATACATACTTTATAGAAAATTGGTCCAGACTGGACACAGCTAGCCAAATCTAAACACTGACAAAAGAAAGTTGAAATGAAACAAAAGACATGAAAAGAATTCACAAAAAGACATTTACCTGCATACTTTTGATTTTGATTTTTTTGTTTTACGCCATACATATGTTGGCGTCCAGTTTTTATTGGTGGAGGAGAAACTCCGGTTACCCGGGTAAAGACCACCGACCTTCCGCAAGAAAACTGGCAAACTTTCCCACTTAATTCGAAATGACCCTAGCGGGATTCGAACCAGAGGTGAGAGGCCTTGTGATTTAAAGCGCAATGCTCTAACAACTCGGCCACGGAGTCCCCCTTAACCTGCATACACAGTTGCAAGTTTTAATTAAGGGAGACCACTCTCATATTAGAAAATTATCAGACACAAAAATAAATGTTCACAATCCATAAAGGGAGATAACTCTTTACAAATGTTCTGCATACGTGGTGTATTTCCTAAAGGGAAATAATAAATCAAGAAAACCACAAGTCATTTCATACACAGAAATAAATACAGTATAAATTTGAAACAAAATACTACATGTCCACATACTCCCGAGCTTAAGAAATATCGTCTCGATAATATTTATTTTATATAAATGAAATTATAAATCAATATCCACATACTCCCAATAAACTAAACTGATACATAAACAAATACAAACATATAAAACTATTTGTGTACAACAGAACGTGGAAGTTTATGTAAATTTGTATGTTGACCAGCTGTTGGTTTCTAAGTACGTCGAAGTTGTTATTGATTATTCCCAAACATGGTGTCATCATCAGAATCACTATGATCCTCAGTAGTGTTAGACATTACACAATTTCTTACATCCCTTCTATTGACAATGCGTATATAACCATTGTCCGATTCTGTCGTAATAACGTCACCAAATACACGAAGAACTTTATACATATCTGAATCCCAGTTGTCTTGAATTTTATTCTGTCTGTCGGATTTGTCTGTTTCCTTAGAAACACTTAGTCACCGACATGAATTTCGGAATTGTATACATTCTTGTGTTTTCTGGATTTTCTACTTAGTGCCTCATTGTTGATGTGATCCCCAGCGTGTAGTAAACGTTCTTGGTGAGCTTTTATCCAATCGTCTAATGCAATATCTATCTGTGTCTTGGTGATTGTTAATTCCCAAAATAAAATCAACAGGTAACTTTGAATCTCTTCCAAACATGATGTAATATGGACTGTAACCTGTTGCTGAGTTCTGTGTTACATTGGAAGCGTAGAGAAGTTCTGGTAAATGTTGCGGCCAATGACGTTTTTTGTTTGGAGGTAATGATCTAAATAAGTTGTGTAGTGTTCTGTTGAATCGTCCAGACTGTGCATTCCCTTCCGGGTGATACGGTGTTGTCAGAGAACGTGAAATTTCATGTATTTTACAAAGCTGTTATATAATCTCTGCTTCAAAGTTTCGGCCTTGATCCGATTGTATCCGTTCATACTTGTAAAACAATTCCTTCAATATCACATTTGCAACTGTTTCTGCTTTTTGGTCTTTTGTTGGCACCGCCTGAGTATATTTAGAGAACACATCTGTCATAACTAAAACATTTTTATTTCCATTTGCAGGTTGTGAAACTGCTAAATCGATTGCTAAAATTTGTAATGGCTTGTTTGCTTTTAAATGTCCCATGGTAATTTTTGGTGTCCAAGTTTGTCGTGACAACTTTCTAATATTTGCTTACGTAAAGTATCAGGTAACAGTAATTGTTTGATTTCGCCATATATTTGATCCTGTACAACTCGGTACAAAATGTTATCCTTTGTCTGTATTTTGTCCCATTGCTTTATCAAAGTAACCACTTGTTTTCGTAATTTCCTTTGATCTTTTCTTGATGGTATAACTTTTGAATTCCATATTTTGTAAAAATCTTTTATAACAGGATCTGATTGTTGCATTGTTGCATTTCCCTGATTTCATCAGAAGTGAATGTTGGAAATGTACAATGAGCTTCACTTATCATTACTAATTGCTCTTGCAATCGTAATTTAGCCAGATTTGCTTCTGTCTCTACCTCAGTTGGTACATAAGTAAATTTTGAAAAATTTCTAATGATTGAATTTATGTAAGTTATGCTTTTGTGTATCAGGTACCGGTAACATTCTTGATAAAGCATCTGTATTTGTATTTTGTTTTCCATGACGGTATTTAACCTCAAAGTTGAATAGTGCCAATTGTGAAATCCAACGTTGTTCTTGGGCTCCTAAATTTGTAAATAACGTAGTGGATTGTTGTAAATATCGTAAAACGAGAACTAATTAAATAGTCTCTAAACTTTTCCGTAACTGCCCAAGTTAACGCTAACAATTCTAATTTCCATGAACTTCAGTTTTTCATGTTACATTCATTAGGCCGCAGAGATCGACTTGCATATGCTATCACACGGTTTTTTCCATCAATGTTTTCTGATAAAACTACACCTAATCCTGTAAAACTTACATCTGTTTCAAACACAAACGGTTTCCCAAATTGCGAATAACCTAAGATAGGGACTGATGTTAGTTTACGTTTTAAGTGTTCAAATGCCGAATTATACTCGTCATTTCATTTATTTCCAAAAAAAATATTTCCTAGGGTGACTTGCAAATTGCTTTGTTATGGAGTTGAGCTGCTATCTGACTTAAGCCTTTGATAAATCGACGGTAAAATCCAGCTTATCCTAAAAATGATTTGAGTTGTTTTGCGCATGTAGGTGTTGGGTAGTTTTGAACGGCGGTTATTTTGTCGGGATCCGTATATATTCCTTCTGCTGAAACTACATGTCCTAAATATCAAACTTCCTTTCTAAAGAACTAACATTTAGAAGGTTTCAATCCCAATCCGTGAGTTCTAAGACGCTTAAACACAGTTTCCAGTCGATCCAAATGTTGTTCTAAGTCGGATCAGTATATAATGTCCAAAAATACAAATAATGTTTAAAAAAATTCTTCTCTAAAACAATGTTGCATTAATCACTAGAAAGCCGTTGGCGCATTACATAGTCCAAAAGGCACACGGTGGTATTCATATAATCCCATTGGTGTTACAAATGCTGTTTTTTCTTTAGCACCATCTTCCACTGCAACCTGATTATATCCTCTAGTTAGATCCGTGGTAGAAAACAAAGTGGCACCACTAAGAGAATCAAACGATTCGTCGATTTTGGGTAAAGGATAAGCATCCTTGTGTGTTTTAGCATTGAATCTTCTATAATCCACACATAATCTAAGTGACTGATCTTTTTTTCTGACTAATACTATCGGAGATGCATAAGGACTTGTACTTTCCTGAATAATCTTGTTTTCTGACAATGTTTGTATATGCTGTTTCACGTCATTTTATGTCAGTATACGTCTATAGCGTTGAGTGACAGGAATATCATCTATTGTTCTAATTCGATGTTTAACCGTTGTAGTGTACCCGACATCTGAATTGCTTTTTGAAAACATCTCCATATTTGTGAAATAAACCTCACCTTAATCCTGTCTCTACTAAACAGTTAACTGTAATATCATTCATGCGTATTGAAACAACTAGACACTTCCCAAATAGTGTACTTTGTTTGTTTGAGTTCAGTTCACTCCCACCATAAGCTGAACTCCTGGCTTTAGCGGGTACTAGTTTCCCTGTCTGTTGTCATTGTGGCTATTCTTTGGACATTTTCTGGCGATGTGAACTGGTTTGTTACACATGTAGCAAATAATTGAATGTCGTTCACCATAATTACGAGTAAAAGTGTTGTTGATGGGTCGGAAACCATCTTTGTTAATGAATCTATTTTTTCACCCTGTTTCTTAACTATGTTAACTAGTTCACTTAATATTTCGACCTTGTCATCTCATTTCGTGGTTTCATTTTTGTCACTGGCTGTTTTGGTAGGTACACTTATAATTTGTGGTACAACTTTTTCCTTCCTTTTACATGGTGTATCACATTCTTCTTCCTCTGACCATAATATTGCTTCTTGTCTGAGATCTAAAAATTCAATGTCAGGATTAACCCCAATTATACGTTTCATTCCTTTCTGAGTATTGTATCCGCCACGTTTTGAGCAAATTGATCGCATGGTGTTTTATTTTTATTTGGAATTAATGATTCATCTCTGTTTGTTACTTTGTTTAGTAATTTTAACAATGCATATGACAATTCTCTAAGCGATTCAGTCTCCATTTGTTTACGCTCGGAAAAATTCCTTTGTAAAATTGTGATGCTGTTCCTATCCCCGAACATATCTTGTTAAATATGTAAAATTTGTTCTGGACTTTGATGTATATGTTGTGATCTATATTTGATTCCCGTGCACTTCCTTCCAGATGTCGGCACGTTCCTGTCCATTCAAGTATTTTGAATAAATGTAATTACTTATCTACTCTACCCAATCATCAATGGAAACTGAATCGTCATGACCTGAAAACTTTTTGATTTGACTCTCTTTTTGTACGCACACAATTTATTTTAATTTTTCATTTTCTTTTTCTTCGTTACTAGTGGCATTCCCTTATTTTGTTTTCAAGTTGGGATATTTGTTTTTGTAATGATTTTACAGTTGGATGTGCAGCCATCTTAACTACAACCTTAAATAAAATTACTTAAAAATGACATGCACATAAAACAATCAAATTACAACATAAATATACACATACAAAAATTATTACTACATACATTGAAATTAAACAAAATACACTTAATTAAAATAATAATCCAATCGTCACATTGCAAATTCTTTGAAGTGTCCAATTGTCACTGTTATTATACAGTTCTCACTGTTGGTAATATCAAATCTAAACATTGAATTGCACGTAAATCCAAATCAGTTTTGAATATTCATTCCACACATAAAACCAAAAACACAATTCAATAGAATGTCATCCAAATTTTATACATAAAAAACACTTAAGGATTGTTTTTCAATTTTTGGAATGCATCGAGTATAAATGCAATTGATTATTGAAAAAAAATCTGTGCAGCACTTATACTCGATGCATTCCAAAAAATGAAAAACAATCCCTATATTTATATGTATTACCATTTTCCGTGAATCTGTAGTCAGCTGGTTATGAAATTCATTCTATGTAATTGGCCTTGCGTAGGATAATGTAACAGCTAAACAGCTGTGTCAGATGAAAAGTAGTTCCCCTTTTCTGTCCGGAAATACTAAATGGAATTAAGGTTTATTTTCTTATTTTCATATCATTTTGAAAGAAACTAGTGATATGGAAAATTTTGTATAAGTGTCAGATTTGTTTTTAAGTTATTTTAGAATATTCGTCTGCTTGGTAACCGGAAGGTTAAATGTGTCAGAAGAGAATTGAAAATGCAAATGGCCGCGCCTATGAGTATGCTGTATATTGTATTTACAACGAATTTGAATTTGAATTCTGATATATTATTAACGGGATATGCTATAGAAAATTTGAGTGTGACTTTTAAGAAGTGAGACAGCTAATATTCATTCATGACAACTGAAAGTAGCCATTTTATTTGACATTTTTTACCAATCAGCTGGGAACCATGATGACCGATTGGTACGTTACCTACGTAAGTAGGCCTATTTCATACAACCTGATTTCACACGATGTGGGTGACGAATTGTTCCTGATAGGAATATCCAGTGAAGGCAAACAAATCGACTTGTTTATCAAGAGATGCTTGACAAAGTTGCAATAGGCCTTACTCTCTTTTTTCTGTTGTAATTACAAAGCGAACTTTCATTTCTGTGCCAGACTGTGGTCTGTGGTTCTGGTCATAACATGACCTAGATATATCGCGATATGGGCCTGTAGGCTGTACAATGTGCTACAGATGTAGTCTCGTGTTTCCGATTTCTTTCTGTGTTTTTTATTTGTTTTGTGGTAGGCCTTATGTATGGCTTTTAAGATTAGATATGTTATGTAAGAAATGTGATATTCTATTCTTTATTGATTCGTTCATGTATTCTTACGCTGAAAAGTAAAGCGGTTAATACTCGGGGCACGCGACTGCATTTACAGAATATACAATATATCGCTCTATATACTTGCAATGAAGGGAATTGCAGTCGGTATGTAAATATATGATTATGTTTATACTGATAAGCACAATGCAACACAGACATAGATCAATGGCCATATGTTAACAATCGGTTAATCACTGAGTGAAATATTATGTTTCAGACATCACACTTTCCTGAATTTGAATAGTTTTCACAATTCTGTTTAAAATGCAGTAAGCTTAATCATTGATGACCGCGCACTATGAATAGTTTGTCCAATCGAACACACTTATCACCAAAACTTCACAAACTGTTGAATTTTTTTCACCTTCATGGACGTGGATGGTCTTTAAATATCTGTTAGCAGCAGCTATCATTGCCTTAATATATATGGAAAATCGGCGACGCCATTATGTGACCGAGTCTTTTTATTCACATAAACTTAACACAATTCAAAGTTTTTTAAATTTATTAAATTTCGTAAGTTCAAAATATACTAAATAGGAAATGATAACCATCCTGAAATATGCAATTAAAATATGAATTAGTTTACAGACAGTAGACAAGACAGAAAATAACATTTGAATTGTTATCATAAATAAACAAAGGCTCAAGGTGACCTATTGCGATCATCTTTTGTCTGTCTGCGTCCTTCGTGCGTCGTGAGACGTCCGTGGTTCAATTTTAGACATTTTCGACTTCTCTAGAACCAGTGGGCCAATTTTAACCAAACTTGGTATGTACCATCCCCATGTGAAGCTGCATGCAGTTTGCGAATGAAAAGGCGCTAGGAACCATAGGGGCCTCAAAAGTGGTAAAAAGGACCAAAAGTTTGTACATCTTTAAAAATCTTCTCATGAACCAATAATCAGATGACTCTCATATTTTGCAAAGTGCAAAGTCACAGGCACCTAAGTAAACAGAAAATAAAAGTTGTTTTCAAATTATAAACATTTCTGATTTCTTTTCAAGATCCAGTGAACCATATTTTATTAGGAAATTTTCCTTGTTTCTTTAGAAAATAAATATGTCAAAATATTTCATCATAGTTACCTTGCTTTTGTTTTGTTAATCAGAGCATTTGAAATACGAAATGCACATGTACATGAATATCACTGTAGGTGATAAAATGGTATTACTTTACATATATGTAAAACTGACGATGATTGCAATAAATAACCGAAACTCCAAGTCCATTAGAATACGACAAATTAGATATACATATGGTATCAACATGAAGAACAATTGCGAATCACAATGGGAACAGGGGTGTCCGGAAGGAGTCAACGTCCCCTGTTACTATGCCACACCCACCGTAAATGTTCCATAGAAACCTCTAGAGTTCGGTGAAAAGGTCAAGGTCGGCGAAAAGGTGGAAGTGATTAAGATGGGACAAGGTAAATTTTAGTGCGAATAATATACAGATAAAGTCCAGAAAGCAAGACCACGTGTATTTTAGGGTTTTATGAAGACCGATTCCCATGCCTTGGTCAAAATAAATGTCAAAGTTTGTCTTTATGTTTACATTGCTTTAATGTTTCCACACGTAAGAATGGCACTTAGGTATCTCTGATCAATTGCAACCAACGAAAGAATCAACAGTTTCACAGTTTGACATATGTACTTAAATTATTGTCGACGAAGAGCGCTAAAAGAGATTGCGAAAATTTGCATCGACGTTATTCTGAAGTAAATGAATTGGACTTTATTTAAACAGAAGAATGGTCACAATAGTGGAAAATACCGAGGTATATATATATATATATATATATATATATATATATATATATATATATATATATATATATATAATATATATATATATATATATATATATATAATATATATATATATATATATATATATATATATATATACCACGTGTATTTTAGGGTTTGATGGATATTATATATATATATATATATATATATATTATATATATATATATATATATATATATGTGTGTGTGTGTGTGTGTGTGTGTGTGTGTGTGTGTGTGTGTGTGTGTGTGTGTGTGTAAGGCTACCTATAGCTGATTACATAATTGTTTATATATGTTTTAATTCCCTAGCCTATCAAAATAATTATACAAATTAATAATCCATGTCAATAGACATCTATTATTTAAACCGAAAGTAGGTATATCCTATTTCGCAGTTTGAAATATGCTTTCTCCTCGAATGGAGGAATACATTTTCGTTTCTTGATTAAATTTTGTCCGACACAAAGTGCATAAATACAGGTAAGTAACAAACATATTTCTATCTAAGGGATTGAGGTAAACTGATCGAATGATTCTCATATCATATATTCTTAATTTCCTGTATTTCTTTGTTATTGCATCATCTCCAATACATATATGCAACCACTAGTTTTAGAAAAGTTAGCTACCAGTTGTCGACTATTCATGACTAGAAACCACAGGCTAGTAAATTGTGATAAAATAAGTTAGAAATGTTATTTCACATATTGTTAGGTAATTAGGTAAATCTATTGAGTGTAAACTTGATTTTGTTTGTTGTTTATTTTTAACTTAAAACAATATAAACACTTAAAAACCTGTTATTCGACATTTCTTAGTTTTATATAAACATTAAATGAAACAGCATTGTTTTTACAAACGCTGCACAATTTGAAGAAAATATACCATTTATCGGATAACAGACCATAAGTAAACTATGGAATGTGTAACATACACTTATTTAAAAAGTGTGATTTTTAATTTGAATTTTAACATGAACTGATTAATATTCACAAAATCATAGTGTTTTATTTAAAGCGTCCAAGTTCAGGTGTAAACATTAACAGCAAAGTCAACATTAAACCATTTTTATTTCATATCACCATCAAACACACACACACACACACACACGAAAAAAATATATAAATCTGATAAACAAGTCTATAAATAAATTTAAAATATGTTCTAACCTTGAAATGGGATATCGATGCCTAATCAACCGGAATGCATTTGAATTCTTACATTTGTTCATTGTGCCACTGTGTTTTTTAATTTCACAGGTACGCATTTCTTTAGATCGAGATAGAATTTGAGAAATATAGTAATTGAAAATCGTCTTATACTCATATTGTTTATTTATTGCTGGCGGTAATTACATATCCACAAACAACATGCATGTATATACCTTGATATAATTTGAATTTCCTACCTGTCTGCATGTCTCTAAGGATGAATCTTATTGTTTCTGTTTCACAGAATTTCATTTCTTATCATGAAATATTTGTTTAAATTGGAAAATGCCCCTCTTTGCAGTTTTTAAAAATGCATTCCTATTTAAGACAAAAGGGGGGGGGGTGGTAAAATGCTAATGCTACATTATAACTTTGGTAGTATGTTTATAATATTTAAGACGCTATGTAAGCTCTTGATATTAACTATATAAAACTCTTGCTGGAAATTTGGAATATATATATATATATATATTATATATATATATATATATATATATATATATATATATATATATATATATATATATATATATATATATATATATATATGTATATATAGCGAAGTAATTAAGCGAAGTAATTAAGACTGTGCAACAACAGTAAATGATAGTTGATAAGAAAAAAGAGATGCTGGAATTTATAATAGACAATATATTTGTTATGTTCGGAGACTTGCTCTTTCAACAAACTGTGGGCATTCCTGTGGGAACCAACTGTGCCCCTTTATTTGCTGACCTGTTCCTTTATTCATACGAAGCCGACTTCATTCAGAAGCTCTACTAAATAGAAGAAAAAGCTAGCGATGTCCTTTAATTTGCAATTTAGATATATCTAGGACGTTTTGTCAATTTATAATGGCAGTTTTCATACATATGTCAATACATCTGGTGTTTATTTTTCACAAATGATCCGATATGCCAGGGCGTGTTCAACATATGAACATTTCATATACAGAGGTAAACTACTTACTAACAAATTATTCAGATAGGGAAAACCGTGTTTCATGTCAAAATTACCAAAAATTTTACGGTCGGTATTACAGTCTTGTTTGCAATAACTCTGTTTCACTAAATGATATGGTGAGTTGCCTACTGGATAGCGGTTGTTGAGATGTCTGTACGAATTGTGACAAGGATTCATTTCTCACTTATTTCTTATTGATTTGACTGTGGACTCGGCGGGCGTGACCGGTTGACAGCGGATGCTTACTCCTCCATGACACCTGATCCTACCTCTTGATTTCCAGAGGCCCGTGTTTGTCTAATTTTTACCAGATTTATATATATATATATATATATATATATATATATATATATATATATATATATATATATATATATATATATATTATATATATATATATATATATGTATATATATATATCCTGAAGATTTATACTATAGTATCTGAGATTTTTATATTGACAGATACACTCTGGGAAAGAACATGTAGCAGAGGGTATTTATAAAGGTGTTACAAATTGGCGATAGTGAAGTCAGTTTTGACGGCTGGTCATTTAATTGATACTTTTAAAGTGTTTTTGCTTTACAGGAACGTTCTACAAGTAAATTTAAAGTATCATATCCCCAGAAATTGGATCTGAAATAGATTTTGAAGGAGAATTATTCCAACATATCTTAGATTTTTCATTTATAACATTTAATAAATTTAATCAATTTTTCTTCTTTTATAGAGCATTGCTGGATAACATTCGAAAGAAAACAAATCCTAAATTCCAATATTGAAATCGTTTATCAACTGTGGGGTGAAATTGTAAAAGAAAATAATGGGTAAAAAATGAATGCATATATTTAGCATGTATTCGAACTACATGTTTAGGAGATTAGTAGATATAATTCATTTTTTCGAACGAAAAGGAATCGGACTTACGTAGAACAAAAATATACAAAAATGAATGGGGTAAATCGCGCACTCAGGTGGTGGAAGATGAGATTCACTAGGTAAAAACTTCATGCAGTCGTTTACGTATCAAATACAGGTTTTGACGTAGCTTTGACGCATCAAGACAAAAATTCAAGTCGCTTAAATCAAACCTGCAATGGCTGATGAAGAAGCAGACACCCGACCTTTGCCAAATAAAAGGTATTCTCATGTTCAAATTGTATACTCAAACAAAGATTGCGACCTGGCAAAAATGATTTATGAAGAATTTGAGAAAATGAAATTCATATGCGGAATCAGTCATTCATCCGATGCTTTGAGAGAAACAAAACGTGATGCACACGAATTGGGGAAATCTTTGTGTGCCATAGAACGCACTTGTGTCGTTATATTACTGTTCTCAAAATCTTTTATGGAGAGCAAACGCTGTAAAAGAGAGAGTGAACATGCATTTTTTATTCGAGCTAAATACGGCAAGAAACGTATAAATTTGATTCCACTCTCTATAGACGAAACACGCATACCAAAGAAATACGAGTCACTCGTACAGGAATTGTATATTGAGGATAAAGAGTGGAGTAATTGGTGGCCTAAAGTTCTGGAAGCAGTGACCAGAGATGTAAACTTTCAATATAAGTATCAGTCGGACAAATGTAATTTATCATTCAAAGCTGGCGGAATGACGGAGATGGACTATGTTAACCTCGACTCAGACGATTGTAAGTTTGATTCATTCGACTTTGAAAGTAGTATAGCTACAGACGAGGAATCACGGAGTAGCTTTTGTTCTGATGATGATGATGATGATTATGGTAATACGGTTTTGAACATTCAATTACTTGCAAATGTTATTGGTCAATATGAGTCTCATCCTGAGCCGGACAAAGAATCAGTTGCCATCACAGAGATGGCTACGTCACTTTTAAAAAAGTTAAGTACAACGAGTTTGGAAAATCTCATGACACTTCAGAGAGTTTTAACTCCCTTGTCTGGATATATAGTTCAAGTAGGTCCTCGTAATATGAATGGAATTTTGTCAAATGGATGTGGGATGGAAACTTATGAGAATACACTGGCTCTGAAGTGGGAAACATTTGAGAAGAATCTACTCAGTAGCGGCATAACTTTGGCAAATATCGTTTGTAACGATAACAAGTATGAAATACACAATTTTCTACTTAAATTTAATCAAGAGGGGTTAGAAAATTTTGAACGTCACTATGGAACAGAATGGCAAAAGCAGTTTCAAGCGTTTGGAGAAAAAATTTTGAAAAACAGATTTAGAGACGGAGAGAAAGGAAGATTGACGTACAGAGTCAAAATAACAGGACATACAAGTTCGATAGTCAAACATAAAGTGAATGAAAGTGCTAAGAGTCTTTATCAGAAAGAGTTTACTGCGCATTGTGAAAAATACACGACTTATGAAGCACGCCTTGATACATTCTGCAACTGGCCAAAACGCTTTCCAAGAGGATCTTCAGAATGCCTTGCTGCAGCAGGATTCATTTACACAGGAATAGACGATACGGTAGTCTGCTTCTCCTGTAACCAAAGTTTGTATGGTTCTTTTGAAAGAAGTAAACTAATTATTGACCCTGAAATGACTAATGCTTCTATTATGGCTAGTCACAAATTCTGGAACCCAAATTGCACATTTGTGAGAGAGCACTGGACCCCATTAATGACATTTATGTTAAACATAAAGGCGAAAAATGAAAAAAGGGTCCCTGGTGCTGCGACTTTTAAAGATTTCGATTCTCGATTCAGGTCATTTAATCCTCGTGTTCCAGAGGCATTACGCATTGAATTAGCCGAAGCAGGATTTTTTAGAACATCTGCATCCATGGAAGATGGAGAAAAAATCTTTCTAATCATATGTTTCTCTTGTGGTGTTTCGATACACATTGATGTTGTAAAGGATATATGGGTGGAACATATCAGATGGTCTCCAGACTGTAAGTATATGCATGAAAAGAAAGGTGAAAACTATATCAAAAAGGTCAGGGAGATGTTAAAAGGGGATACAAAGAATGAAACAAAAGCTGAGTTGTTAATAGAGACAATAATTCTGAAAGACGAAATTCGTTAGTTTGACAACTACACGGTCGCAAAATAAAAAGAGTAAGATGTTGAGTTTGACTAGATACAAATACATGTAAATTGTATTATTGATACATGATATGGCATTCTTAAAACACATTTAATACAGATCTAATTGAATCATATGACATTGTTTGAAATGGTGAACTAATATATATATATTATATATATATATATATATATATATATATATATATATATATTTATATATATATATATATATATAAAAGCTCAAGTATAAAACTTATATGAGGACGTTTTATACAGAGAGAGAAAGAGAGGAAAAGAATTATAGACGGACAGGATCAAAGAGCATTATGAATGGTTGTCATGGTGTTCAGTCTGTGATTTTCAGCACTGTATTTAGTGGAATATTTACCTATTTTCAAACGGATTTCTTTCTTTAAAAATTAATCATTCCATAGAAGATATACCTGTGATTTTAAGTGTCTATTTCTAACATAAATTTTTTGAAAAATAACTTTATATTTGTAGGAAACTTAATTTCCAATATATATTAATTTTAAAAAAGTGAAAAAAAAAAACAGAATGGAAAAGAAAGTGAGTAAAATGTGTTCAAACAACTCTTAACACAACGAAAGATACAACAAAACACAGAAACTCTAAGCATCATCACTGTGGAGTAGCCTCAGGGGATAGTTTTGTGTTTGAAATTGCTACTTTAAAGAAAGACATTGATAATATAAAAACTGGACTCAATGAAACGTTAAAAAATCAGATTTAGAAAATTACCTAGGCAACATCCTTCAGATAGCAGATGTAGAACAGCTAATTAGTGACATTGTAACTAAGTTAATGAAGAATCAGAGGATAAGAGAAAGGACAGGTTTTAAATAAAATAGATGCCCTAGAAATGGAAAATGACTTTTTAAAAGAAAACTGTAAACAAACAAAGGTCTCTCCCTTTAAAGCGGAATTGCGAGCCAATTTGTATTGACAACATTTAACAAAAATGTCTGCCTGTGGAATAATAAATTGGGGTGTTTCAAATGCATAATAATTTTTTCGAATTAAAAACTTGTTTAAAATTTGCGATGACAGCTTTAAGGTAAGGTTTGCATGTTCGGGAGAATTTATTTTCATATATTGTACACAAATGAGATACGACAGAAGACAGAAAGGAAAGCTCTATCATAAAATGAAAATATATTGAAAATTGACATTTCCGTTTTCTTGCAAAACTAAGGCAAAAACACAAAAAATGACAGTTTATCATAATTTATGTATTTAATTATTTTCTTATTGAAAGTTATCAAAATAATGAAATTAGTTTGTTCAAAAGTGTTCAAATAATTTCATTATATCAACTGAACACAATGTTAAATCTTATTCAGTAAAAATATACATAATAATGAAAATTACCTCATTTTCACTCTAATGTTTTAAATTGAAATGGTTGCCATGGCAACAAAATATAAAAATGACCCCTTTACACGTCCAACGTTTTTATCAAAAAGAAATGTTACATAGACATTATTATTGCCATTAATATAAGCTAATAAAATGCATATGTCACCGACATAAATCAAGAAAAATCAAGAATTGTCCTTTCGAAAAGCATGCTGTTTGTGACGTAGGTAACACCGTTCCATTCATATACACCACATACGTACTTGCTTATAGATTCCAAGTCGCTTTTTATTCATCGAATCGTGATATAAAATTTATATTTCCGCAATTACATCATCATCATTACAGTGAGTGAATGCCCTTGGGTTGTCTCGCTATAAATAAAAATTATTATTTCCCGACATCCAGGGGATATATACGAAATCTGAGATTCGGCGTTTACTGTCCAAGGCAGGGGGAGGGGGGCCCAGGACGTGGCCGGTATTTCCATAAGCGGTAAAAGAAATAGACACCTTTTCTAAATCTAAAAAGCATAAACTGTTAATGCAAAAATATGTCTAAATGGCTCTCGAGTTGCTTACTACAATAAATATACATGAATAATTTTGTTCACAAATGTCAATAAATTGAACATTATTACAAATTTTTGAACAGGGACTGTATATATATGGAATAAACAGGAATTTCGTCATATTTAAGCGAAACAAAATCATCAAAATATTTACTCCGTAGGACTTGATCTGTCAGACTAAAACATGCAATGGATTTAGTGATCAAAAGAAAGTGAAAATTTTTAACGTAACCAAAATCAACACCGGACTCATAGAAAATAAATTCAAAGCGGACAGTAAAATCACGAGTGCACGAATTGACAGTTTGCGGTCTTTGAGAGTGTATTACTCAGAAAGAAACCGGTGTTATTGTGCTTGTTGAAGGTAATATTCAGAAGAAAAAAATAAACTTTTTGATGAATTTTTATGACCAGGTGTGGCGAAGGATTTTAGTTATCGCCCCTGGATCTCAGAGGATGGCAACTGTTCTGTAGATCCATGTGTCGGGAAAGTCTCATACCTCAAATTGGTGGCCAAACTCAGACTCTACCGGACCTCAATATTATAGAACATATATTTATTAAAATCAAGCTACGCAATCATTAGGATTACATCGCATACTTCAAAGTTTTGGTCGTAGTCGTATAGGAAATCTCGAATGCCATTACTTCTCAATATATTCAGGGCATAGATTATATAAATTATAGTTGTACAACATTGCAGGTGGGTACTAGTTCATGGCCCGATACTACAAACACTATGACGTCATCAAACGTAATTTTCGTGAATGGAATTGACGTCATCAAACGTAATTTTCGTGAATGGAATTGACGTCATCAATTCAGGTACAGCGCCAACTTTCGTTTAAAATACGAGTTATCTCCCTGTACGTCCAAACCCTACCTTAAATCTAAACTGATGAAAAGGGAACTAGAAAGCTATCTTCTTTTTCTATGATAGACATAAACTATCTGTAAATAACTTAAGTGTAGGTACTTGTTTCATAGGTATATTTTGGGTGTGAATTGTGAAATACAATACATATGTTTATGTATGTTAAAGTGTTTATACACTGTATGTATAGTATATACACTACTTTGACAAGTACAGTTAAAAGTTTATGTATTTGTGTGTGTTCTAGGTATATGTTTACTATTATATGTGAAGATTACTATTTAGGTATACACATGATGTATTTTCATGAACATGATACTTAGTAGAAAAGTGTGTCTGAACTTGTATTTATTGTGCTACATGCATGTATGTATATATGTAGCTAGATGGGTGTGTTTTCTGGTAGAAGTAAAATATATTGATAAAAATACTATTAAACAAAATGTACCTATCTATAGGCGTTATGTTAAAACATATACACCTTAAAACAGTACAAGTTCTATAACAATGTAAATGCCGTACATGTGATACATGTACATTGTATATATGTTTAGGTGACATATTCATATGTGGCATGTAGACTATACAAATATGTGCTTGTCAATAGAATGAAAACAGTTAGATGCAAAATACATGCATGAATGTCATGTAATATTTGAATCAGCGTGTGTATATGTGTACACATGATATTTGTTGCATTTATTCAATGCAGTTGTATCTATAATGTAGGCCACACATTTATATGTCTACATATGTTGCATTTATTTGTACATGTATGTATACATGGTTTTTGTCTGTGTTTATGTGCTCTTATTATTAGTGATGTAAAATAATATTGAATATTAACTCATCAACCCCTGAAAAACAATGGACTGTTCTAAAAAAAACAATGACTTAGATTAGCCAAAATGTGTCATTAGGGGTCAATGGGTTAACAAACTTCTATGTAGTAATTATCATGTATCACTACCAATAACATATACTGGTATTGGTATTTAAAAGTCACATACAAATGCATGTATGTCAATATACAGTGTAAACGTACTGTTAAATACAGATATTAGAAATGACATATTTGCTATTACTTTGTCTACTTTTGGACAATCTTGTATGTGTTTATTGTTTAGTATATTATGTGTTATTAATTGTTTTTCATACATTTTCAGTCAAGCTATCTGTAATTTTCTGTTCAAATGCACAGAATCCAGTGAATAATCCTTTTCAGCAAAACTAATCTAATTTTCCATTTTTAATTTACTTTCTAATACATTTATTCAGATATTCAGATATTTATATATACATGTATATCACTACCTTTCATTAAGAATAGAAACATTAAAAATATCGTCCCCTAACTGTAGAGGTCTTAGGGATATGAATAAACGTAAGGACGTTTTTAAATACTGAAGAGAAAAAGGGCATTAATTTACTGTATGCAAGTTACTCACCTATAGTCTGACAACAATATTATTCATGCTCAGTGGGGTTTTGATCACATTTTAGCTTCTGGTCAAACAGAGTCGCAAGGTGTTATGAATTTCTCGAATAATAATTTTGAATACCAGTTAGGAAAAGTTTTAAAAGACGGCAATGGTAATTTTTTTAACTTCAGATATTAAGATAAATAATAAAATTTCTGTGACATTAGTAAACATTTATGGTCCAAACAAGGATACGCCTGACTGTTATAACAAATTACACAGGATTTGTGATGATTTCAATCGTGAATTTATAATCATATGTGATGACTGGATGTTCAGAATTATAATAAGGATTGTTTTAACTACACAACTCAAAGTAATAGAAATAGTCAATCAGTTAATGAAAATTTAAAAAAGGACTTGGATTTGGTTGACCCCTGGAGAATATATAAACCTGAAAACTGTGAATACACATGGCAAAGAAAAAGCCCTATCAACCAAGGGAGACTTGATTTTTTTTTTAATTCCTCAAGATCTTTTGTCTCTTGTCAAAAACGTAAAAATCTGACCTGGATATCGTTCCGATCATTATTATATTGAATTAGAAATAAATATATCTAACTTTAGGAGGTATGAGGGCTCTGGATATTTAATAATTTTCTGTTAAAGAACCCTGCTTATGTTAAAAAGGTAAAAGAATGTATTTTGCAAACAAGAAAAGAATTCTCTCCTATACCAGTAATCCAGGACATGATTAAAAATATTCCAAATGAAAATTTACAACTTAGAATTGATGATGATTTATTTCTAGAGACAGTCTTAATGAATATTAGAGGTATTACAATTCTATTTGGTTCATGGATAAAAAGAAACAGACATAGACAAAACATATATTGAAAATAATATTAAGGTAATACAAAATGATTTTAATACCACTCAGATAAATTAGAAAGACTAGCTGAACTAAAACTGTGTTTAGAAAATATAAGAAAACAGGAACTGGAAAGCATTATTTTAAGATCTAAGGCCAAATGGATAGAAGATGGAGAAAAATCGACCAAATATTTTTGCAATTTAGAGAAAAGAAACTATATTAATAAAACCATTACTAAAATAATTGATGATAAAAGAAATGAAATAACAGATAAAAATATATTAAATGGAATTAAGATATTTTACGAAAAATTATATAAATCAAGAGATGATGTACTAGAAAAAATTGATTTAAATACAGTATTAAATAATAATGATGTTCAAAAGTTATCTGAAGCTACCGTAATGTACTAAAATAAGACGTTTTGGGTTCACTTAAACAATGTTAAACTAATAAAACTCCTGGTTGTGATGGTTTTAGTGCTGATTTTTTTTTAATTCTTTTGGATTGACCTTGGTGATTTTGTCTACAGATCTTTTCATAGTAGTTTTCATAAAGGAGAGTTTTCACCCTCACAGAAGTTAGGTGTAATATCTCTCATTCCCAAAAGGTAATAAACCTACAGAATACATAAAAAAAACTGGCGACCTATATCTTTATTAAGTGTAACTTACAAAATTTTGTCAAGAATAATTGCAAAAAGAATGAAATCAGTTTTACCTAAAATTAGTCACGAAAACCAAAAAGGCTTTTTACCTGGGAAATATATTGGTGAAAACATCTCAGATACCAAAGTATACATCTTTAGGATCTCCAGGACACAGATACAAATCCGGCAAAAATGGACAAACACGGACCTCTGGAAACCAAGAGGTGGGATCAGGTGCAATGGAGGAGTAAGCATCCCCTGTCGACCGGTCACACCCGCCGTGAGAACACAGTCAAGTCCAAATGAAATACGTGAAGAACAAATCCTCGTAACAATTGGTACAGACGTCTCAACAACCGCCAACGAAAAGGCAACTCAACATTTCAACCAGTAAAACAGAGTAATCACCAACAAAACTATTATACCGACCGTATAATTTGCGGAACGTTGGCATCAAACGCGATTTTCGATATCCCTGTCTCAATAATATCTCAGTGATTAGTTTACACCTGTATATGAAATGTTCATGTGTTAAACACGCCCCAGCATATCGGATCATTTGTGAAATATAAACTCCATATGCGAGTGACTGTGGGATATTGCTACTTAAATGTGGAAAATTTACGATGGGAAAGCCGAAATCGTCGCGTTTGTCGTATAGCTTAGTTGCCAATTCCCCGTCTGTGTCTGTAGTGAGTAAAATGTCTAAGTATGAAGCATGTGTGCTTAATTCTGTTGTATCTTTAATTTCTAGTTCGCTGGGATACATCGCATTGACATATGTATGAAAATTGTCATTATTAATTGATGAAACGTCGATATATCTCCATGTGAAATTAAAGGACACCGCTAGCTTTTTCTTCTTTTGATTCAGCAGTTTCTGAATGAAGTCTGCTTCCTATAAATAAAGGAACAGGTCGGCCAATAAAGGAGCACAATTAGTTCCCATAGGAATGCCGACAGTTTGTTGAAAGACCACGTCTCCGAACATTACAAATATATTGTCTATTAAAAATTCCAGCATGTTTTTATATCAACTTCAGTGTGTTTATGTGTAGAATCAGAAAGGTGTTTGACAAAATTAGTATCCTTATAACTGATCACTAATTACTTAAATTTTCGGGTACCACCTTTAGTGAAAAAACAGTTGTCTATGACACTAAAAAGGCTTTCTTTTAATTTTGTATGTTAAATAGTTGTGTAAAGAGTAGAGAAGTATGTTTTGATACTGTGAATTTGAGAAAAATTGTGTGCCTTCAAATTTTCTAAAAGGTGTTTAGAAATATGTATCCACATCTGATTTACATAGCTTCTGGAATAAGCAACAGTACAGTATTGCTGAAGTTTCTCCTTAACGGCTCTCAATATCTTGGTAAGGAGTAAAAACAAAAGGTTTTGGTAGAACATTTGCTGGACCCTGCTATGTAACTCTGCTTATATGGGGTTTTATGAAGTTTAGGTATACAATATAAATATGGTAGCTCAAAATCAGTATCGGTTGTAGGTAAATCAAAAGAGCGTAATACTGACACGTGATTTTGAAGGATCTCGTCCTTTGAAAGTGAGGTACGTGTGTATGTAGGATTACCAGAATTCGTATTAAACCCTAGCTCTTCTAATAAACAATTATAGTAATGTGCCTTGCAAATAAAAGCTATATTATTAGAGGCGTTGTCTGCTGAGACCAGTATAATTGGTCATATAATCTGTCCAGTTCAGTTACTACTTCTGGATCACTAAATACAGAGGGATAACATGTTTTCATAGTTCCTTTACGTTTTCGAACACGATATTTTATCAGCCATCGTACAGCTTTTATTCATTCAGACAAAGTGTCTGGTTCCACGTCTTCATGTTTGGCCCATCGTGGCATAATTTTCGACAGAATTCATAACTAAACTGAAATTCTGACGCCAATTCTAAAAATAAGATTTTTCAGGTTTCCATTTTCAACAACAGAAACGTCGCCGGTGATGACATGCCCGATAGGATTATATTTGAAGGGAGATGATGCACATGAACATGTGACGGTGTTGTGTAAAAAATGGTTGATGTGTAGGGACTGCGAAACCCATTTGTAATTGAATAGCTTTGATGCGATGCTAGGTGAATAACTATATGAAATGCAAGGTGTGATCTTGAGTTTAAAATATGGCGGAACACAGGACTGAACTTTTTGTGATTTAGAACATTGCCAATGTTTAAAGCGTCTATACCTTTATTTGTACATTTAAGTTTAACTAAAAGACGTTTTTGTTCAGAGCAGTTATCGTTTGTAACGCCTGTAGGCTTGAACAGTCTGTAATAAGCAATGTCCATTATAATGGAGTTCAGTGTGTATTCTGGAGCTGAAGAATCCGTGTATGGGTTCATTCTTGCTTCTTGAAAAAGTTCATTAAGTAGTGTAAAAAGTGACATCATGTATGTTGGGTCTGTTGGAATGGTCAGGGGAGTTGAAATGTCGATAGAATATCTGGTAACCCCCATTATTAACCTAAAATCGATGACCAGACACTCTTTTATTTAAGGATCCCTTAGTCTCGCCAACATAAATCAAACCACAAAAGGTACACTCGATTCCTTAAACAACGTTAGATGATTTTACAATCCAGATGATCCCAGCTTCTGGTGTTGTAATGCTTATTTGTCAGATTGCTGGTGAACCCCTGATCATTTTGAAATGGATAGTATATTATTTGAAAACGAATTCTCAAAAATGTATTCAAGTCGAATCTTACAATTTTTGTGGGTACATAAGCATTATTATGTCTGTACCAGAATTTGTTATCCTTAGACTGTACAAATGATAAACTGGTAATGTCGCATAGTACAACCCGAGGAACATCAAACAATCTCTGTGAGTCTGTGCACCTTGTAGACTCGATAGAAGGACACCTTTTTATACTGGGCGCCGTGTCATCCAGTATGCAATTTTGTACTTTTTTATTATTCATTAAATGTATGTACCGAGCGACAAGTATCCTCGGGGACAAAGTGTCCACCAGCAGTGACATACTCGGTGGTAAAAATATAAAACATCTCAGATACCAAAGTATAAATCTTTAGGATGTCCAGGACACAGATACGATATAACGCATACATGTAAAGAAAATACTATACCAGGAATTATATTAATGGTCGACTTTGAAAAAGCCTTTGAAACTGTATCTTAGAAATTTGTAAGAAACATTCTAAAAATTTTCAATTTTTGAAAAACATTCAACATTGGGTAAAGATTGTTTTCACGAATTTTAAATTATGCATATAAAAAATGGCTTTACGTACCCTTACTTTAAAATACAGCATGGCTGCTGGCAAGGTGATCCAGTTTCTTCTTATATTTTCTTGCTATGTGTTGAAATTATGGGAGCAATGTTCAGAAAAAAACACAGATATCAAGGGTATAACTATAAAAAATGACGAGAACAAACTCCTTCAATATGCTGATGATACAGCAATATTACTTGATAGAAGTGAAAAATCTCTGAATTCGTCATTGTCACTTACAGACCAATTTTCCAAATTTTCAGGTCTCAAACTAAATTACCATAAGACAATCTGTATAAAAATATGCTCTTTGATAAATAATGACGTTGTTATAAATAATGATTATGATTTACAGTGGTAACAAGAACCCTTTACATTTCTTGGAATTATCTTTTCTGCAAATTTTGAGAATATCATAGTATTAAATTATAAAAGTAGAATTAAAGATATAGAAAATATTATAAAATCATGAATAGACATCTTATAAGTACAGCAGGTAGAATAACTGTAGTATAGTCTATAACAATACCAAAACTTACTCATTTGTTAATTAGTTTACTAAATCAAAATAGATATATTAGAAATCTAGAGACTCTTTTTTATAAATTTATTTGGAAAAACAAAAATGATAAAATTGCTAGGAAAATTTTGATACAAGATTATGCAGAGGGGGGATTCCGTATGATTAGTATTAACTCTTAAAAGTTTGAAAATTACATGGACCCGCCGAATAGTGACTGAATCGTCTTGGTACACTCTTTTGTGTGAAACATTAAAAAACAGTTTCAAATATCATTCAAACGGTTTTATGAACATATAAAAACAAAAAGTAAAGTAGTTTATTATAAACAATGGTTTGCAAAAGGTATTATATACATCTGTGATTTACTTGACGAGAATGGTGAAATATTAAGTTATATTAACTTTTGTGATAAGTTTATGTTAAATACTACCATGACTTTATACTATGGTATTGTGAATTGTGTAAGGAATATAATTGTTTGTAGCTGACATGACCTACTGTCACACAAACATTCCATTCAGGCCTAGATTAATTCAAATTCTTTTGAAAAGTTCAAATGGGGTAAAACACATTTATGATACCTTTATCAATCATTCCAGTGGTAGACCAAACCATGAAGGAAATTGGGAACGTGATCTGAATTTTTATCCTGAACCATTTTGTTAGCAAAAACAAAACAATCTAGTCAAATTGTTTACTGATATAGATTTACGATGGTTTCATTACAGAATTGTTTATCGAATTATTGGTACTAATTCTTTTTTATGCAGAGTAAATATAGTGGACTCGAATCTTTGTAGCTTCTGTAAGGAACATTCTGAAACTATATTACACTTATTTTTGTCTTGTCCTATAATAACACGAATTTGGAATTTAACTTCAAATTGGATGAAAAACCAACTAGAAATAGAGTTTGATTTAAATTGTACTGATGTAATTATTGGTAAAATATCAAAATCAAACATACCAATCAATTTGAATATATGTCTTGTTAAAAAATATATTTTACAAACAAAAATATAATAATTGCATTTCACACTTTAATGGTGCTAAAAAGTACATAGAATATTACACCGGATAAACAAATATTACTGAATGAAAAATTTGATATATGAAGCGTTTAATAAAAAAATGGTGAAATTTCAGTAATTTAATAATTGAATGAGTTCATGTAAATATTGTTCATTAACAATATTAGCCTAACTGTGTAAACATCTTTATGATACTGGTAGTATAATTTGAATGTTGATGATTTGTGTACCCGAGATTTTTTTCTTTATTTCTTTGTATATGTTCCTATCTCTATGTGTGTATATGTGTATATGTTTGGTATTTGGTCAAATATATGATATCCCCGTACTCCCTAGCCAGGTGGAGTTGTAGGGATTGATATGAAAAACCTGGCCAAATGCCATAATAAAATATTTTAAAAAAGAGTATTATAGAATTTATCAGATGTATATCAAAGATAATTACACAGGATAAAATATGTATGTCTAACATAATGAATGCATTTTCCATATATAAAATATAACAATTGTTTTAATAAACAATGTAATAAGATTATATTAGATGTTATGATTGTCAAGGTAGGGTATCCAATTGCTCCAGATCTTTATAAATAAGGTAATGTCACTTTTGGTAAATCTCGAATAATATAATGGCAAATGATACTACATCCTTAAATAACTTTGGCTCAGTGCAACCACCAAATAATAAGATAAAGGATTAATGATTGATCCGATGATTATTGTGTTGATGACAATGTCGATAATAAGTTATAGTGGATGCAATTTTGTGTTTGGTTATATGAATGTTATTATCTTTTGTGATTCAATCACCGTCGAAAAATATTTGGGAGAGCATGCTCAGAACCAGACAGATATGATATAACTCAGATGGTGTTTACATTGTTTTTAATATATGTTAAGTATACCGCCAGGTGTTTAGCAATTAGATAACCACAAATGACTTAAGAACGTATGCCCGTTGAATTATTTATTCAGATTTCGCATGTGTTGCAAACGTCATTTGACTTTTAGTAAAAAGCTACAACATGCACCAAAAAAGCAATGTAATACATGTAATTCATTCTAATTACAGATTATCTTAGTCAAAATACTCTAAATACCATTTGTATATAAATTAGCTCAAATTCAAATTCGTTCCTCACGTATTTCATTTGGACTTGACTGTGGACTCACGACAGGTGTGACCGGTCGACAGGGGATGCTTACTCCTCCATGCCACCTGATCCCACCTCTTGGTTTCCGGAGGTCCGTGTTTGTCCATTTTACCAGATTTGTATCTATATCCTGGACATCTTAAAGATTTATACTTTGGTATCTGAGATGTTTTATATTATCAAATAAACATTTTTTAAAGTTTACATGACCATATAGAAAAAGTAAGTATTTATCAATAATTAAAAGGTCCAGCTAAAATGCATGAAAATTTGTCTCAGAATGTCTTAAGAGAAACACAATATCTTAATAGGTTCAAATTTCACTAAATTTTGTTTTGGTTAAAAAATAATTGCAAGTACATGTATATCAAATATATTTATTAATGATGAAATTCCAACTTACGTTTTGTTCAGAAGTACAGATGCAAACATTTAGTTATAGATTGAATTTAATAATATCAGCCACATCATGGTGCACAATGTGGCCAACAGGAAATACTTAAAAAGAAAGTACAGGTAAGAGTGCTCAAAGAAAAGTAAAGGTACAAAAATAAAAGTGAAAGTGATCACATGACCACAGGTAAGAGTAAAGAGAAAGGTGACAATATTGGTCAATCTATGTAAATAAAACAATGCATCAAAAATCAAAATCGACACAAAATGAAATAATTTAAAATAGCAGTAAGCATACTCCCCGTCTGATATGAAAAATATCACCCTCTTGTAAGTCGTTAATCAAAATCTAATATCGACCTAACTTGACTTTACTGTTCATATAAAATATAAATTGGACATTGGGAATGTCAATTTTTTGCAGTTTTCTAACAATAAGAAAATATTTGATTGATAGGCCTCAAATATACATATACCGTCTTTTAATGGTTCTAATAAGAACCTTATGGACTAAATCATCCTTGCCTTTAAACACATGTTCTGTGATTCCCAAAAGTTCCTTTGAAGGTCACATTCCTTAAAAAGAACGAGATCACTTTCTTTTATATTAGCTTTGGAATTGTGCCACTTACGACGAATTTGTAACGCTTGAATGTATTCACGTTTCAAACGGTTCCAAAATTGGTTTGAGAGTGCCTGAACAAATTTCCACTGACTATGATAAATTTCAAATATGTCAAAGCGTAAAAAAATCTTCAATATTTTCACAGGTCTTCTTTGTAAAGCTTCTCCAAGCTCAGTAGCTAGAACAGCCCCACATAGCTCTAATCTAGGAATTGTGTGACCTTTTAGCGGTGCTAGTTTAGATTTTCCCATGAGAAATCCAAATGAGATGATCCCCGTACTGTCTATAAGTTTCAAATAAGCAACAGCTGATATTGCTTGTCGGGATGCATCAGAGAACACATGTATTTCTACATTGTGTGCTGATGATATGGAACTAGGAATGATCATTCGTGGAATTTGAATATTACATATTTGTCTCAAAGATTTAAGCCACAACAAACAACTTGATGCATGGTCCTCAATGAGAGGTTCATCCCAGTCAGTTCCAGGGGGATAACTTCACGCAGGAGCATTTTGCCACTGATGACAAGAGGAGAAAAAAATCCTAAAGGATCAAATATACTATTCATGGTAGATAAAAGCCCTCGGTGAGTAAGTGGTTTCTCATTGCCACTGATACGAAAAACAAATGTGTCATGGATTAAATCCCAGGCCAGTCCTAAACTGTTGAATATGTAATATGTCAGAATGGAGATTTAAATCTTCAGACGGGAAAGCTTTTATGACATCAATATCATTTGAAACAATTTTATGGAGTCTAATATTACCATTTTCCTTCAAAGCGTGTCTGGTTTTCTGCATGAGACATATGACTTCTTCTTTACTAGCCAGCGATATAAACCCGTCATCTACATAAAAACATTATATTCAATGAGCTGTTGAATAGGTAATATGTCAGATTGGAGATTTAAATCATTCAAATCTTTTCCCAAATCTTCAGACGGGAAAGCTTTCATGACATCAATATCATTTGAAACAATTTTATGAAGTCTAATATTTCAATTTTTCTTCAAAGCTTGTCTGGTTTTCTGCATGAGACATATGACTTCTTCTTTACTAGCCAGCGATATAAGCCCGTCATCTACATAAAAACATTATATTCAATGAGCGGACATCCTCATCAGAATTAGAAACAGCCTTACACAGACCATAGGTAGCAATTGCTGGTGAAGGGTAATTTCCGAAACCATGTACAGTCATTCGGTATTCAACAAGCGGTTTTGAAAAGTCATTGTTCTCATACCAAAAAATAATCCCAGGTAATCTCGGTGCGACATAAAACTGGTAAAATATCTGTTCTATGTCACCTGTGATTGCAATCGCATTCTTGCGAAAACGCATGAGCACTCCAACTAAGTTGTTGGTCAGATCTGGTCCAGACATCAAAGCACTGTTTAACGGAATACCTTTATAAACAGCAGATGAATAAAATTATTTATTCAATTTGATTCGGAAAATCAAACGTCCATAGTAATCGTATATCTATATCTTTTGGTGAATTGTTATAACATGTATCATCCGAACAAATGTAGTCAATATTTGGTCCAGTATTTTATTTATGCATCTCTATCTTCATAAAAGTGAATCGCGCGGAACATAACTTGAAAATTAAGTCGTAGATTTTGTGTCAATTAATAAAAGATTAAAAAAGAGTACAGAATTTAAAAATTGACATGTACTCATTTTAAATCTTTTTTTATATAAAAACACATTAGTAAAAAGCATTAATTATAATAATAATAATGAATAAATAAAAACACATATATGCGAGCTACAAAGTAAAAATGAAGAAGTACTAGTTGATAATCGAAACTCAAGTCCATTAGAACACGACGAATTAGATGTGCAAATGGTCTCAACATGAAGAAACAATTGCGAATCCAAAACGGGATAGGACCAGGTGTCTGGAAGGAGTCAGTGTATCCAGCTGGCTTGCCACACCCGTCACAAACGTTCCATGGAAACCTTTCTAGTTCGATGAACGGGTCAAATTCGGTGAAAAATTCAAGTTTGGTGAAAAGGTCAAGTTCGGTGAAAAGCATGATTGGCGATATTGAGTCGCTGTCTGTGGTCGTGCTCAAGAATAATCTCTTATATTCCTGAGAGGGGACTTTATAATGTTTAACAAGATTTCTGTATCGACCATAAAACATCTTAAACGACCATGGCAAACGTTCTGCCATAACGCATAGGTTGTGAAATGCAAACGCCATAGGCAGAAAATGTCGGCCAAGAGAGGTGCACAATTGGAATCCATTGGAATGTCGACAATTTGTTGGAAAACGTTTCCCGCAAAATTCAAGAATATGTTGTCTACTAGAAACCCCAGCATCTTGATAATATCGTCTTGGAAAACGTTTCCCGCAAAATTCAAGAATATGTTGTCTACTAGAAACCCCAGCTTCTTGATAATATCGTCTTCAGTGTACTTGTTATTGGAATCGGAGTGGCCATTACCAAAATTAGGTTCTTCATTACATAACACTAAATATCTTTATCTGCGATTTCCATTTTTGCATACAAAGGAGTTTTGTATAATAGATGTTATTCTGTTTTTGAGTTTTGGTTTGGTTTGTTATGCAATATACACAATATAAAATGAAATTGAAGAAGAACTGTTTGAAGTAAATCTATTGGTTATCCAAAAATATAAAGAAACAATGACTTATTACATGGAGATTCCAATATTAGGCCATCCATAAAAAAAAATGTTGGTTTACTGTAACGCGACCTACTCACTCAAAACCCTGAGACTCAAATTTTGCTATTGCTATGCCGGGATTTCTTTTTCATCAGTCTTCCAATATTTTCCCATTGCTTATATTGTACATGCATATATGGTTTACAGTTTTCCAAAGTAAAAATAAAAATTCTACCTATACCTACTCACAGTACAAAATCGGGTTACAGTAAATCAAAAACAATTTTAAAGGATGGCGTAAGCATGCTGTTTATGTATGATGATATCACTGTTTATATGTTTTAACTCCCATAATCTGTCCAAAGATCTATGTCAGTTGATTGTCAATGTCATTAATGATATACTTTAGGAATTAAACCGAAAGTAGGCATATTCTAACACGCAGATGGAAATCTGTCTTTGTTTGTGAATGAGAAACGTACATAATGGCAGGTATGTGAGAAACTGATAAGATGAGTCACAACTGACATATCAAATCTCCTCTTAATGTCCGACAGTTATTCAGTACCAAAGACAGTAACTTGGCCATAACCACTTGTCGCTTGCTTCCAGTATCCGGCTGTTCATAACTATTAATTAGTTCAGCTTAATATAATTAAGACATTTCAGTATATACTAGACAATATCTACTCGAAAGACACCTCATTGTCAATAACTAACTAGTATTTGACTTTGAGGACATTAAAATGTATAAATTTTGCTTGAAAATTTCTTGAAAGACATCAATAAAATTTATCCAGAAATTAAATATTGGATGTTTAGGTATTTATTTTATGATTTTGGAAATATTTGAGTGGAGGGTGCAAAAGGAAGTATTGCCGATGATTCACAAAAGCACAGTGATCTTCGCTCGGGCGTCAAGCCCAAGACGTAGACCTTAACAACAAAACCAAAAATAAAACTCTTTGTATTATTTAGCCATGACATATGCATGTATATGAAATCTGATAAACGCTTCAAGTTAAACCTTGGAATGTGCTATCGGTGGCTAGTTAACCGTTACATATTTATTCTATTAAAGTCTTTCACTATGCGATTGTGTTTTTAAATTCAAAATTAGTTACACATTTCTTTAGATCGAGATAGGATTTGAAAAACACGGCAATTTGAAAGTCATCGTATTCTTTATGTATCGTTGACAATAATTAGCATATTGTTAATTGATCTATCAACGTAGAATTATTAAAATACTTCCCTACTTGTTCACATATTTTTCCCCAGTTTACTGCGTCAAAAGGTTAAAATATATAAAGTTCTGATAACTTAAACTTCCTGTATTTAATTGAATTGCATTTAAAGTAGTTTTTCTTTCATAAGCTTTTTTCTTTCTATTGAAAATCGCATCCCCCGTATAAGACACATGATTTTGAAATTAGCTATACTGTCTAAGACACGTTGTGAATCTCTTGTATAAACTATTTTGGATAGATGTAGAAAATTAGCTGATTTTTTTTAAAAATACAATGTATTTATATTGGTAATAGATGCTTAAATGGAAATGTTTGTAAATTTCGATTTTTTTCAACCGGAAACATATTCACCAATGTCTTATATGGATACCATGTATGCCCTTGCTTCAGTTATTTAGCATTAGCTGTGTTTTCTAAAAAGATTGTATTTCCTTTTTTACGACTTAGATTGATGTACAATAACAAAAAAGGATTAACACAAGCATAAAAACTCTTAGATTCTATTTTGGTGAAGATTGATTGAGAAACCCAGGTTTGACACTTTTTCAATTGCAATTGATTTATTCAACCTTTTTATTTGCACACTGGACCTGACCTTATTTTCACATGTGTAAGTGTGTAAGTAAGTAAATGTAAAAGATTTTTTGATGTTTATAGATCTTCATTGTACATCAAGTTCAGGTAACAAAAGTAGAAAAAATTGCAATATATTTTGGTAAACACAGATATATATATATATATATATATATATATATATATATATATATATATATATATATATATATATATATATATATATATATATATATATATATATATATATAATTTGTTATTATTATTATTTTTTTTGCTTTCATTTTATATTCGTCTCCTCATCTAAGGGTGAATGTGGCGAAAATTAAAGGGGAGCGAAAATTCCCTGGTATACAGTAATATAAACATAGTTTTACATGACAATAAAACGTTGTATCTCCACAAACCAATCCATGAAACATCACTTTTAATTAGTGCATAACAGAACGTATAAAGATAGATACTAGCGTGTTTAAAGTAGCGAAATAATCAAGGCTCTGTGTACAATGACAGTGGGATATAGTTGACGGGCTCTGGAAAATTCTTGATTTGGTATAAAGTGTCATTTACGGCTGATATAACGTAGTAATCGCGAGTCTATAGCTAAATCCAGACAATGAAAAGGGGAGGTAACGTTTTGGTCACAATCAGTATGGCGATAAGACCTCTGGACAAGTCTGTAAATTTTGACATTAAAGACTATTAGATGAACTTTCGTTGAACAGGCTGTAACGCTTCTGAGCATTTAGGAAACATTAAAACGAATCCATATGCAGTTAGTATAGGATTATTCTAAAAGTATACAATACAATGGTTTAATACACTTTTTCGTTTAGTTGTAAGTTCTACATTCATTACGATGCCCAAATATGAAACGTACGTGCTCGATTCTATGTCTTTGCTTACTCAGTTCACTATTTTTTTTATACAGCGGTTACTCTTAGACGGATTTCGGCTATACTTTTAGAGATATTATTTGGCCTTTAGAAAAAACACATACTTTTCAAATTGGAGCTCCACTGATGAAGTCTAATTGACAGAAACGATATCGTCTTGAGCATTATAACTTTGGTATTATGTTTATAATAGTTATATTGCATACAGGTTAAAATTATACAACTTGACAAAACATCTTCAGTATAACTAAAAGTAAAAGGCACAACTAGCTTTTTTATCTGACAAAAATAGTTTGAATGAAATGCTTCGAGTGAATAATAGGAATTGCCAGTTGATTTGCTTGATACATGGAAATTTCGAAAAGTGTAATGTCCAATCATCATCATCATTATCATCATCATCATCATCATCATCATCATCATCTGGGATGTTTAGAAAGGTCCTATATGTGCATTAACCAATGGGACTATAAAGGAATACAGAGGTGTTTTCAAAAAAGTTATTTCATATCGACGATTGTTGAAATCTTTATTGACTTTTTTGTTTTACAGAAACTGTCTCTTTTAAAATTGCATAAACATGAAACATGAATGGTGGATAAAGAACTGTCTGTGACTAGTAAAAAGTGAATACAAACTCTTCTAACATATTCAAAAAACATACTGAGGACATTTGTAGACATAGGAATAAAAAAACAGGTGCCCGTCGAATAAATCGCTCCCTCGGGTGGTGTGAAGAAGAGATTAGGGATGTATAACATCTTGTACCAGTATCATGATTAAGACGCAACAAGACGCTTGAAAAAAAAATATTTGCAATGGCGGACGAAAAAGCAGAAATGTGGCCTTCATTTTTTTTATTTTACTTGGATTGAAAGTTTACATCTCCCGGTCACTGCTTCCAGAACTTTAGGCCACCAATTACACCACTCTTCACCTGCAATATGTATTCCGCTAACGAGTAATTCGTACTTGTTTGGTATTCGCGTTTTGTCAATAGGAAGCGGGATCAAATTAATATACTTTACCCCATATTTTGCTCCAATATATAATGAAAGTCTGCATTCAAACTTACAGCGTTTACTCTTCATAAAAGATCTGGAAAACAGTAATACAACGACACAAGTGTGTTTTATGGCACATAAAGATTTCCAAAATTTGTGTAACTTATGTTTTGTTTCTTTCAAAGCATTTGATGAATGCCGGATTCTTCATATGAATTTTTCAAACATTGGTTTTGCCAAGTCATAATCGTTGGTTGAGTGTAAAATTTTTTTGTTTTACAGAAACTGTCTCTTTTAAAATCGCATAAACATGAAACATGAATGGTGGATAAAGAACTGTCTGTGACTCTAGTAAAAAGTGAATACAAACTCTTCTAACATATTCAAAAAACATACTGAGGACATTTGTAGACATAGGAATAAAAAAACAGGTGCCCGTCGAATAAATCGCTCCCTCGGGTGGTGGAAGAAGAGATTAAGGATGTATAACATCTTGTACCAGTATCAGATTAAGACGCAACAAGACGCTTGAAAAAAAAATATTTGCAATGGCGGACGAAAAAGCAGAAATGTGGCCTTCATTTTTTTTATTTTACTTGGATTGAAAGTTTACATCTCCGGTCACTGCTTCCAGAACTATAGGCCACCAATTACACCACTCTTCACCTGCAATATGTATTCCGCTAACGAGTAATTCGTACTTGTTTGGTATTCGCGTTTTGTCAATAGGAAGCGGGATCAAATTAATATACTTTACCCCATATTTTGCTCCAATATATAATGAAAGTCTGCATTCAAACTTACAGCGTTTACTCTTCATAAAAGATCTGGAAAACAGTAATACAACGACACAAGTGTGTTTTATGGACATAAAGATTTCCAAAATTTGTGTAACTTTATGTTTTTTGTTTCTTTCAAAGCAATTTGATGAATGCCGGATTCTTCATATGAATTTTTCAAACATTGGTTTTGCCAAGTCATAATCGTTGGTTGAGTGTAAAATAAAAAAAATAAATCGCTCCCTCGGGTGGTGGAAGAAGAGATTAGGGATGTATAACATCTTGTACCAGTATCAGATTAAGACGCAACAAGACGCTTGAAAAAAAAATATTTGCAATGGCGGACGAAAAAGCAGAAATGTGGCCTTCATTTTTTTATTTTACACTCAACCAACGATTATGACTTGGCAAAACCAATGTTTGAAAAATTCATATGAAGAATCCGGCATTCATCAAATGCTTTGAAAGAAACAAAACATAAGTTACACAAATTGTCTCTGACAGGAATATATGGTGACGGCAAAGCAAGCTGTTTATCAGATATGCTTGACAAAATTGCACTATACCGAACTCTCCTTTTTTCTTTTCAACTTACAAGCAACGCAACTACGAAGCGAATTTTCATTTCTGTGGCCTGTATTTCTTTTCATAACATGACCTAGATCTAGCCTATTGCAATATGGACATGTACAGTGTGCTACAGATGCAGGCCTAGTCTTGTGTTTTCGATTTCTTTCTGTGATTTTTGTTTGTTTTGTGGTATTGAATGGCTTTTAAGATTAAATAAAAAATACGAAATGAATGTGTGCTATTTTATTCTTTATTGATTCATTCATATGTTCAGAGAAAACTTGTCCGACAAAGTAAGTTAAACGCTTGGGTCACGCGACGACGGACTTG
Organism: Atrina japonica; assembly: GCA_030159075.1. Taxonomy (NCBI): domain Eukaryota; kingdom Metazoa; phylum Mollusca; class Bivalvia; order Pterioida; family Pinnidae; genus Atrina; species Atrina japonica. The sequence goes on from BROG01000149.1 coordinate 1,129,326, forward strand.
TGTTATTGAAATATGAATACAGTCGTTCTATATGCTTGCACTGAAGGAAATAACAGTCGGTATGTAAATATACGAATATAAATTAATTAATTTTTTTAAAGAAAAAACACAATATATGGTGTTCTGCAAGCCCCATTTTATTTTCTTTGTGATATATATATGACATATATTTGTATAATGAATATAGTAATACATGTATATACATTTATTATTTCATATACATGTACATTGTATATTATAACTATAAAATTATTGTCCAAATACTTCTTATACATTGTTGTGATAAAGCCTATTTATGTAAAACATCTCAGATAGCATCGATTAGGAGGTGCTTGTTAAGCAATATAAAAAAAACTCAGATACCAAAGTATAAATCAGGATGTTCAGCAAACAGATACAAATCCAGCAAAAATTGACAAACACGGACCTCTGGAAACCAAGAGGTGGGGTCAGGTGCCATGGAAGAGTAAGCATCCCCTGTCGACCGGTCACACCCGCCGTGAGTCCACAGTCATGTCCAAATGAAATACATGAGTAATGAATCCTCGTCACACTTGGAACAGACGTCTCAACAACCGCAAACGAAAAGGCAACTCAACATTTCATCCAGTGAAACAGAGTAATCGCAAACAAGACTATTATAACCGACCGTAAAATTTGCGGAACGTTGACATCAAACGCGCTTTTGGATATCCCTGTGTCAATAATTTGTCAGTGAGTAGTTTACATTTGTATTTGTGAAATAGAAAACTCCATATGCGGGTGACTGTGGGATGTTACTACTTAAATGTAGAAATTTTACGATGGGAAAGCCGAAATCGTCGCGTTTGTCGTATAGCTTAGTGGCCAATTTCCCGTCTGTGTCTATAGTAAGTAAAATGTCTAAGTATGAAGCCTGTGTGCTTGATTTAACTAAATACATGTAAATATACATGTAATTAACATGTAAATCGTCCAGGTGAGCAGGCTGGAGTGACCGCTAACGCCAAATCCGTAGTATTTATGTACTCGTGTCACGTGACTGAACACTATAAAGGAAGTGTTCGAATATCTAAACATCTCAACAACAACAACAACAACAACAACAAATGTTAACTAACAAATTTAATTTTAATTACCTGAGTGAGCATGCAATACATAACAGTTTGAACGAAAACATTTGACGAACGAGCATGGTAAAAGGACCTAAAGGGAAATAAGACAAAAAGCACGCAACAGTAGTGTAATCAAAGAAAATGAAAGGAAGTCGCATATAGTGGTGAAAGAAAGTGTTGAAAATTCTGACAACTATATCAGATAGTCCATACTGTAAAAGTGAACGCAAACTTTATATGAATTATATGTCTACATTTATGAAATACACTAATGTAGTCTGAAGTCTGGTTACTGTATACTTGAGTATTTTCTCTCCCGTTTATTTTTCGCATTTTCGCACTCAGATGAATGGGCGAATTTAAAATGAAAGTGAAATTTTCAAGCTAAATAATTGATACATGAACATACATGCATGCGATCCACGATTATTTTGGGCAAATTTTAAACGGGGTGAATACGTTTTCTGTCGTGAAAATAACCAGGGGCAAAAATAACCAAGGGCGAAAATATCCAGGGGCAAAAATAAACAGGGACGAAAATAACCATGTATACAGTACTGGGTGATAGATTGACTTTTTGTGTACTACATGAAAAAAGTGGATAAATGATCTGCTCATGGAATTACATATATAAGATATATTATCAAGTCCTAGAATAATTAATCTTGACAGAAATATTGTCTCAAAGTGTTTCGATCGTGTTGAAATTATTTTGTACCACTTTAAGCAATGAAAAATGAACATCTTTGTATAGTATACCTCTTCATAAATTCTAGCTATTTCATTGGACAATAAGCGTTGAGTATTTTCCACTGTCTCGGTCATTCCAGGGTGATATGCAGTAGGGTCATATTCAATAAAAATATCACATGCGCAGAAATAGATGCGCGTGTAGTTCGTTTGTTTTTCCTGTGTAGTAATTAGTTGTAACCTCTATATAAGTTATGTAACATGTATGGAGCGCCATTTTACTTTTTAATACCAGTTAGTGATATCACTCTTTCGAATAGGTGATATCACTTATTCAATAAGTGCTATCACCTATTCGAATTGGTGATATCACCCATTGGAATACCGAATAAGTGATATCACCTATTCTTATAAGTGATATCACTCTTTCGAATAGGTGATATCACTCTTTCAAATAGGAGATATCACTTTATACGTTTTATAGGTGATATCACCTATTTGAATAGGTGATATCACTTTACAAAACGAATAAGTGATATCACTCATTCGATTAAGTGATATCACTTATTCAAATTTGGAAACAGTAAAAACCTTATGCTACCCATTTCTATGGGGCGCCGTTTTACTTTTTAATACCAGTTTGTGATATCACTTTTTCAAACAGGTGATATCACTCTTTCAAATAGGAGATATCACTTTATACGTTTTATAGGTGATATCACCTATTTGAATAGGTGATATCACTTTACAAAACGAATAAGTGATATCACTCATTCGATTAAGTGATATCACTTATTCAAATTTGGAAACAGTAAAAACCTTATGCTCCCCATTTCTATGGGGCGCCGTTTTACTTTCTAATACCAGTTAGTGATATCACTTTTTCGAATAGGTGATATCACTTATACGAATAGGTGATATCACTTTTATAAATTCTTAAGTGATATGACTTATACGAATAGGTGATATCACTTATGAATCAATGCCAATGAATGCTCCCTACACAAAAATAAAATATATTCCTGAGGCTAACAAAATATGACTCGTGTCATCTAGGGCATTATACATTATTTGTGTTTTTGTTTCCTTACATTTGGTCCAAAGAAATATATAGGGTGTTTTATGTTCAACCACTTTCAAAACAATTTTTGCGGAAATCGGACCCTAGTTCGAAATGGTAGGAGTCGGCGGTATGGTTTCGTCGGCTCCATGGAAACAAAAAAATAAATAATTTATAATGCCCAAGATGACACAAGTCATATTTTTGGTAGACACAGGAATGCAAGTTTCATTTGTTGAAAGTCCACTTTTTCCATATAATTTAATTTAAGGTTGCCAAACCCTTTTGTAATGCCAAATTTAAGCTTAACAAATGGTGGCAGTATAATGCGGTTTTGGGCTACTGTATATTATGTGAAACTTCTCTTGCACAGAGATGCATTATTATTTGTTTATTGATGCGAATATTCTTGTAATTTTCACATAAGGTTGGTTTCCTGTCTTACGGATGAGACAGTAAAAACCGAGGTCCCGTGTTACAGTAGGTGTCGGCACGTAATGAACCCTCACTGATGAATGGCCGTAGGTGCCGAGCATGATAGGCCAAAATTTGAAACCTTCACCGGCATTTGGTAACGTCTCCATAAGAATGAAAGATTCTTGAATGGGACGTTAAACAACAATAAACAAACAAACAAACTTTTATCTGACAGTGTTTATTACAACAATTATTTATATATTCAAAGTATATTCTATGTTAGAAAGGTAATAATTACGCAAAAGAAAAAAAACATGAATCTTCTCGAATTTTTTAAATGTTAACCCTCAGTGTAAAGAAAATAAATAAGTAAAATATATTAAATAGATAAATAAATAAATAAATAAATATTCAAATAAACATAAACGTGAATTATTTAGGCAGGTATGTACGACTGGCAGTTATTGAATATCATTTCTGTAAAATTACAAGTCTGCAATCAGAGTAAAATAAATATTCTAATGCACTGTTTATTTCGCGTAATTTCATTGTTAGGTGACGTTAAAAAATCGGGGATTCATGTTTCGCTGCTTGTTTTATATGACGTCACGCACAGTATTGTTGGCCGACTGCGATGCACTAGTGAATACCGTTTAGCCTACATATTCTGTAATAGGTACGATGTATATCAAAATATTTTGAAGTGTCTCGAGTTCAATCACCGTTTCAAATACAAAACCAAAAGATATATATTTCGTTTGAATGATTTTGTCAATAAATTGGTACTGAAATTTTCAAATTCAAATAATAAACAGTCAGTAAAGTTCTATTTTAAGTGCATCAATAAAGTCAACAAAGTAATTTGGTCATAGATAAAGATAGGAGTCAGCATAGGTCAGCGTTTTCTGTCATTAAAATGATAAATTTATAACTTGCATGCATTAGAATATGGTTACCCCGTGACTGTTTTACAAACACTTGCAGGGTATCGCCGATTCCCCTGTCAGTTTTCGTTTTTGACTATCGTTTATCGCCGATACTCTGTCAGTGGTTTTCAAAGCCATCCCAGGGTAATCCCTAAATTACTTTATATGGCATCTTTAGTTGTTTTTTTTTGTAACTTGTAACTACAGTTTACGATAGATATAAATTTTACTTGAAGACCGTGTATAAATACAAAAGTTTCGAGAATATGACAAATAAAATTCACCCGGGAAAATAACCGCTTTTTGTCCCCGGATATTTTGTACGTCATTGTAAACTGTACGCAAATTTGAATGACGTCATAGACGTTACAGTTCGGTTATTGCGATGGCTTTTGTGATGTGGAGATGTAACGTCATATTTTCAACTGTATCTGTTATTTTCGAAGAAATTATGAATGTTCTCAAGAATTTTGGAAGCCTATGGCACCTGTGTCTCTTCATATGGTCCCTTCTATTCATCGTACTTACGAGGGAGCACATCTCTTTGAGGATTGGTCAGATCAACAACATTCTCTTCGTTGCGTCACTTGTTTATTTGACAATGAATACCTACATCTTCTCTCAGGTGAAATTCTTGAAGTTCCTCAAGATTGACATCATGAAGAAAATATCCAAAATGGTGTTATTTACAACACTTCCATTGGTCATGGTTCTGCATATGTGGTTGCCGGTTCACAGGAAAATTTCTTGCTACTTCCGACTGAGATTTCCGACAGACTATGATGCCAGTTCCGAGACTTGTCCATATATATCCGTCATTCTGGCCGGGATTTTCACAGTTTTGTTGTTGATTCGCAGCAAGAGTGAGGACAGTTCGAGCTCAAATCAAAGTTCTGATGGGAAGAAACTCGATAGTAAAGTTGCCCAGAAGCCGAGAACTCTTACCATGATAACAAGAAGCCAAAACAACTCCTTGTCAGAGAAATCTATGTCTCGACCGAGATCATCTTCCAGAGGTAGAACACCAGTTGTAAAGAAATAAATGGAGGAATTTGATATAATCGACAAAAACGTGACATTATAATATTTCGATAATGAAAAGGAAATAGGACTACTCATGATACTGTATTCATTATATGCTTATTAACTGTTTGGTCACGTGTTTAACTGCATTTTTGTACATAAATTTATTTTCTTGTAGATCTAATATATTTTTTGAACACTGAAGCAGACTTCGTTTATTTTCATAAAACATCTCTTGAGTAGAGTGCATTTCACACTCCGGTCAACCACCATAAAACCATAGAATCTACTCAACTTCATCTGGTGATAGACGAATCCCATAACCTCCCTCTCTCTCTCTCTCTCTCTCTCTCTCTCTCTCTCTCTCTCTCTCTCTCTCTCTCTCTCTCTCTCTCTCTCTCTCTCTCTCTTATTGACATAGTTTCGGTCTCCTGTGCTCTTTCCTTACCTCACTCTCAAGTCCATCAGGATTCGTATTTTTTTAAATTGTATAACACAAATTAATCTACATCGGATGAATATAAAAGAGAAACCCTATCTATGTTTCATTAAACCAATGAACATTTTAAAATTACGTACAGTCGAAAAACTGTTGTTGTTTTTTTAATTTCCAACACAGAATTTTGGTACATGACGCCAAAATACATACGTTGAAATAAGACCTAAGATTTTAGAACCAATCAATATTGACCGATTCACACCGTGAGATTTAAAAGATCTTAGATACCGCAATTCAAACTTCTGTAAGTAACTGGATAGAAATAACCCTATTTTTTTTAACATCGTGTCAAATTATGATACCCCCATTGAAAATGAAAAATACCTTGAGCATGACACTCAAAACTATTTTTGTTGGTATTTCGAAGTTTTCCTCAAATGAGAAATGCTTTTCATCATTATTTACGACTCCATATTAAATATATGTACAAAATGTACAAAATGCCCAGTTCATGTTGCAGCATAAACTATGTGTGTTTTCATTTTTAATCTTAAATTCATAAGTTGAGCTAGAAAATTGAGTAACTATGGTAACTTCAGGTCAATGTTTTTCCGTAGGCATTCCCATGGGAAAAAATTGTATCCCTTTAAGCAGACTTTATCAATGCACTTTATTACAATTAATTAGAAATTAATGATACAACAGAATCAATCACATAATTATGTTATTTTACGCCACATTATAAACAGTTGTTCAGTCACATGGTGATGGCCAATTTTTAGGGGTCGGGAGAGAGTACAGTTAGGCCTACAATGCATCCGGGAAGAGACCACTGGTCTCCCGCTAGTAAACTTGCAAACGCTCACAAAATCAGCTTAGGTTCCACTGGGAACTTCTGAAAAGAAGTTGGATACTTCATGGCTTAAAATGTGATATTCTAACCACTTGGCTACGGACACCCCATCCCCCCCCCCCAGCTATATAATCGATCTTTAGGATGATGATCCAGAAACCCAGCTTTTACTGGGGGCGTGGCAAGACACCGTACACTTGAAAAGGATGCGTTCATTCTGTGTTAAAGGAAAAGATATCATAAACGATTAAATTTTCAGATATCTAACTGATAAATACACAGGAAAATCGTAAAGATTTTGATATGATGCAAAATTTGTTTACAAATAAAGTTTTATATTCATACATCACAGTGAGAAAACGCAAATGATATTGTTTTACCTATAATTATGTAGTTAAAGAAAATCAAATAAAACAAAGCGTAGTCAAAAGCCATAAAATTCAAAAATGTATAGACAAAGCCAGGGTGGATCCAGGATTTCAATTTAGATGGAAGGAAAGAGTATATAATTGTTTTCACCGAGCGTTGCGAAGGCGCAAAAATGTTGGTTATTTATTTTTATTAATTTTGGGGTTTAAACATTGTTTTTGTAAAATTCTTGGCTTTTGTGTTGAATTTTACTATATCCACATATAAATTGTGTCGTCCAAAAGGAGAGGCTTATGCACTTTACGCCCCCTTGAATCCGCCACTGTAAAAGCAACTTCTACATGATTTCCATAAAAGGATTCCCAACGATTTAAAAGGCCTACTATCACTTGTTCTGCGTCTCATATTTGATTTTCACAATCCTCAAAAACACTATTATTGCCAAACATCATACTACCCCTCAAAACGAGGTCCGATGCAATACTGGAATCAGCCTGTCCATTTCCCATCGATCTGTCTGTCTATCTGTCCGTCTCCCGACCTATCTATCTATTTTGGTGTGATAGCTTGATTAAAATGAAAATTGCATATGAATTGCATTTCCATAAAACGCTCTGCAATTTCCGTAAATGCAAGGTCAATCAGATCACGTTGTGTAGACTAAAGGGAATCCAGGCAAAGCCGGCTCTTCCAACATTATGACGTCAACCTCTGCATAAATAGTTAGCCGTAAAATTTGAGGCACCAAGTAGAAATGGATGAACATAAATTATTGGAAATATTTTAACATAACAAATGGTTTTTTTTCTTCATTTATGTGCAAAACATGATGTGCCAATGCAGTTGGTCATAAAAATAAATATTCTGTGTAGCACGTACACAATTCTAGTAAAATTTCAGCCAACCACAGCGGCCATGTTTTTCTATGGATCCGCACCTCGGACACATTACTAGTAAAACACCTTGAGTAGCCTACTTTCTGTCAAATTCCATCGAAATCCATAGAGCGGATGCAGGGGAAGTTGAAAATGGATCAACTAATCAGAGGCCATGGTGGCAGAAATGAAACTTTGAGATTCCCCCTTAGAACTAGAAGCACGGTGACCTGTTTTTATTCCTTCATATAGTTATATCTGAGCATGTATTTCACGTATATCAAGAATGTTCAAAAAGCTCGGATAGAAATTAACCCGTCATTATATTCCGTTCACTACAATCACTACATGGAGATAATCGGAAACAGAGCGGGCTTGAATTATTCGAGTTAGGTAGAACATTTTATCAATTCAGGATATCTCTATTACAGGTTTTTAATTATTATACTGATATATTTCAATAAATAAATATATAATTATTATACTGATATATTTCAATGAATAAATATTTATTTATTTATTGAAATATATCAGTAAAATAATTTAAAAACCTGTAACAGAGATATCCTGAAATGATAAAAAGTAGTCCTATCACATAAATAAAGTCTTCATTTTCCATTAAAAACCCATTAAATTCCATAATAATGAGATCATTACCTTTGAGACAACCCCAACAATAAACTGCACGGGTAAAGGCATTTTCCCCTCTTAAAATAATGTCAATAATACAACAAATTTATGACAGAATTTGATCAAAATCGCTAGGGCAGAAGTTCTTTTTTTTAAATTGTACTCGGTTTACTTATAGCAGCGATATATAAAGCTAATAGCTATTAGCTTTATATATCGCTGCTTATAGTTAACTCAACATTCCGGTTAGTGAAACATAATATGTAATTGCAAACATTATACCGACCGTAAAATTTGCGAATTGTTAACTTACAACGCGATATCTGATATCCGTGTTACAACGACCTATCAGTAATAGTTTACCTCTGTTTATGAAATAATCATATGTTGAATAAGTTCTGGCATATCTGTATATTTGAGGTTCGCGTCTAAACTCAACATATTCCAAATTTGTATCGTCTATGTAATGACTGTTTACAATTACCAGATTACGTTTTTTTCGGATAGTAGCTACTATTTTAACTAAATGATATATAATAAAAATACTGATTTGTAACAGAATATTATAAATAAAACAATCTCTAATTGCCGTTTCTTACGTATTTTATTTTTTTTAAACGTTTTACACTCGACTTTCTCAAAATTTTGTCAATCATCTGAAATGAAATGTTCGGTTACCTATTCGATAGTAGTAATTGAATAATTATTCCTCACTTCTTACTTTTATGTTGTTTTGATTCGTCGTGAATATCACCGGCCGATAAGAAATGATTACTTCTCCCTGACACCTGATCCCACGTCTGGATTTTCTGAGGTCCATGTTAGTCCAATGTTCACCATATTTGTATACGGTATCTTGAACCTTCTATCGCGGGTTAATACTTTGTATCTTTGTTGTTGTTTTTTAACTAGGCCGATAGCCGGGTTACATATCACCAGCGATATAGGCCTATAAAGCCTAACCTTGGTATTATTGCCGTTCAACCTACAAGTTATCAACATGACAGACAATCTTCTGGAATCGCCAGGTTTAGCAATGAAATAATGGCATATTCTAGATAAAAGAATATATTGTTAAAGAAAGCATTTTCAATCTGACAGAATTTGAGGACTGAGAACTCAGAAAGTGTTCTACTATGGTCTTGTGGAGAAAAAATAATATATCAGCCTAATATTTTTTTAAAAAATGAAACAAATGTTAACTTTAGGCTTGGAAATACGGCACTTTAAAATTCCGGATTTAATCGGCGGTTTGGGTTTTAAATTCTGTTTAGCACGATTCGTTTCCCGTTTCTTTTTAAGCATGGCGGGAGAAGAACGAACTCGCGACCAAATTGGAATAGAAAGGTATGTTTCTCAATGCAGTTGAGAGTATTTTGGTGTCTTTAGATCCACTTTATTCTCCCACCCTTCTCCCTACATGTTTCTTGACAAACAAGGATAGTCATCAAGTTTGCGTAAATCTTCTGTAATTTCTATTGAAACGTCGCCGTCGCGACTTTAATAGAAAATTTGTGGGGGAAATCGCAGACTGACAGGCTTCCTTTGAGTCGTTGAATTTTCATTTATTTTCACCAGACATGCAAAAAGTACTCACGAGGGTATCAGGTAATTTCGGCACCGAGTAACCTCGGCATTTGTAAGCAAGTATTTTCGGCACTTCCAAAAACATCCATTAAAACTTTATTTTTAGGAATTAAAATTCATCATGAGATAATATGAACTAAGGCAATGCCTTGAAGCGAGCACAGCTTTGTCATTGTAACATCGTAATTTAACATTAAATGCATCAGGTTTGGAAATACACGTGGTTTTACCGTTTATACTGATGCAGACAGTGTTTTGCATCCAATGTATGTACAGTTCATTTTCTACCCCCTTACCATAAAGTGCTCACTTCGCTTGCTTAAAGGCCGGGGTTCGACCTAGATAATATACACCCGCTCAACAATTAAGCCAATATGGTAGTGGGCTGGCCTTCAACACTGCTGCTGCAGTAATTATTAATGAAAAATAGATTGTTATTTTCGGAATCAGAAAGTTTTATAATGGTCTGCAAGAAATGTTGAATATCGTTACAAAATTATTGTTTAAGATTTACCAAAGGGAACATTACTGTAAATGTACAAAAAACTAAAATTGTGGTTTTTAGGAAGACGCCGATCGGTGGTAGATTGAACCAAAAACATTTTTAATTGATTTTTTGGTACATACAATAATGAAGCTATTGAGGGTTGTAAACAGTTTTCAACATATCTCGGTTTAACTTTAGTGTTGATTAATATGTCAAAATTGGTAAATTTTTTTACAAGGACAACAGAGTGTCTTAGTCCTTACAGGTCAAAGATCGCAAATGTATGTTTTAAAATTTTGAATATTTGTAATTTTCTAACTATCTCAATGTAGAAAACAAAATTATATGTGTTTAACACATATATTAAAAGTGTTCTTAAATTATGGAAGTGAGAGTATTGGGCGTTTTTGGGGTTGTCAGTGGTAAAGACATAGAACGTGTGCATACAGATATTTTGTAAACGTTATTCTAAAGTTAAAAAGAAATGTACATTGTAACATCGTAAATTATATGTTATATTCAGAATTAGGTAGATAAATCCATTGTGTATAACGTCTCGAAAAAATTTCTATTTTCTGAAATACTGGACAAAACTTTTAGATACCGAAAATTGTATTCTTAGAGCTATTTTTTTGCCATGATTATATGTATAACCAATTAAATACTGATGTTAATTGGTTGAAATGTCATGTTAAAAATTTGTTGTTTAGTATATGTTTGGGTTATGTATGGTTACAAATAAATTCAATTTGTTCCAAAATCGTAAATAGCTTTTATACAAGTATTTTTACTTAAAAATAGATTAAGCGTATATTTTTTATTCAAGAGAATGCAAAGTTATTTTAATTCAAGAATCCTCAAAATGTGTCGTCTATACCAATACTTACCTGATATAACATCGTTTTATATGTTACAAACAACACACATATTACTTGAGGAAAATAGTCATTACTCGATATTCCCAATCTCATCATCGTTTGACTATATTTTAGCAAAATTTCAAACCGTGAAATGTCCGCACATAATCTTCTGATTGAAGAGGGTCGATACAGAGTAAATTTACCCCGTGAACACAGATTATGCCGTTTTTGTACTCTTAGCGATATTGAAGACGAGTTTCACTTTATTTTAGTGTGTCCTCTATATCGTGTTCTAATCTATTATTATGTAAATCCATCAATGTTTAAATTAGTTCAATTACTATCAGCTAAGAACAAAAAGATGTTAAGCAATTTGGCTAAGTACCTCATTAATGCAATGAAGATTAGATCTGTACAATGAAATATTTGTTTATATCTGTAGAAACTTTTCTCCGATGCAGTGGTAAAGACCTCACTTTTTGTAAACGTATTCACAGAATTAGGTAGATATCCATTGATATCACTATTCTGACATGGACAAAACTCTTTATGTATATATTGTGGTTTTATTTTCAGGCATTTGTATTGATTTTACCATATGAAAGAGAAATAAAATATATTATTTGTATACATGTATGATATTGTATGCTGATTGACCAGGAAGTTGAACATTTTACGGTCAAAGGTTCTAAAAAAGATAAACAATAAACAATAAACAATCAGCATCAACTGACCAAAACCTCATGGCTACTACATGTATGATGTAGTCTGTTAAATCTCTATGAAGCATGGGTAGAATGGGTACTGCATATATAAATCAATGCACCATCATAGATTATGAGTTTTTGATGTAAAAATAAATCAGCAATCAGGTAAATGATTTAGGTAAAATGACATCTTATGTTTATATTTCTACACAAAACCAGTTATGAATTTAGCTTATAACTATAAATATAACACCTTGTAAATTGATAACATGAAATAACCCCTAATAATAAATGAGAGTTATGCTGTATCAATATTCTATATCTCCAGAAAGCATCCCATATCTTATTTCTCACATCCAAGGGATTTTGTTATGGTCAGCATCTGAGATGCTGTAACATCCTGTCCTTATTCACGCTTGATTGACCTATGCACTGTGTGGGGTAACAATTTCCCTCACAACCTCACAAAATATCCCAGTAATTCACAAGGTGCTTAGACAAATTATTTCGTACAAAAAAAAATACCCTCAAGATTTGTCAACAAAATGCAGGGTCTGAAAACTTCTAATCTAGTTGGATATATTAGTTTTTTTTGTCAATTCATATTCTTCAAAGAAAGAATGAGCAATTTGACAAAACTGACAATTACAGTGAAGAAAGAAGATGGAGATATTTGTGCAGCATTGGATTATTTGTGGGTCATTTTCTGATATTGAATACAGTGTTGAGGAAGTAAAACATGCTGTGTGTCTACCCAGACAAATAATGGAAATGATCAAGAAGATCAAGTTGTTACTGAATATAGTGATTATGTAATTGAACAAGATCAGAATGCAGACGAATGTCCTCATTGTTTATGTCAGCCATGTGTTACAAATGAAAGATTCAGACAGTCATGGTGGGTCAAACTAAATAAACAATCATGCTCACCCAAAACATAAAAGGAACCATGCATGTAGAAAAAAATCAATGAAGTCTATAAGTATTTTTGGACAATGAATTTAGTATCATAGGCAAGTTTGCTGTATCAATATTCTATATCTCCAGGAAAGATTTTGTTATGGTCAGCATCGCTATTTAAACAAAAAAATTCTCACAAAGTATATCCCTAGTAATTCAATAGCACTTCAAAATTGACCCAAATTTATGAGTAATATTGTTTGTCATAGTGAAAGGGATATCATGCCAAATTGTGTACTAAAACTAGTGAGAAGTTGGTATCCAAACCCTAATGTCATATACCTTACATGGGTCATATGTGGGAAAAGTAAAGTTTTTTTGGACATTTATAGTTGAATAGGCTTTTAGATTTTCATTCTATATTAAATTTATGACTACACAAACATTTACCCTGCAGTACATATTTCATATATTGGATTTAAAGTACTTATACGCTAATTAAAAGGTAAGTGGAATATATTAGTTAAATGTTAAAATATGTTCATTCATTTTCATTTTCTCCTTTGGTATTTCACACAATTATTATAGCATTATGTGATCTTATAACACAGTGCATTAGACCAAGTGTTATCACCACCAACTCCCCATGTGTCTTCTACATCCGGTGTAAACAATAACAAACCATAGGCAGTACTGAGATGTCAATCAAACATTTGAATGCTTCAGTTTGAGATTAATCATTTGAAGTAATTATATAAATACAATGGTTACAATGTAAAAAGAAACATTAATATATTCCCATATACATATTCTACTTGTGTGACAAAATTTATAGCCAACTAAAATTTATTTAAGCTGTATTTTTATAAAAACTTGCTCTGAAGTGAATGTGTCTGAAAATTCATATTCTCCCAGCAAAATTTTCATTGGCTTCTATTTATACCCGGACCCCGGCCTTTAAAATCATGCTGAAATTGTTGCCTAGTTATAGGTAAGGCGTATTTGGCGTTGTTTTATTGGATCAATAAGATGTTGGTAAGCCATCTATCTGGGCTGTTACTAATCCAGCTATTTTGGTATTGGACTGTCAAATCTAGTCTGAAACTTATCCGGCTATTACGGGAGCGGGCTGTCTAAAAACCCATTGTACTCGGTAGCCTTGTTTCTAGGAACCCATGTGCAGAGCCCCGTTTGCGATTTACCGATTGAAACTTTTTAAAGATCATAGTACACACTAGAGGACTGTTTTGCCATAAGAGGGTGCTGCAATAGATCATTTTGGAGTTCTTGTGTAATCTGGTTTTGGATCCGGATTTTCTTGCACCCCTTCAACTTTGTTATGCCTAGCGATTTCCGGTATGTGTCTGCGTTGATCAAGAAATGAAATGCTTATTTCATACAATACATTAAAATGTCACAATATTTCATTTCTTATGTAGAGTTCAGACGTTAATCTCAATTTGTTTTTGACATAAATAGACTAGTGACAATTATCTGGCCTTCTGATATAACTGTGTTTTATTTCTTGATCAATGGAAAGACACATACCGGAAATCCCTAAGCAAAAAAAAAAAAAAAAAAAAAAAAAAAAAAAAAAAAAAAAAAAAAAAAAAAAAAAAAAAAAAAAAAAAAAAAAAAAAAAAAAAAAAAAAAAAAAAAAAAAAAAAAAAAAAAAAAAAAAAAAAAAAAACTAAGCATAACAAAGCTGAATTGGCGCATGAAAAATCCGGATCCAAAAACAGACTACATAAGAACTCGAAAATGATCTATTATTGGACTTGAATCAATTGCAAGTTGCAACATTTCTACAGTAGAGAGCTCTCTGCGCTTGCATATTAATTTATTAATCTTAATCAATATTAGCTGCTAATCTTGTCTGTTCATGTACTGAAAATACCTGATGCTGGAAAGTTAAGTTAGGGAGTCCACTCGCTGTAGTGAGAACGTCACAAAAGTAAACAGGTAGCCCTACAGGTGCCAAATAAACAAAACACAAAGGACAGAAAAAGAAGAGAGCTAGATTCAATAAAGAAATTGTGTTGTGCGTTTAGGAAAAGAAATAGAGTGTTGAAATGCTTTGAGGAAGGAATTGAAGCTGAAAATAATTTAATAATTTGCCACCCTACTTTGAATTTCCACATAAGAAACCTCAGTTGGTCAAGGCTAACACTTCAGTTCAATCGAGGAGTCGAATTAAACTGGTCGGAGAATACCAGTACTTTTTTTTTCTTTTTATCTTTTGAACTTGAAAGTGGTAAAAGTACATGTATATGTATAGAAATACAATATTTTTATTTCGAAAAATGAATAATTGCAGCTTTTGGTGAAATACGTCCCAATTTTTCATAAGCGAATTATGTGTTTAATACATCTGGACTTTCTGTATCAGTGGTACAGAGAAGGGATGGGGAAAGGGGGGATTCGCTATGGTGTGGGGGGGTGTGGGGGGAGGCGGAAGTCGGCGGGGGAGGGGTGGCGTGGGGTTCGGCGGTGGGTGGGGGGGGTGGGGTGGGGGGGGTGTGGAGGGGGTGGGGGGGGGGGGGGGAGGGTGGGGGCGGGGGGTGCGGGGGGGGGGTGGGGGGGGCTGTGGGGCGGGGGGGGGGGGGTGTGGGAATTGAGGTTGATGCGGCAGGGGGGGATGTGTGTGTGTGTGTGGTTTGTTTGGCTGGGTGCGGAGGGTGGGGGCTAGGAGGGAAGGTTGGTGGGGTGGGGTGGTTGGGGTTAGGAGGGGGGGGGGGGGGAGGGATGTGGGGGTGGATTGGGGTTGTGGGGGGGGGGGGGGGGGGGGAGGGGGTGGGGCGTTAGGGTGGGGGTCGGGGGGGGTGGGTGTGGGGGGGGGGGGTGGGGTTGGGGGTGGGGGGGTCGGGGGGGATGGGGGGGGGGGTGGTGGGTGGCAGAAGGGGGGAGGTGGAGGGCGGTGGTGAGGGGGGGGGGGGGGGGGGAGGGCGTGGGCAGGAGTGGGTCGGGGGGGAGGGTGGGGGGTGGGTCGGGGGGGGTAGGGGGGGGCCGTTGGTGTGGGGGGGGAGGGGGGGGAGGGGGGGGGGGGGGGCGGGGGGGGGAGGGGTGGGGGGGGGGGGGGAGGTGGGGGGGGGACGCGGGTGGTGGGGGGGGGGGGCAGGGGTGGGGGGGGGTGTGGGGATGGGGTTGGGAGTGGACTGGGTGGAAGGGGGTGGAGGGGGGCAGGGGGGGGGGGGGTAGGGGGAAGGGGGGGGTGGGGGGGGTGTGGGGTGGTCATGGGGTGGTGGATGGGGGGGGGGTTGGGGCGGTAGGGGGGAGCTGGGGGGTGGGGTGTGCTGGGGGTGTGGGGGGGAAGGTTGGGGGAGGGGAGGGGAGGGGGGGGGTGGTGTGTGGGGGGGGTTGTGGATGTGGGGGGGGGGGCGGGGGGTGTTTTTGGGCGGGGGGGGGGGGGTGGGGTGGGGGGCGTGGCGGAGGGATGGGGGAGGATGGAGGGGGGGGGGCTGGGATAGGATGGGGAGGGGGGGGGAGCGGTGCCTAGGTGTGGGTGGTGGGGGTGGTGGGGGCGGGGGGGAGGGGGGAGGGGGGGTTTCGGGTCGGGGGGGGGGTGGGGGGGGGAGAGTGGGTCGTTGGGGGGGGGGGTTTTGTAGGGGAGGAGGGGGGAGTGTGGGGGGGAGGGTCGGGGAGGGGGGGGAGGTGTTGTAAGGGGACGGGGAGGGTGGGGCTGAGGGCGGGGAGGGGCGAAGGGGCCGGGGGAGAAGTGGGAGGGGGGGGGGAGGGTAGGGGTTTTGGGGGGGGGGGGTGGGGGGGGGGGGGTGCGGGGATGGGTGGGGTGGGTGGGGGGGGGGGGGGGTAGGGGGCAGGTTGGGGGATGGGGTGGGGCGTGGGGGGGGGTCAGGGAGGTGGGGGGAGGGTTAGGTGGGGGGTTGGTGTTGGGGGTGGGTTGGGGGGGGGGGAGGGGTGGGGGGCGGGGGGTGGGGGAAGGACGGGGGGTGGGGGGTGGGGTGGGAGGGTGGGCCGGGGGGTAGGTTTGGGGGAGGGGATGAGCGGGGGGAGGTTGGGGTGGAGGGGGGGTGGGAATATTTTTATTTCGAAAAATGAATAATTGCAGCTTTTGGTGAAATACGTCCCACAATTTCATGCGAATATGTTTTACATACATGTACTTTCTGTATCAGTGTAACAGAAGTGAATGGTACACGTGTGATCGCTAATTAGAGGTGTTTGTATTCATATTGTTTTTATCATTTCCTGACTGCAGTGCATGTGTGCACTAGTTTTGATTAGTACGTCTTTAAATTGTATAATATGTGAATCGGAGAACTTTTTACGATATTTTATGTTGGTAAATTTAAATGGTCATGGGCCTTTAAGGTTTTAATTTTTTTTTTCAGTTTTGGAAATCGTTCGTTATGGCAGATCATCAACGGTACAGGTGTTGTGAGGCCAAAGGTAAATGTGTTGTTATACTAGTATGTGTTCAACATAGAGCACAGAACAAAAGTAATAAACAGTCAAACTTGCATTAACACTATTTACATGTAACAGTGCTACCACCTCTTAGGGAAGATTATTTTCTGTTTTTTTTTTTCAACTGAATTCCGTTTTTGCATTAGGACAATTCTGTTTTTTTCTGTGGTTTGTGTGTAATATGCATTGTTTAAGTAAGAAATAATTAATAAACATCAGGGAAAGCAGGTTTAGCTCACAACACAAATACAGGGTCAAACTAATTTACCCAAATCACAGGAACTATTCATATACTTTTACCTTCCATGATAACTATATTTATGAAAACAAAACACTGATACTTAATTTTTTTGTTGAAATTACCATGTATTATATTGGTAAATTGATACATATATAAATCATTTTAACTTTATGGGGAAATTGCATAGTTTTCACATACAAAAAATGTGAATCTTGCCAGATTCCGTTACTTTCCGGTTTTTTTTTGCTGTGATTCCGTTTGATTCCGTGATTCTGTCTGTAATTCTGTGAAAATGGAAAATCATCTTCCCTAAGTCCTCTGAACAAAGGGCACCTGCCTTTAAAGGCCATTCAAATATGAATCGGGTAATTCTGGCACCGGGTAATGTCAACACTTGGAAGCAAGTATTATTGACACTTCCAAAAACGTTTTAAAACAAAACTTTTAGAAATTAAAATTCATCACGAGATATTTATTTACATATATCTTAATCAATAATCAATAAGCTGAAAACACCTGATGTATAAATGTTAAGTGCCAAAGTTACTTGTACAACTACCAAAGTTACTTGTACAACTACCAAAGTTACTTGTACAACTACCAAAGTTACTTGTACAACTACCGAAGTTACTTGTACAACTACCGAAGTTACTTGTACAACTACCGAAGTTACTTGTACAACTACCAAAGTTACTTGTACAACTACCAAAGTTACTTGTACAACTACCGAAGTTACTTGTACAACTACCAAAGTTACTTGTACAACTACCGAAGTTACTTATACAAGTGCCAAAATTACTCTGTGTTGATATTACTTGATGCTGAAATTACTAGAATTCATTCAAACATACCTGCAGGGGTTGCGCTGGTTGAAGAATTTGTGGCGCCAAATAAATTGCCAGCTGTCAAAATCTGACACCAATGCGGACATCGCAGAAGACACCATAATATCACTTCGAATCTTTCTCATTTAAAATTTGAAAGTAAAGTCATAGAGCATTGATAGACAAGCATGAAATTAATGTAACATTAATGATGTTAATCTTTGATGTCTGTATGTAGGACAGAACATATGAATAGTGATTATAGGTGTGGAAGTTTAAATATACAGGTAATCAAACTATGTCCGTATATGTACCTTGCCACAGTACAGGTCGTTGTGTAATTACAATGTACCCCCCAGCACACTTCCACTTATTACGCTCTGTATGGTCTAAAGACATTAATTCATAAAAAAAAACTTCCAATTTGTGACATTGGCCAAGCTCAGCACAACCCCTGATACATCATACAAGTTGTAACCTTTGTTAACTTTTGTTTTTGTAATGAATAAACCTCTTTATAAAGGCTATGTTTATTTAATTGACATTTAATGTTTGCTTCACAGGAACTCATAGCATTTGAACTGAACAGAAACAAGAAGAAGATTTTGGATGGACTGTCGTTTTACAAGAAGCCTGTGTAAGTCTGATTTCATTTGATGTTGAGGAACTTTTTGGCCAAGTGGTTAGAGCATCATTCTCTAGTTAGCATGGGTATGAACCCCACTTGAACCAAAGTTGATTTTGTGAGACTTGAACCTAAGTTGATTTTGTGAGAAAGTTTGTCAGTTTACTTGCAGAAGGCCGGGGATCTCTTTGCGGTTACCTTGTAACCAGGTTCTGTCCTCCAACATTAAAAACTGGTCACCACCATAAAATAAACAATTGTTGAGTGGGGCATAAAACATAATTTGAACAAAAACATTTGACTCTGAATTCATGTAATATTGATTACAAACTTCAGATTTGGTTTGATTTGATATAGATTTTTTTTTGTTTTTTGACACATTCAACAATTTTTCAGTTACCATGTATACTCGGCTATAAGTTGATTTGCCTACATGTATAAGTCGGAGATAGACTTTGGGCCTAAAATCTAGGGATTTGCCGTCAACCCGCCTATAAGTCGGTGTCAAAAATCGCAGAATATGTCAAGTAAAAAATCTGATGGGGAATTGTTTACCAATATTTAATAAAAACCGAAGAACCGAACCGCTGACGTTGAACCGATTGGTTCAGTTCTTTTATTCCGGATTTTGGTTCGGTTCCGTTCAAATATTATTATTCAACAAGGTCCTTCTAATGACCCAAACGGCATGACATTTACTTGAAGCAGACACCAATACTTCTAATAAAAAAACATAATATTCTTTATTAGAATATAAAATAATCTATAAATGATAAATACAGATATAATTTGAATGTAGATGTGATAATATATCCAGCCTCTCAATAACTTGCAGCTATTTCGTAACATTGTGTCTGTTGGGTGTTTAGTGCTTGCTATCAGCGTAAATTGCAAATGGTGGCTAATATGAAGTTATTCTTTCGTGTTGTCAAACAGTTGTTATATCTCGCTCACTACGATCACTTCATTCCTTGAAAGAAGGGGGGTCGGGAACAGAAAAGACTTGAGTAATTCGAGTTACTGTCGTGTGGGATTATTTCCAACTGAAACCAGATGCCGATGACAAATATGGCAATGCATAATCAACAGTGAATAGGCAAGTCTTTCAAATAATAAACATGACAATTTGACATGCAGTGTTTACTCTGTAGTGTCTACACACCTACGGAGTTACTCAATTGCAGAAAGGCCAAGTTTTTGATAGTTGATCCGTTAACCTCAGCCTGTGGTATTCTTCTATACCCTCTCGTAAATATTTTTTTCCAAAATGTAATTCCAATGAAGTAAGGATTAAACAAGATGTCAAGAGTAAAATTTGTTAGTAAATTAAACATAGCAATACAGCATATTTGTCTTACAATGTATTTCTGTATCATAGATCAGTAGCTTGTTAGAAATGCTACTGTGCCATGCAGAGATTTATCTTAAAGATATATAATTTCACAATATAGTGTAAGGTAGGCTAGAGATATGAACTAGAACCCACTAACTGCTGTGTAGCACCACAGGGTCTCATATTTGGGTTAAAAATATGTGCCATTCGACTGACATTCGTTCTAGAATGAGTTTATACTTCTGTGGTTGCACTTGAGTCCAAGAGTCAGTTGTTAGATGAACCAAACTGAAAAAAAAGAGAACCGAAGTAGAAAAAAAATCCTGAACCGTCCCACCCCTAATATTCATGTTTGGTGGTGTTTTCCAGAAAACATGTGAACATAGATTAATGAGGGTATTACCAACCTGATCAGGGCTCGACATTAATGCTTGTGTGCTTGTCCTTGTCCAGGTGAAAATTAGACTGGACAAGTAAGTCTTCCTACACACTTCAGCAATATTTATGATTTGTTATTTCAAACCTTACTTAATTGATTTGTATCCATTTAATGTATAATTTAAAAGTGAAGATTGAATTACTCCGATAAATATCGTGGTAGTTTTATCTTCATATGCATAAACATAGATAGACATGGACTTCGATAAAATCATCATAAAGTAGATGCGAATGTAGAGTCATGAGGTCTTGCGAGAAATAATCACTTAAACGCTTGTCGCCCATGAGAAATTAATAGCTTTTGAGGCTGCAGTGATCCTGATTTAATTACATATTTTACCTGAAACATGGGTTTGACAACTTATTGGTTTACGACTGATCAACAAAATAATACTGAAAACTGCGTTTAAAGAAACAAAAGAAATAAAGAAAGACAAGTTGAAATTGAGAGCAGTTTTAAAACATTCTGCAATCAATCAATCTCCCAAGATCACGCTTCCAGTGATAAGGGTTTGTTTACTATAACAGTGTAGATCTAATTATTTTGAAAAGTGGCAAGTATTAGACATTATCGTAGTGTGTGAATACACATATTTTTTTTGTTTTCTTTCTTTTTTTTGTATTTGTAACATCTCTATCGTTGTTGTTGCTTGTATTTTTGGTCGTATGATGAATATTCTCTTACCTAGTATGCCAGATGTTTTTTTTTTTAATTTTGATTTTTTAACTTTTAGATTAATTGTTTTTTGTAATCCTATGATTTTTTTTTCTTTGTAAATTACGGACAAGTGGATTTGTGATTCAGACAAGTTACTTTTGACATTACTTGTCAGACTGGACAAGTGAAAAAAAACCCTTAATGTACAGCCCTGCCGATTCATTGAATAAATAACTTGACTAAATCATGCTCTACATGCATGCTCTGGTACATGTAAGTATAATGAAGAAGTACCAATGGATATCCGAAACTCCAGGTCCATTAAAATGACAAATTAGACATAAAAACTGTCTCAACACCAAGAACTATTGCGAATCAAAAACGGGATGGGACAAGGTGTTCCGGTTGGAGTTAGCCTGCCACGCCCTACGAAAATGTTCCATGGAAACCTCTCATTGTTCGGTGAAAAGGTCATTAGTCCACTCCAGATCTGATTGGAGAAAGGAACTCACTGTACATGTACATTTGTATATGATTGTGAAGTGTTTTGGAGCGAAATGCTCCCAGCGTGGTTACATTTATATAGAAGTGCTGTATTATATACATGTACATACATGATGCATGTTTCTATGTCCCAACATACCTATCAAGAAGTGATGTACATGTACTGTATGCGTGTGATGTGGAAAACGGACCAATCCAGGCAGAACAACAGAATTGTTTATGCATTTTTTTAGACATGTCTTATCAACACATTCAGCTCGCGCTACCTGATTTGTTTAGACAAAGTGATCAATTAACATAACCTGTTTGATCTATAATTTTCTGCCAGTGTTACTTCAGTATTAATCACATGTGTATACAACCACAGGTGTTCTGACTGACTGGGCACAAACACGACTCACGTGACACTGCCCCATTGTTTAATAATCCATGCGCCATTTATGAATAATCAAGCATACAGTATACAGTAGAACTTCGATGAGTCGAATTCCTTGATGTTTTGAACTATCGACAAAGTCCAAATGATTTCTTTATTTTACGCTACTTATTATGAACATTTTATAATTCAAACTTTTATGAGTCAAATTTCTTGATGTTTCGAACAAATTTTTGGGCCCATTTCCGTAAAAACAAGGAAAATTCCAAATTAAAGTTCAAATTTACATGTGTTCCAAATCAAACCATGATAATTCCAAATAAACATTTCACGAACATAAAGTTAAATTTAGCACTAATTATCAATTATAATGACTGTATATGTGTCTTAAATGGTTTTGAAGCAGTCATATACACCTTATAGTACCTCTGAAACTAAACAACGTATGATTCTCAGTTTCCATCCATGAGTCGAAGTCAAAGAACTTGAACAACTACATGTACATTTTTAATAAAAAAAATGTAAAAAAAAAATCTTTAGATGGAAAATACCTTCAATTAGAATAAAACTGAAGAAGGTCCCAAACTCGGCGATAACGTTAATTTGATCCCGTTCTCATACTTGAATTTTCACAAGATATCTTTTGGAATATGAGCTCTGATATTTTGCCTACCGACTAGGACTTGCCTATAAGTTGGTACCCTTTTTAAGATAAACTTTCAAGCGAGTATATACGGTATATGGTGGTGGCCAATTATTAGTTATTCAAATTTGGACAAAATTTATTGTATTTTAATGAAATCTTTTAGAAAAAGAGTTGAATAGTCACAAAGATGGGTGTATCTTACCTTGAATAGTCACAAAGTCGGATGTATCTTACCTTAAGTTTATGAAGGCTTTATATATCATTTGTCTATACATATGACCATCTGTCCATATACAATGTATATTAATAATATATATCACATGATTGTTTTGCTTAAAAATTCGGAACCAATAGAGCCGGCCTGGCTCAGTCGGTAGCGCGCTCGACTCTGGATCGTGAGGTCGTGAGTTCGAGTCCCACCGGCGACAGGTTGGTTTCCTGTCTTTCGGATGAGACAGTAAAAACTGGAGGTCCCGTGTCACAGTAGGTGTCGGCACGTTAAAGAACCCTCACTGCTCAATGGCTGTAAATGCCGAGCAAAGGCCAAAAATTTGAAGCCCTTCACCGGCATTTGGTGACGTCTCCATATGAGTGAAATATTCTTGAGTGGGACGTTAAACAACAATAAACAAACAAATAAACAAACGGAACCAATAAGTGCTAATACAAATGTAATTGATCGCATATCATATGTAGACTTTGTTGTAAGAACTTTGATGGGTTCAGAGTCATGCTTGGTTTCCTAATTTGACCTTTGACCAACTCTTTTTTTTATTTCAGTTTCAACTTCATTTTCATATTTTGTTTACAAATCAGTGAAATAAATGTTGTACCTAACCTTACTTATTTTCAATCTACAGCAACGAAGCAGGAGCCCTGCTCAAAGACAAGAATCTGTCCAAATTTCAAAAAGACCTCATACAGAAATTAAGCATATTCCTGGTAAGTATGGCTACGACAAACCTTGCAATGGAAATGTTTAGCTTCTGTAATTTTTTATTCACTCATCTTTGACTTATAATGCATGTTATGGTATAACTTTGTCCGTCCAGGCACATCTCACACTTAACAGGCCGCTACTTATTTTGTGCTCTGGCAGAATTCTTTGGTTGCTGTTGTTGATCATATGTCTTGTTGGTAGAATCTGAAAATTGATGAATTCATTGTGTTCAGATAAACTGAGAAAGCAATTTTAGATGATATAATGCTAAAAACTGACTGTGCAAAATCATTTTACAATTGTTTTGTTTTCTTCTTCAGAGACTAGATGAGCTGCAGAGCTATGCTTTGATCGTATCTTTCCTGGCAAGTGACTACAAGGGCTCTCAAAAAGAATTAAAGGTATATGTCAGAAGTACAGGTATATGTCAGAAGTACAGGTATATGTCAGAAGTACAGGTATATGTCAAGAAATACAGGTATATGGCAGAATACAGGTATATGGCAGAGGTACTGGTATATGTCAAGTACAGGTTCATGTCAGAAGTACAGGTTTATGTCAAAAGTACAGGTATATGACAAGAAGTACAGGTATATGGCAGAAGTACAGGTGTATGGCAGAAGTACAGGTATATGTCATAGGTACAGGTATATTTCAGAATACAGGTATATTACAGAAGTACAGGTATAATGGCAGAAGTACAAGTATATGCGGGGAGTTCAGTAGGTGGATCTTATTTGTTCACAGCTAAAACAACTACATTGTATAGGGATAATTTTCCTACAATAGGAGGAATTCTTCCTTATTCCAAATTTTGCTGCAATGTTAAATATTTATTCTCCCCATTAAACCCCTACAAATGGGCAAAGTTTCCTTTTATCTTCATTATGGAGTTACATCTCTGATGTATTGACTTGTGACCTGGCGATGGTAATCTAGTTCACTGCATTAAAGTGATCTTCATTATAAGGTAGTAACAGACATGCAGAAATGAACATGACTGATAAGAGAGACTCAGTTTCTTTTTACAAAAATAATAGCATTTTAAAGGTTCACTGAATATATATGTTAAGATTAGGGACTAAATTATCGCCAGTTACAGGTGCTCTAACTGTTTTGCAACATTTTTGTAATATAGCTCTGACAGTTTCTTGCCAATATTTCCCCAAATTTGATCAAATGTATACCTGGAAATTTTTGCCCCTGGTTATTTTCGTCTTAATTTGCCCTTAATCACTATAAGCTCATGGATGTTGTGAATATCTTGCTTCAGTTATTTAGCTTGAAAATTTTGCTGTCATTTTAAATTCGCCCTCATCTAAGGGTGAAAATGGCGAAAATATTCAGGTATGCAGTATAGATTAATGAGACCTAGAATGTATTTTATTATGGTCAACATTTGGCAATATTTGCCAGAGTTATGGGACTTTAAAAATCTTTATTGAATGATGTAAAATTAAAAACTTATTTTTGTATGTGCTACACAATTTTGCAGAGACTTGTGGGAAATGAGCGTCATATACAGGCATTGGTGTTTAAAATCCGAGATTACTACTTCACAGAGAGAATTTACCTGCTTCATTGTCTCAAAATCATTGTCAGTTCATGGCAAAATATCGGCCATCCCTACAAGGTAATCTAAAATTATTTATTGTGCGTATGAAATACAGAAATGAACAAAATGTTCCGTGACTTGCTCCTTCACCTACAAATGTAATCCTGTATGAAGGAGAGTTTTAAGTACTGTATTCGCGGAGGATTTAATTTTGCTGTATTTGCGGTGAAAGAAAATACCACAAAATTAAATACCCATGAATTTAATAATTTACACTTATAAATTGTCAGAAAGGAAATACGTAACCAATCTTGCGTGAAATTTAATACCTGTGAATAAGTTCCTTCCAGAAAAATGCAAAATTTTCCCCGGTGAAATTAAACAACTATAGATTAACATATGCCTGGTCAGGCAAGTGGAAATTTCCAATAAACGATAAAATAAAGATGATTAACAGTGTTTTTTGTTTTTTAGCTTAGCAAGACAAAATGTCTTGTGAGCTAATATCGTATATATGGTGGTGTCATCAGTGTCTTTGAACAAAGTCTTTAATTTTTGGGCTATTTCTATTGTAAAATGAGTCGTAGAGCTTTAATATTTAACAAGTGCGATTCTTATGATCAGCCTTTTCAGATGGTACCATGACCTTTGACACTATGACCTAGATAATGTCATTTGACCTACTTCTTAGTCAGAATTAAAGAGTCAATATTAACTCATTCACACCTAGAGACACATGTAGACTGGACCGAGTCATTGATTTATAGAAGAGTCCATTATTTTTCAGGGGTTGATGAGTTAAGCCCTGTGGCACTAACTGAACCGTGTCCAGTAGAGGCTTAAATGTGTCTGTACTGTTTGTCTTTAACCAGGCATAGAGAAGCAAAAGAAAGATTTAAAGTTACCCCTGAGATTGTCTTAACCAATCAATTTGACTGCAGTTTTTTAAGTGATTACATTATCTGCCAAATGTGAGCTTATTACCATATATTCAAGTAGATAACAGGGATTTTTCTGAGCCGGCCTGGCTTAGTCGGTAGTGTGCGACTCTTGATCGTGAGGTCATGAATTCAAATCCAGCCAGTGGCAGGTCGGTTTCCTGTCCTTCAGATAGGTGTCGGCACATTAAAGAACCCTCACTGCTCAGTGGCTGTAAGTGCAGAGCATAGGCTAAAATTTGAAGCCCTTCATCAGCATTTGGTGATGTCTCCATATGAGTGAAAGAATCTTGAGTGGGATGTTACACAACAATAAACAAACAAAAAAGGGATTTTCCTAGGCTGATATTGGGCCTGGTTACAGAACCCTTTCATACTGTAAAAATGGCTTGTATTTTCCCAAAATATTCAAAAATTTCCAATTTGGAATTTCAAAATAAGACATAATGTACAGTGAAACCCGTATATAGGGGCCACCCAAGGGACCAGGTTAATATTGGCCTTTATGTACAGGTGACCCTTATATACAGGTTCAATTTAATTAAGTATGCAGTGAAGGAACTTGAAAAAACTGGCTTTTATAAACAGGTAATCCTTATATAGAGGTGGCCATTATAGCAGGTTTTACTGTATTTTCAAACAGATTTCTCAAATTAGAATTTCTTTTTTATTTTAAAATGTTGTATATTTTCCAAACTTTCCGGACCTTGGACCCAGACTTTTGGAGGTAGGAAAATCTCTGGATAAAGAAATTAAATATTTATCCAAATTTGACTTCTACTAGAGGCTGTCCCCTCACGTAGTGAAAGTATCGGTGTCAATTTTATTTGCTGGTATTAATTTGTTTAATGTTTTGTTTAATTTTTTATATTTTTGCAGGATGAGTTTGAGGCATTCATGAAAAGTTCAGAAATAACTGAGGGCAATTTGCTAAATAAGGTATAACAAAAAATTGAACGTATAAGTGTTTTAAAGTACTTATGTGAAACTTACATATCTAGTGTGTTGTATTTGATTGTGTTGTTCAAAATGTTTTGACAGTGTGCCCTTCTTGAGTCATTACAACATATTCAACTCTAGTAATAAAAGCAGTCGACTCTGTAACAAGTATTTTGAAAGCAGTAGATCTATGACATTTATATTGATTTTCCAGAAACACAGAAAGTATAGATATATATGGTGTAATCTGTCTATTACGTATCTTGAGTATTCAGATATTCACTTTAATCCAATCACATGGTTCGCACTGACTTTGAAAAGTGCTTGAATATAGAGGTAGTCCTTAAAAAGTGCCAAAAAACAATAATACCTTTGAAAAGTGCTTAAATTCAATGAAAAATGCTTGATTCTATTTGTAAGTGTTTCTTCATAACTGAAGAAAAAGATAACTCTTGAAAAAAATGAAAAAATAATTTTGACCTAGAATATTTCATATGAATGAATTCTTTCTGTGGTGATGTACTGCTGGAACTCTTTAGTGTTTATTGAAAGTCTTAAGTGGAATTTGAAGATTGCCATTGAACTATGGAAGGACCTTGTTGACAGTATATTTTTCGGTCTTTGGTTTGGCTTGCAAGATCTTAATAGCTTAAACATACCTATTGAAAGTGCTTGAATAGTGCTTGAAAAACACTGTGCAGATTCCTGGAAAAGTACTTGAAAAATTCTTTTCATTGGCTGTATGAGCCATGAATCACATAATTTGGTCCCAATATATTTTACAATTTAATACTTGTAGACACCTCTATATACACATATATTCCAAGTCTTGTCCACTCTGTATTCCGCACACAAAATTTGTCTCCTAATTTGTCCCCTAATCACATACCATAAATTGGGATATTTTGGCGTTGCTAAAATTTAGCCACATTGGTCATAAAATGAAGGGTTATATTTTGGTCAGTTAAATTTTTTGGCCATTTATGTTTATATCATATTTAGATTTGCCCTACCATCAGATCTTGGTCTTGTCGCGTCAAACATTCCAGGTGTTTGAAGTATCAAAATATTAAAAAGTTCCAGTAGAAAAGTTAGAAATGATGCATCACATGGCACTTAATTAAGCTTAACGTCAACACAGTGTTATTATTTTTTTAAAAAACAAAAAAATCTTGTTTGTTGATCTATAAAACACTTAAATATTTTTTAAAAAGTACTGGTAGAAACATTGTTTAATATTTTGGATGGTTTAATTTTGGCCATTTAATAGGATGGCCAAATTGGCCTAAATTAAACAACAGCCAAAATATCCCAATTTACGGTAATTACTTAATTTGACATCCTGTATTCCTATCTATACTTGTAAATTCACCCTAATTCTATGGCCATTTAAAATGTTTAAATATTGTCATTTAAAGACATAAATGACGTTAAGTGTTTGTAGTATAAATACATCAAAAGAGATATACTGTAAATGCTTTGCAAATAAAATTGAATTTATTCTAATCGTAGTATTAGATGAAATACATGGGTCTTAAAACAATGCATATGGTGGAATGTAGCATATATCTATGCTTATTCTGTTCAACCAAAAATCTTCTATGATCCAAACTCTGTCTATTCCGAATATCTTGATTGTATTTTTTATGAAAATGACTCTGTTTTAGACTCAGTCTATTTTCACTGCAGTGGTTAAGAAGATTGTTTGAGGTCAGTTTTATTTGGGGCAGGGGTAAAAATGTTTTTGCTGAGAGATGAGGTTAGTAATCTTTGATGACTTAATATTTTTTTATATTTGCAGCTGTTAGACATGTTTAAACAGCTGACAGAGGATTTCTTCCCCTCATGGCAAACAAACAGTGTCTTGATGGTAAGATATGACATACTACAGGGAAACATGTTTTGAGAGACCATCCTTTCTGCCACTAAATTATGGTCTATCAAGACAGGTGGTCTGCCATAAGAGTTTTTTTTTGACAGAATTATTTAACTGGATGGTTTTTGAAATGTGGTCTCAAAAGACAGGTGGTCTTTCATGACAATGGTCTCTCCAGACAGGTTTTACTGCACTGTACCATTGAATGAAGTCAATCTGATCTTGATACAGACAGAGCAGAGAGATGGACTTACAAATCTCCATCATCTCAATGTTTTGATCAGTGTTATGTAAATGTTTGAATGCAACTTGAGCATAACTTTTAACAGCAATTAAAAGTATTCATACTGTAGAATCAGAAATATTTTGTGGGGTTAAAATTTTGTTGTTTTACAAATTAAACAAATTTGTTGACATTAAATTCCATTGAAATAGAAAAAAGAACTTGTTTGTAATAGAACCCACTTGTATTATTATTTCCAGGTATAATCTATGTAAACTTTTGCCATTGGTTTGAATTTTCGTTGATAAATGAAAACGACAAATATTGAAACTAAAACCAAATGCAAACTTTCCGTTTCTACAGTATATAAAACATTGAATTTCATAAAATTCAACAATCTCACGGTCATTAAAAATTTATATCTTAAAAGTTTCCAAGATAAACCAACTCCTGTAAATGTGGAAATTTATGCGCAGTGTTAATTTACACTAAAAGTGCGATGAAGAGATTTTTGTGTAGAGTATCCCTCGTGTACCAGTCCAACAGTTGTGCCAAAAAATATCATTTAAAATAGGACTACACATAGTAAGGTTGCTGGCATCACATAAAAAATTAATCACGCTTAGTTAATGACCCAGGGAAATATCCATGTTCACAGGTTTAGCCACCAATCAGTTAAACAGTAACATAAATATTTTGTTAAAGTTTTATATTTACATATCCCGCAGTTAGTCTCCCATAGACTCGGTGTTAATCTAGATGGTGTTCATATCAGCTATAAATGGAGTTCCTTATATGACGTCACACAATAATGTAACACTCATTTATAACATGACGTCACACGAAGATATTTCCTTCTGAAAATCTCTATACTCTACTGTTCTACCTTGGACTTTGCTGTTCCATCATAATGAGACCAATCACGTGTACATCAATTCAGTTGCTTTGTTTTTCAATTAGAGAACTATGATATGTAGATATAACGAATGAACGCTTGTCAGAGTGCATTTATTGTCAATATGGATGCCACTTGGGTGACGGATAAATAGAATGGTGGCCTACCGGGCGACATCTATATTGACAATAAATGCACTCTGAAAAGCGTTCATTCGTTAAGTATTTGCTCATCACTCACATTATAATGGTTTTACAGGTAGGGGCATGCACTGATATATAAGAGTGCTTATTTCTTTTTCGTCCAACTTAACAAAACAATGACGATGATGTGATATTTTTTCTTTTGTTTCAGACGGAAAGACAAGCGTATGTATGGGCTCATCAAAACTTAAGAGAACAGGTAAAATTGAACCATTTTTGGTACAGTAATTTGTAGATGATGTCAAATTTCCTTGATCACTTAGGGCTATTCCAGAAAAAAGTGTCTCCTGGGGGCAGAACGCCCATAAAATTTAGGGGTACCACCAAGGAATTTTTAATTAAAAACTAACCCCCCCCCCACCAACTACTTTACATTTTGGGTAAACCCCCCACCAACAACTTTAAATTAAAATTAAGTTGTTTTTCCATATATTATAATGGATAAGTTTAAATTCTATATAGTTTTAGCCTTTTATTGCAATACAGTGGTCAAAATAATGCATGTTAGTGGTGTACATGTAACAGTACATTGATACAACAATATATATTGTGATTTTATTTCTGATAATATGGCATCTTTATTACCTTTTCTTGTTCCGATGCCATTTCCTGATTTTGGTTTCACTTTCACTTTGAAGACTATCAACACATAGACAGTCAAAAAAGTAAAACCAAACAACATTGCAGCATACATTGGCAAAAGTAAACTTCATACTTTGTCCTGAACATCAAATTTATATCGCAATGTTCCAAAGAATTTATGTGGTGGTGGTGGGGGGGGGGTAAATAGTGAAAAAGTCATGGAAATGGTAGTGTCGTACATTTTGATAGAGAAGTGATGGTAACGGTAGTGTCGTACATTTTGATAGAGAAGTCATGATAATGGTAGTGTCGTACATTTTGATGGAGAAGTGATGGTAATGGTAGTGTCGTACATTTTGATGGAGAAGTGATGGTAATGGTAGTGTCGTACATTTTGATAGAGAAGTGATGGTAATGGTAGTGTCGTACATTTTGATAGAGAAGTGATGGTAATGGTAGTGTCGTACATTTTGATGGAGAAGTGATGGTAATGGTAGTGTCATACATTTTGATAGAGAAGTGATGGTAATGGTAGTGTCGTACATTTTGATGGAGAAGTGATGGTAATGGTAGTGTCGTACATTTTGATGGAGAAGTGATGGTAATGGTAGTGTCGTACATTTTGATGGAGAAGTGATGGTAATGGTAGTGTCGTGCATTTTGATGGAGAAGTGATGGTAATGGTAGTGTCTTACATTTTGATGGAGAAGTGATGGTAATGGTAGTGTCTTACATTTTGATGGAGAAGTGATGGTAATGGTAGTGTCGTACATTTTGATGGAGAAGTGATATTTTTGAGTATCATAATAATCAAGTGACAGAATTTTCGTTAATTGATTTGGACACTGGTACTGGATTAATTGACAGAACTAAATGACTGAGCTAAATCAGGTCATCAATCAGATAACTTGACCCAAGTTTCAGGTCGCTGTTACACACTTCTAGATTGGCTTTGATAAATATTTAGAGGTTATTTTGAACATTGTTATACATATCTTAAATAAAATACATGTAATATTTATCATACAGCCACTTGCCAAAAGTTTATAGACATTTTCATTTTTTACTATTTATTTCATCTAAGACTATATTTTTTCAAAAAAATATTGTGAAGCCAGTTGTTATCGCATTTCAACAGGATTTTCATTGTTAAACAAAGAATTGGATATAGTTTCATATTTTTATTTTAATTTTCTAATTAGAAATTTAAAAATTCATCAATTTAAACAGAACGTTTAATTTTTGTGATGAATATTCCTTCTTTGTGTAAGTGAAATTGTGATGTCTAATTTTGACTTTTTGTTTAAATTGTCAAATTTTTGAAATTACAAATTTGAAAACTACATCCAAAAATTGAATGAAACTAATAAACATTCTCTGTTTAACAGTGAAAATTCTATTCAAATGCGATAAGAAATGGCTTCACAATATTTGTTTTGAAAAATGTGGTTTTTTTTATGAAATAAATAGTAAAAAATGATAATGTCTATAAACTTTTGACAAGTGGCAGTACGTACACTATTTCTATGTCTTTGTTCAGTGTGAGGTGCTGGAGATGCTAATGATCTACTCAAAAGATTTTGACGTGTCTGTGGATACCTTTGCAAGTCTCATGGAAATGTTCAAGGTAAGGAGAGTGGAAAGATATCGTTGTTATCTAGACCTCATCTCGTCTATGAAGTATTAGTAATTTTTTTCTTGTCCATATTTACCTGTGCTTGTGCCTCTCCTTTCTGTATAAGATTTACAAGGAGATTTTGACTGTACGATGTGAATACATGTGAGGAAGCATATTTACATAGAAATTCTACAACAAGTGTTAGTTGATTATCGTGTTTATATAACTCCAGGACCCAGTTGCACAATAGATTGTTAAATTTAACGAGACGTTAACCAATGTTAAACCATTGGGCTAACTGTAGATTAACTTTAACAATGTGTTGTGCAACCGGGTCCAGTTAGATAATTTTCAAAATTTTGAAATGACACAAAGTTTACAGAGAGTTAGATGAACATGATAATCAACTTACAACTTGGGTTGTTGAATCTATTTCTACCACAGGGGGTTAATAGACCCTTTTTGGGACTGGGTCCTGTACCCTTCCAATTGGGAATTTAACGTTTCAGAGTGGGAAAAACTAACTCTTATCATTCAATAGGACACAAGTGAGAAGCACAAAACTTGTGATGCATTTACTTTCTCTTTTTTAACTGACAACATGGTTTTCATCTGAAGACTTCAAAGTGCAGTTCATATATGTACTAAATTCTCTTTTATATTCTTTAATACCGAATGTGAATGACACGGTGAACATTATTGGGAAATGTTTGCTCAGAATTGGGGAAAAATAGTAGATTTTGCAGTGGGAATGTGTCCTTTTATAGGACCTGCATGTTGATGATATTAATCATTGTACCATAATTGGAAACTTGTGTAGTATGGAAGATTAGCCTACATCACATCTAGACACCATTGGGTTTGGACATTTATTATTACATCAAAACCTGTACCTCGCTTCAATCACAGTTTCTCCAATTACATCAATATGTAGGTAGGAAACCCGGTATTGTTAGAGACTTCAGTAACGGATCCACTTTCCCTGCAATTACTTTTATCGTCAGCTTTGCCCGGTGACAACTGGCCTAATGCAACGTCATGTACAAATATTTTCATTACAGTATTAGTGCGGGCTCAGCCAATGAAATTTATTCAGCCCTGTTGGTTATTTGTATATGTTTTACTAACAGCAGCTTTTTTTGTACAACCACTTGAGAGTGGTATAATTAACACAACTTATGGTTGAAAAAGATATTGCTGAAATATCTCGTATTTAATGAACATGGATTTAAATTATTTAAAAAACAAAAAACAACAAAATGCCCCCTGAAATTTGCTCCTGCCTTCACATTTGGGAAACTTTCAGTATATCAAAATTTATACTAAATATACTGATTATATGCTCTTTATAAACAGTCAGATTTTCTTTAGTCATTTGGGCTAGCCTAGCTATTCAACACGTAGGTGAGACCATATTTAAGTTTGGCCTTTACTTTGAAGCAGTTGTTGACGTTCTGAATTCTGAAGTGATGAGGCTTCTTTGTCTTGATTGGTTAAATGTTTATAGAATTGATTAGACGAATATTAGGCAGTGATTTATATCCTTTTCAATACAGAAAAATGGATTTGGAAGAAGACAATGCTACAAACATGTGATCGATGATTCCATGGAATTCCTTGTTAAAAAGATCGGGTATGTTCATCACTGTTGTCATTATTTAATTAGAATATCAAAATTGTTGCTCCCTAACTTCTCGGGAAATATAGTTCCTTATTAAACAGTAAATATCTTACATATTGTTAGATTGATGTATAACCTATCCGGAACATTTTTCAAAGTCAGCTACCTACCGTAATTTGTACTAATTTGATATTTTTTATAATGTTAAATTATATGAAAATCAGTTACAAATGTTTTTTTTATGTTGATATCTGACATTGGAAAAGTTTTGTTCTGCAAGCTGTCTCTTACTTCTCACAGGTATCTGGAAGTCTTGATATTGATGTGTTCCCTAGATATGGAGATGTTTTATCAGTGCATCCAGGCAGGAAAGTAAGAATACTTACTATTGTTATCAATGTTCCAGCTAGAGGGTTTTAACTTTATGTCCCATCCTGCCCTTTTAACAAGTTCCCCTATCTGCCCGGTCCCATATTTGGACTCACTACAGGAAAAAAAAATTCCACCTGACTAGTGAGTATGGGAATTGGTTGGCTCACACTCCACATTTTACATTACCTTATTCATACATGTGTACACACACATACACACAAAATACATTCACACATTCTTACAGACATTACATGAAAAAATCAAGATAAATGATAATCAAATGACACACATGTCTCATTCTTAATTTGTAACACTAAACATCTCATGAATGTTAAGCATAGTCATAGAAGTCTGCCTATACACATACAGTACACTTTATTTATTAACTCATCACCCCCTGTGGTCACATTTAGACTCACCCAGATCAATAAATAGTATGGTCTACTGTCATAATTTAGGAGTAAACAAGTTCATATTGCATGTACAATTATTTTAAAATTTTGTTTCTAAATCATGCGCCCCATAATTCTGACAGTGGACTTAACCATTCTTTGAAATGGGCAGGTCCAAATGTGATTTCAGGGGCTGATGAGTTAATACACTGTACATTTGATGAAGGATTGTGGAGCTAAAGGAAGTTACACAAAAAGCCTATTAGGATCTGAATTCATGACAAAAAGAATTTGTTTCAATATTTTGCTTCTAAAATACCTGTATGACAAATTGTAGAAAAGAAGTTCTGATACATGTATATGCCCACGCCTCTTTTAAGAATATGATGCAAGTGCCATTTTTATTGACACAAAAAAGTTCCTTTACATGGGATAACCCTGTCCTTCAAAATATCTAGCTGGAACACTGGTTATGTTTTACATTCTTGGTAGTATTAGGGTTATTTTTTAATGGATTGTATCCTAAAAAGGCAATATTGGAATTAATATCATAATAGTCAGATTTTCATAGTAAAAATTTAAATAAAATTTTATCAAATTCTGTGAACAACCACTTCTAATTACTGAATGAAGAAAGCAGAATCTTGATTCTCATTTTCTGAATGAATGCAAGGCAGAAAAAATGATACAACAGATGCCATTTTCTGTCAGATTTCTGAAATCTGGTGTAAAAAAAAATGGCTCAACACATCTTCATGAATCTGTCCACATTTCTGAAACTAAGTTCGATCTCTGACGTACACATATCTGGGGCTCATTTTACCAAAGGTCCTAAGTCTTTGTCCTAATTGTCATGGGACTGACCAATCAGCGATGCATTGCCACGGTAGTTAGGACCAAAAACTTAGGATTTAGGACTTAGGACCTTTCGTAAAATGGGTCCCTGGTATGAGGAGAAAATGTGATGGTTGAGAAGTTTGGAGAAAAAAAATGCTATTTGAGTGTCTGACAACAACTTCCTATTTTTTACAGTAAATCACTTGGTAAAATCTGACAAGTGTGTATGGTGGTGCTTTGTTTTAGTGTGTATCTGTATGTGTAGTGGTGGGGAGGAGGGCTTTATATGTGTGTTTGTGACTGTATGTGTGTGGTTTGTGTGTGTGTGGATTTGTGTTTGTGTATGGGTTTGAGGGGGGGGTCTTTGTGTGTGTGGTGTGTGTATTTGTGTATGTGTGTGGTTTATGTGTGGGGTGGTTTGTGTGGGTTGGGGGTGCTTTGTGTGTGGTGTGTGGGTTGGGGGTGCTTTGTGTGTGGTGTGTGTGTTTGTGACTGTATGTGTGTGGTTTGTGTGTTTGGGGATTTGTGTTTGTGTATGGGTTTGAGGGGGGGGCTTTGTGTGTGTGGTGTGTATATTTGTGTATTTGTGGGGGGTTTTGTGTGTGGGTTGGGGGTGCTTTGTGTTTGGTGTGTGTGTTTGTGACTGTGTATGTGTGTTTGGGGATTTGTGTTTGTGTGTGGGTTTGGGGGGGCTTTGTGTGTGGTGTGTGTGTTTGTGATTCTGTGTTTGTTTTTGTTTAGATGCTAAAAAGATCAAACATGTATGTACCTGAAAGTATTGTGTATTTACATGTAAATCTCGTATTCACATTATTGCATCACCCACAGTACATATTTGGTGTATTTTGTCATGTTTGTACATTTGACCTGTTTTCTTTACAGTTGTACTAACCATGCTGTTCTAAAGGACGTACAGTCGTATGAGGTATGTTATAGGGTGTATTGAGGGCTTATATTACTGAATAGGGACAACCCATCAGTGGCCCTCTGCCTGTAGTGAATACTTGTTAAATAAACAAAGTATTCAATTATTTAACCGAGTGCTTTGAGCATCAGGCTTTCAACAGCACTATCTCTCGTTTCAGGGGCCTCTGTTGCCGAGTGGTAAGAGCTTTGCACTTTGAATCATGAAGTCTGCCACTGTGGTCTCTTCCCAGGTACATCGTAACTGGGTTCTCTCTTTCAACATTAAAAACTGGCTGCCACCATAACTGAAAAGTTGTTG
Organism: Atrina japonica; assembly: GCA_030159075.1. Taxonomy (NCBI): domain Eukaryota; kingdom Metazoa; phylum Mollusca; class Bivalvia; order Pterioida; family Pinnidae; genus Atrina; species Atrina japonica. The sequence continues at coordinate 1,166,529 of BROG01000149.1, forward strand.
AGTGTGCCGTAAAACACCATTTAAATAAACGAACAAAAATCTCTCGCTGCTTTATGTCAGTTAGGGTTTGAGTATGACTTTGTCATAGTTTTATTATTCCAGATAGTTTCCCTGTCAGACTTTCGGAAGTTTCACTGGGAAACTGTCTGGAATAATCCACTTACAATGTTTTGCTGTACATAATATTTGCCTTTAAACCTTAAAAAACAAACAAAAATAACAACCTGTGTTTAACACATTTTAGTTGACGTTTGGTTTTGATTCATGTATTCAAGAGTTTTGCTTTCATTTTAAAATTTCCCCATTTATGGACTGCAAAAAGGAAAAATGTTCATGCTTTTTTTTTCTTCAACTTATTGAAAATTATGATGGGAAATTTTTCCTTCGAATACTGGAGACGGATTTTCATGTCTTTTTCAAGTAATTGAAAATACTTTCACTCCTTATGTAATTAAAGAAAAATTACCTCTGAGGATAGTTTTAAAGAACGACAAGTAACGATAAATTTATTGTATGGTGTAACATTTCAACATCATACTTCTGAATTGTTTTATATTGGGTACATATGTACCCAATGATCATTTCCTCAAAATGGGTCACATACTGTATAACTGGTTATTTTCACCGTGTTACGACATATTCACTCCATCTTAATCGGTAAACATCAATAAACATTTGTGCTGGAGCTTTGTATCGTGCAGACTTACTATGTAACTAATATACATATTGTCGTCTTTCACTTGATAAAGGCCAAGTGGCCGAAAATTTGTGAATTTTGAGTGTTTTACTGTTTTTTTTGTAAAACTCCATCTTATATTTGCCATAAATCCCAACATCTCATAGAGGACAAGTACAGGCTTTAATTGTTTAGCTTGTAAATTTTGTTTTATTTTAAATTTGACCTTTCATCTGAGGATAAATTTGGCAAAAACGGGAGCGAAAATTAAAGGGGAGTGAAGATATACAGGTATACACTAATACGGCCATTTTTGTAAGAAGACAAATTATTTGAAATTATTTTCTTTAGATGTATTCTCATGACATGATATATATATATTCATATTTTTTCTCCTGAAGTTGTGTCTTTCTGTTGCTTAGAAACTGGATAAAATAATGCAGACATTTGGAGCGGAGGAATCCCATGGTCCTTTGCTGCTGTTGTGGTCAGCTGTTAGAATGGTGTACAGCGACAACTCGGACATGATGATAACGAAAAAGATGGGCAACCGAGCTCTGCAGTTGAATGTTTATCAGTATTTGTATAATTTGCTGAAGTCCGAGCCATTCCAGGATACTACTGCTGTATGTCTTAGAGTCTTTCAATTTGATACAAGAAATCTCTCAAAATTCTTCAGTGATTCTTACCAGAAAGGAGTCCAATCATTAAAAGCTCATTATGTGAGATAGAATATATGAATTGATAGATTGGGTATTCTGAGTTACGATTTAATCGACGCAAGTTACCTATTTTTTTAAGGTCACCAAAGTTTTGTGATTTACTTGGAAGTCTTCCATCCATTGACATACAGATTTAAAATTCCTCTCAGAATCTAGTATACCAGTTCTTGTCATATTTGTTGTATATAATTTCTAGTGGTCAAGAAAGAAAAAAAGTAAATTTCACCTCAGCACTTTTCTAAATAGACCAATAAGTCCATTTTGACCTCATGTTCTATTTTATACTATTATTCCAATAAATGTGAAAAAAATTGCTCTTTAGATGATAACCTTTATGCATTGAATTCAATGTTGACCTTTATATGTGAATTCCAATCATGTCTTCAGGGGTTGGACGACATTTTGGTTTTGTTCTGGATTTCTGTCTGTCAGGTGTTTCTGCCTGTCACAAAATTGTCTAATTCTTGCTCGGAATGCATGCAAACTTTAATATGTAATTGTTCATGACCTAAAGAAGTGTGATGACCTTTACTATCCACAACACTTTCGAACCACCCTGGTAACAACATGATAGTAAACCCAAAACAAAACAGTGAAACGACTCCGAAAACCTGGTCATGTCAAGGTCACAGTGCACAGAGAGGGGAGACATAATTTTGTTACAATAACAACATCTAGTTCTGTTTGTTTCTGTGATAGCCCTCTGTGTATATACACTATAGTTGCTTTTATTTGTGGGCGAGTTAATTTCACTATATTCATGGTCAAAGAAAATACACTGTACTGCGAAATTAGATACCTATGAATATAAAATGTAGCCAATCCAACTTATAGAGGTTATCTCCTATCAAAATTTATTCATATATAACCAGACATCATCGTATACACGAATCACAAAATAATCATAAGCTTAACTTCAAAACAATATACAATGCATTCATGAATCAGTCATACCACAAATTTAGCTTAAACTGTGCAAACCATGCAAGCTGATTCAAATTTTGGGGTGTGGAGTACCTGCCTTACTCCCTACGAGAATAGTGCAGTGCATGAGATCATAAATTGAATGGAAAACAAGAGTGATAACACGTATCACACCTCTGTATTGGATAACAGCCTTGTGTGAAATTAAATACCTGTAAATAAAGTCCTTTCAGAAAGACATGAATTTTTTTTCCTGTTAAATTAAACAACTATAAGTATATTTTTCAGTTTGTGTCAGTTATGGTTCACTATACATTGTAGTTTGTTTCAATTTATGTCTGTCATGACCCACTCTACTTTTTATATTTATTTCAGTTTGTGTCTGCAGTGGCCCACTATACTTTATACACTATTCTGGTGGTCATATTATCAATTTTTGATGAACAGACTTTAGGCAGAAACGAAGAAATACAGGTAATAGTGTAAAATGATTGGAGTGCCCATATTACCAGGTGCTTGGGTTGTATTCAAGTCAGTTCTGGTTTGACATTTTATACAAGTCTGTGACTGTTACAATGATGGAGTCCATAGACCGTTTGGTACTGGAAATGAAGATAATGATTGTTGTGTATTAGAAGTCATTTTAGGTAGAAAACATTGGACAATCCTCACTTAATTGACGCTTCCTTCCTGTACCCCCAGCAATTGAGAGGCCTCCAGTCTACTGTGTGTGCCAGCACAGTAATCGGAATATTAATTTTTAACACATTTTTGAGGTCTTTTCAGACTTTGTCATTTTCATTCATTTTTGCATGATTTCCCCTTGCATCCACTATGATGCATTTTTTTAATGTGTTTTACTTGTATATAGGTGAAGAAATGTTTTTGTGAAAAGAATTTTGCTGAAATGTAGTTTTTAGATATTTTTATACATTTCTTAAAACTGCAACATTTTTTCTTGGCCAGATCGGCCTACATGTACATATTCTTCTTGGTCTTCTTTCCACATTTGTAGATGGTTCTCAGGTGAGCGATTGAGGCCCTCTTGTTTTTAAGTTTACATCAAACAAACCATTAAATTATCAATAAAATTGCTTCTATAAATCCGAAAATTTTCACGGGATTTTATATTTGTGATAAACAATTTTAAATTTATTCGCAAGATATTTTTCGCGATATTGAACATTTTGTCATACCATAATCATACTTCATTGCGCGATAATTTTTTTTCAGTGAAAGACAGCTCTTACAAATTATGCATTGATAAAATTCTCACAAATAAAACCGGATTTACAGTATTTTGTTTTTAGAAGGTAAAAATCATATTCAGTTCTGATTTCAATACAAAGGACGCCAGTTTTATGAAATGTGTACTAAAAATCACTTTCAAAAGTTGCTGGGACACACAGCAGGTCTTTGTCTGAGTCATATCAGAGATTCATTTACCGCATCAACTCTTTTGGACAAAATTGGACTCTCCCAAATAGATAAATACGGTAATATTGAACTTATCTTAAAGTTTGGATTCTAACCCATACACATCTGAATTCTGACAGATGACTTTACCATTCATTGAAAGGGGTGTGACTACAGGTGTCGGTGAGAAGAAGGTTTTCCTTACCTAGGTGCACATCTTAAGATCTGAAAGTCGCATTTCTTTTGAATGAGACTTAAAACCAAGGTTCTGCGTTATTACAGGCATGGCACTTTAACTATCAACCCCAGAAAAACAATGAACTGCTCTGTTAAACAGTGACTTAGACCAGTCCAAATGTGTCTTTAGGGATGAATGGGTTAAATAACCCTCAATGTAATGGCATATATCCATAGCAACAGTCAGATTTTGTGTTACTTCACCTTTAGTGGGTCAAATCTCCATATAATAGGAAATGATTTTGGTGGTGGTGCGTAAAGAAAAAAAGCAATAATAACAGAAACAATGATAGTAAATATGATAGATATTAAAAAAAGAAGAATACAGTATAATCTGTGTTTGATATAGATAATTTCATATACAGTCAAATCTCCTTCTCTCGATATTCACAGGATCATCCTTTTAACTTCAAGATATCAAGAGTTTGAGATAACCAAAATTTTAATTAAAAAAGATTTAAATGATCTATCCATAAAAATTAAGACTGATTGTTCAACTTTGACAAAACCGGAATTTCGGGTCATCTGATTTCAACATAATGGGATTCCATTGTATCTGTTATACTATAAATCCGGAAGTATTTTTGCGAGACTTTATTTTCGTGATACACAAGTTCTAAGTTTATTTGTTAGACAATATTATTGCAATTTGGAATGCCCATTTCTTCAAACTATTATATCATACCTCATTTCGCAGTAATAATTTTATTTTTGCGAGTTAGGACCCTCCTGAAATTAAGTGTAAGTAAAATTCTTGTGAATAAAATAGGATTGACAGTAATAACTATTGACATTCCTTGCAGGTGCTCAATAGAATATTATGCCAGCTGCTGAAACAAATGTCGGTGTCAGAAGATTTCTGGGAGAAGGTAGGTGGTATGAATCTTCAGCTACTGAGGTGAAGGGGTCATTTGATATGTACATCTCTCACATTTACTTAGCATTTAGGTGTGTGGTCCAATGGAACTTGAGCTGATTTTGAAAGGAACACTGGCAGTTTACTTTCAGAAGCGGAAGGGCGATGGTTTTTTCCCAGATGCATTTTTACTACTACATTTTACTACTTAGATTGATACACAATGAAAAAAAAGAGATATACACAGACATTTTGGCCATTATTCTATTGCAGATGATTATCTCAACGTTAGTTTTTATATATCCATACCACTCTTGATCTGACCTTATTTTCACAAGATATTCTTATGCTTGTGTAAAGCTCATATACAGACAGAAACGACGTCTTCAACAAAAATCAAAATTTTATCAATAGCAGAAAGCGTTGATGTATATAAGTGAAATTAGGGATAGATTGTTTTGCTATATCGTGACTTTAGGCTCAGATTATGTTGATGAAAAATTATTTCTTTAACAATGAACATTATGTAAACTGTCTTTTTCACCCTGTACAGTTATTTATGTAGCAGTGGTTAAATGGCGTTCCTACTAGCTTGGCTAGTGGGGTTACCCCTTTAGCTCAATTGGTAGGGCACCAGATTTATAATCCAGGGGCCCTAGGTTCGATTCCCAGCAGAGACAGTTAAATGTCTCTGTGACATTTGGCCCCACGTTGGGCACCATTTGTGCCGGGGTTTCCACTTTACTTAAAACAAATCAGCAAAGTCGTAGGTTGTACTATTGTGATTACAATTTATTTTACGTATAAGCTTATGCTCTATAGGAAAAAACCTGTGGATAAAAATAAAGAGAGTTATCAATATATCAATATAGAAAACGCACAAAACACACATGTATGAAATACATGTACCTGGTGACATTTATATTAATTAATACAGTCTTGGCAGAGTATATCTTCATGTACCAAGGTAATAGCCCTAAATTGGATTGCTTACATTCTATACTACAAGCCCTAAAATTTGTTTTACACTATTGTCTTACATCATTTTTCACTATGAAAAAATTTACTCTACCTCTTCCCAGTGTCATGTTTGGTTTAAATTTAAGTAGGTTCCATAAATGCTCATGTTTAATTTGGAAATGAGTTTTAATGCACGACAGACAATAGATAATATTTAAAGTCAGTGCGGAAGATACAACATATAAAATTTAGGATGTTAATTTTGAATTTATTTAGAGGTTGGAAATTGAAGTTTTTTGTTTTTGTTTTTAGATCTACATTAATTTGATTAATTTTCATTTCATATCTGTTATAGATAAATAACAATCCATTTCAGTACTTTGATTTATTTATTTTGTTCATTGCATTGTAAATTTTGTGACTGGTAACACTTTGTATGTTTTGTACAATATTTCATTTTCATTTTTTTCTCCAGGGACTGGATTCTGGCCTGGGGTCGATATACCACTCGGCTCTCGAGAAATTTCCTCTGGTGTTTCACACTTTCATTCAGTTCAGTACAGCACTGGCTGAATCTAGTCCAGAGAGTGCAGAAAGGGTAAGCTGATCTGTTTCCATGACTTTTAGATGTGTATTTCTTCATGACATGACAGTAATTTTATCTTGACCAGAGCAGGTCACTCAAATGAAAGTTTCTTTTTATAAGTAAAATGATGTTGGCAGTTTGAACTCCTTAGCAGACGATAAGCTGGCAAGTTTATTCTTCAATTTTTGCTCACCTCTACGAAGTTTAGGGGGATTATGCTAAAATCAAACACACATCACATTTTATATTGCAGATTGTTGAAATCTGGAAACGCTTGCCAAGATACACAGAATATTTGGACCGTAACAGTTCCTCGGATATTGTATCAATCCGTGACAATACACAGTGGAAACTGGCTAAAAATAAAGTTCCATATCCAGGAAGTAAGTGAAATTACCAGAATGTATTTTTAGTTATGGTAAATACATTGTTAGCCAAGGGAAAGTTTCGGTTGGTAAAGATTTTCAGTAGGTGAGAGTATCCATTACCTCTCTGCATGGAATGTTTTCCTTGAGATACCATTGTTCGTGCACATCGGCACTTGAGTTCTTTTTATACTAAGTATATACAGTAGAACTTTGATGACTCGAAGTTCAAGAGCATTGCGCTTTAAATCACAAGGCCTCTCACCTCTGGTTCGAATCCCGCTGGGGTTATTTCGAATTAAGTGGGAAAGTTTGCCAGTTTTCTTGCGGAAGGTCGGTGGTCTTTACCCGGGTAACCGGGGTTTCTCCTCCACCAATAAAAACTGGACGCCATCATATGACTGAAAAATTGTTGAGTATGGCGTAAAACAAAAAATCAAAATCAAAATCAAATTGAAGTTCAAGGGACCACATAGAAAACTTCGAAACATCGGGAATTCGACTCATAGATGGTAACCAAGTATAATATTTTTTAGTTTCAGAGTTTCTATAAGGTGTATATGACTGCTTTAAAGCCATTTAAGACATATACGATCATTATAATTAATAATTAGTGCTAAATTTAATTTAATTTTTGTGAAATTAAAACATTGAAAGTTTATGAGAAGGAGAATAATTATCGTGGGGTGACTTCGTACACATATAAAATTTGTCTTCAAATTGTAGGAAGGGATATATATTTGTTGTTTTTAAAGAAATGGGCCCAAAAATTTATTCGAAACAATAATAATTGACTCATAAAAGTTCGAATTATAAAATGTCTATAAGTAGTGTTGAATAACAAAATTATTCAGGACTTTGTCAATAGTTCGAAACATTGAGATATTGGACTCATTGAAGTTCTACTCGTCAAAGTTCTACTGTATATAAACAAAGCAAGCCTAAATATGTGATTATCAACATACATTTATCCATTAAAGATCGTAAGATTTGCTTTGTTTAGTTATCATCTGAAAATAGCGAAAATACAAAAAAATATATTAGGGGTGGGACGGTTCAGGATTTTTTTGGTTCAGTTCGGTTTTTTCTGTTTCGGTTCATCTACATGTCTAACAACTGACTTGTGGACCCCCAAGTGCAACCACAGAAGTATAAACACATTCTAGAACGAATGTCAGTCGAAATAGCACATATTTTAAACCCAAATATGAGACCCTGTGGTACTATACAGCAGTATGTGGGTTCTAGTTCATATCTCTAGCCTACCTTACACTACATGTATATTGTGAAAGATAAATCTGTGCATGGCACAGTAGCATTTCTAACAAGCTACTGATCCATGATACAGAAATACATTGTATTTTGCTTATATGGAACACTTGCGTTTAAAATATTCTCTCAATTTACATTGTAAGAGAAATATGTTGTATTGCTATGTTTAATTCACTAACAAATTTTACTCTTGACATCTTGTTTAATCCTTACTTCTTTGGAATTACATTTTGGAAAAAAAACATTTATGAGAGGGTATAGTCTATAGAATACCACAGACTGCGGTTAACGGATCAACTATGAAAAACTTGGCCTTTCTGCAGTAGAGTAATTCCGTAGGTGTGTAGACACTACAGAGTAAACGCTGCATGTCAAATTGTCATGTTTATTATTTGAAAGACTTGCCTTGCCATATTTGTCATCAGCACCTGGTGTCAGTTGGAAATAATCTCACACGAGAGTAACTCGAATTACTCAAGCCCTTTCTGTTCCCGATCCCCCTTCTTTCAAGAATGAAGTGATCGTTGTGAGCGAGACATAACAACTGTTTAACAACACGGAAGAATAACTTTATATTTGCCACCATTTGCAAATTGTACTGATAGCACTAAACACCTAACAGACACAATGTTACGAAATAGCTGCAAGTTATTTAGAGGCTGGATATATTATCACATCTACATTCAAATTATATCTGTATTTATCATTTATAGATTATTTCATATTCTGATAAATAATATTGGTTTTTTTTTTTATTAGAAGTATTGGTGTCTGCTTCAAGTAAATGTCATTCCGTTTGGGTTATTAGAAGGAACTTATTGAATAATAATTTTTTAACCGAACCGAACCGAAATGCGGAATATAAGAATGAGAACCCCTAAAATATATGGTGTACAGGAGCCGTAGATGTGTGATTATTGATGTGCGTGAAAATAGATGGCCAGATGATATATATTTTATATTGTAGCAATTCATGTTAATCAATTACAGATATTCTTTGTTTAACAAAAAGTTAAACGGAGTATAAAATCTGCCAAGGATTTCAGTGTGCGTCAATATAATGTCAGTTTATTCACACACATTTAAGTCGACCATTTTAACACTTAGATGACTTCATCATACACACACTCATTTTTGCATATTTTTTAAATCGCCCAGCTCAACCATATTTGTTATGTATTGAATTTTCACCAGGTCCCATTCCGAATTAACATTAAACAATTTCACTCACGAAATAAAATTGATTTACAACAAGTTACACAGTTATCTCCTCCTTCATCCTTCATTTCATTTGAATGTATTTCAGTTTTTGCATATTATCTTTGATTATGTAATGGTTGCTCTTCGTTTCCATTTTGTAGAAGATTTCAAGATTGACGCAGGGACATGTGGGCAAATTATAGGTAAGTGGAATGGGTATCCGTTGATTTTAATGTTCATGAGATGTAAGTCAGTGTTGTATCTGTGTAGTATGTCTATATTTTAACTAAATGTTAATTTTTGGAATTCTTTAAATGTTAATAAGTTAAATTTGTGGTGTTTTTGTAAGGTAAGAGGCTTCATACTTCTTTGAAATTTATTTTTGGGTTTTGGGTTTTACAAAATATGAGGGGGAAAAGGCTGACATACCAAACGAGATGTGTTTGTGAACCACAAATGCCCCCAGTCTCAACAAAACATTAAACTTGATATGTAAGTGAGGTGGAAATATGGACATTTATGAGACATATTTTCAAACAATAGGTAGCCAAGGGCGGAGTCCTTTCAGGCAGTGGATGTGAAAAAAAAATGGCTTTGCATAATACATACAGTCATTGTTTATAGGTAGACAAGGGGATAGTCTGTTATACATGACTTGTGTTATGTACATATTTTCATTGTTTATAGGTAGACAAGGGGATAGTCCTGTTATACAGTGGGATGTGATATCTAATGACTTTGTTATGTACATATTTTCATTGTTCATAGGTAGACAAGGGGATAGTCCTGTTATACAGTGGGATGTGTTGTCTAATGACTTTGTTATGTACATATTTTCATTGTTTATAGGTAGACAAGGGGATAGTCCTGTTATACAGTGGGATGTGCTATCTAATGGCTTTGATATGTACATATTTTCATTGTTTATAGGTAGACAAGGGGATAGTCCTGTTATACAGTGGGATGTGCTATCTAATGGCTTTGTTATGTACATATTTTCATTGTTTATAGGTAGACAAGGGGATAGTCCTGTTATACAGTGGGATGTGATATCTAATGGCTTTGATATCTACATATTTTCATTGTTTATAGGTAGACAAGGGGATAGTCCTGTTATACAGTGGGATGTGATATCTAATGGCTTTGATATCTACATATTTTCATTGTTTATAGGTAGACAAGGCGATAGTCCTGTTATACAGTGGGATGTGCTATCTAATGGCTTTGTTATGTACATATTTTCATTGTTTATAGGTAGACAAGGGGATAGTCCTGTTATACAGTGGGATGTGCTATCTAATGGCTTTGTTATGTACATATTTTCATTGTTTATAGGTAGACAAGGCGATAGTCCTGTTATACAGTGGGATGTGCTATCTAATGGCTTTGTTATGTACATATTTTCATTGTTTATAGGTAGACAAGGGGATAGTCCTGTTATACAGTGGGATGTGCTATCTAATGGCTTTGTTATGTACATATTTTCATTGTTTATAGGTAGACAAGGGGATAGTCCTGTTATACAGTGGGATGTGCTATCTAATGGCTTTGATATCTACATATTTTCATTGTTTATAGGTAGACAAGGGGATAGTCCTGTTATACAGTGGGATGTGATATGTAATGGCTTTGATATCTACATATTTTCATTGTTTATAGGTAGACAAGGGGATAGTCCTGTTATACAGTGGGATGTGTTATCTAATGACTTTGTTATGTACATATTTTCATTGTTTATAGGTAGACAAGGGGATAGTCCTGTTATACAGTGGGATGTGTTATCTAATGGCTTTGATATCTACATATTTTCATTGTTTATAGGTAGACAAGGGGATTGTCCTGTTATACAGTGGGATGTGATATCTAATGGCTTTGTTATCTACATATTTTTCATTGTTTATAGGTAGACAAGGGGATAGTCCTGTTATACAGTGGGATGTGATATCTAATGGCTTTGATATCTACATATTTTCATTGTTTATAGGTAGACAAGGGGATAGTCCTGTTATACAGTGGGATGTGTTATCTAATGGCTTTGATATCTACATATTTTCATTGTTTATAGGTAGACAAGGGGATAGTCCTGTTATACAGTGGGATGTGCTATCTAATGGCTTTGATATATACATATTTTCATTGTTTATAGGTAGACAAGGGGATAGTCCTGTTATACAGTGGGATGTGCTGTTTAATGGCTTTGATCTGCTTCTGTGTGAGACAGAAGTTCTTTTGGACCAGATATCTCTGGGTGCAGGTAAATCCTTTCTCATTATTTGTACAGCTACAAAATCAATTCTCCGATAAAGTGATCTCATATAAGGTAACACATTACCTTTCCCGACTCTACCATAATCTGCAGGTAACATGTATTAAGAGCTACAAGTAACTAGAGGATATTTATACTTAATATATGTACTGTAAATTTGAAATTTTTTGCGGGACTGTATTTTTGCGGAAAAAATGCCTGTTCTAAATTTAATCATGAGATTATATTTTCGCAATTTCGAATACTCATTTCGTCATACTTTTATTGAACTTCATTTTAAAAGTTGTCCTTCCGACACTCATGTTCTGATGTGAACTTGCATTTAAAAATTTTCTAAAACTTGTCATTATCTTTTATGTCACTTGTTTCTAGTGAAAGAACATTACATTTTGCCTTTCAATTTCACTTTCGGTATCAAGTTAGAAAAACCAGCAAAAATTTTATTTTTAAGAGCTCTTGTGATATTATATGAAAACAAAATTTTTGCAAATTAAACAGGATATCAGTGGTTTTTTTTCTACAGCCTATAGATATTCTGATCCATGGAATGTCTATTTTTTTTTTTTTGTATCCATAGGTATGGTACCACCAGTGCAGGTTGCCAAGGTTACCATGATAACAGAATTTGTACATGCTATCCTTAGTTCCTCTCCAGAATGTGTGGAGGAATTGAAACTGATCATAGACAACATGTATCAGCTGATTCACAGGTAAGTTACCTGTGATAGGTTCGTCATTTTACCTACGGGACCTCAGTGGCTGAGTGGTAAGAGCATCGTGCTTTGAACCATGAAGTCTCTCACCTCTGGTCAGCACAGGTTCGAGTCTTGCTGGAACCTAAACTTATTTGTTTGGAGAAAGTTTGTCAGTTTACTTGCGGAAGGCCTGTGGCCTCTTCCCAGGTACATTGTAAGCAGATTCTCTCCTCCACCATTAAAAAACTGGCTGCTACCATATAGATGAAAAATTGTTGAGTGTGGCATAAAACACTAATCAAAATTAAAACCTCAAATTCATCATTTACCAGTCTCTCAATTTGGGGGTATGCTCGGGAGTTACAAGTTGAAGTCCTGGCCTGGTCACTTCCATAAACTTATGTATTACTCAAGTCTGAGAATTTTACTCAAAATCATCTTATCCTGAAATCTCATTGGCTGAACAGGCAGAATTTTTCTCAACTTAATTAATCCTGAAATCTGATTGGGTAAGCAGGCCAACTTAAGACTATTTTTAGTTTATTGTTTAGTTTTGAATTTTGAAAGTTGTTTCACACCACAGTCAACAATTTTCAGTCATAAGATGGCGGCCATTTTTTTCATGATGGTGGAATAAACCTGGTTACAATGTACCCGAGAGACGAGAGGGAAGACTATAAATTTCATGTCTGTTCGACTGTCCTTTGGGTAGGTGTATGGCCTATAAAGCTTTTCGAGCATTTAAAATGATGCAGATCTATCGTATACAAAATGTAGAACAGCAATGTTTTACACACTTCACTACATTGGACATAACTGACGTCACTTGCTTACCAAAATTCATTGTGACGTAATAATTACAATGAAATTATTGAATGAGCACTAACTGTAGAAGCGGTGTAAGGAATATCATCGAAGTTTATTTTGTTTATACAATCTTCACATAAATTTATTGTTATAATCGACTTTTGTTGGTTATTTTAAGTCTTTGATTAATAAAGGTGTCATGAAATGGGTGTTTTCATATTGATCCTGTATTATGTCCTCGTACAGTCGTATTGGGTCTCGAACAGCTGTATTGGCCCTCGACTTCGCCACGAGCCAATACAGCTGACATTGACCCAATACAACTGTACTAGGACATAATACAAGATCAATATGAAAACACCCATTTAATAACTCTATAATACAAGATATTTGTTTGGTTGTTTATTTAGTCAAGGCGGAGTATATGTTCAAGTACCCTGGTGATACCCCTAAATAGGATTGTTTACGTTTGATATTACAAGCCCTAAAATTTGTTTTAAATCACAGCCATTTTTTGCTATGAAAAAATTTATTTTACCTGTTCCCAGTGTCATGTTTGGTTTAAATTTAAGTAGGTTCCATAAATGCTCACGTTTTATTTTGAAATGAGTGTTAATGCACGGCAGACAATATTTAGAGTTGGTGCCGAAGATACAACAAATAAAATTTTGAATGTTAATTTTGAATTTATTTAGAGGCTGGAAATTGAAGTTTTCTTTGTTTTGTTTTCAGATCTACATTAATCTGATTAATTTTCATTTCATATACATGTGTATGTTAGAAAGAAGTAGTTTGAATTTCATGGCTATTTTACCAAAATAACAAACCATTTCAGTTCTTTCAGTACTTTGATTTATTGATGGCCTTATTTTATTATAATTTCAGGTTCACACAAATGAGTACTCCTTCTGTGGAGCTGATCTCCGGATGCATGAATTGTCTGATTTGTATAGCAAAGATTGATTCAGAACAGGTCTGTTGTGAGAATTTGACTATGAACATTTACAGTACAATCTAACCTAAGTTATTGCTTTGACACAAATATGATTCAGAACCAGTCTGTGTGAGAATTTGAATATGAACATTTACAGTACAATCTTTCTTGAGTTATTGTAACAACACAGATTGATTCAGAACAGGATTCGTGTTTTAAAGAATTTGCACATAAATATCATATACATAAACAAAGCTATGCATGTTCCTTTCTCCCATATTCACAGAGTTATCCTTATAACTAGTGCAGAATGATCAGCCTGTCTTCCATAGGGGTGAATGACAAGCTACACACGTTATGAAGTCACAATATAATTTAGGACGTAGAACTTCTGTGGCTTCTGGAATGCAGTACAAATTTATGTCAGACATGACTCAGATATGCGTAGATCTACATATATATAGACATGTAGATCATACATTTATTTAAGAAATGGGAGAAAAATAATTAACCCCTACCTTGAGGGTATGACAAAGGAATCTCAATCCTTGGGATAATATTCTTGCCTTGGGTTTGTCATTCAAGTATCTTACCCTCGGATTGAGATTCCTTTGTCATACCCTCAAGGTAGGGGTAGATTCTTTTAATCTGCCTGTATCTTCAGACTGCACATGATCGGAGCTCGAATTGAATCCATCTGCTACAAACATCAAGTGCAGTCTGATGATACGGATAGAAACATTTGTATGGTTTTGTATTTACATGTCACTTCTTTGTTTACATGTGTACACAAATTTAAAACTAAATCCGCTTTCAAAGACGCCATAAAGTATTTTGGAAGTATTGAATCCCATTTAGAAAAGTAGTTCCAGCAGAAACTCTATCCAACTGTATCTATTTTGTACAGGTTTGGCACAGATTGTTTACAACGATTTGTTTTGAAATATTTACATTGTTATTATCTATTTTGTACAGGTGTGGCACAGATTAAAACAGACAAGTTTGCTGCCGTACCTCACGGAGAACGTTGATAATTTGGAAGAGGTACTCAGGTGTGTTTTGTTTCACATTCTGATTATTTTTGGTTGTGTTTGTCCTCACAAATTTGTTTATTTTGACCTTATCACATGGTTTTAACTTCTTTGCTGTCTTCGTTGTACATCAACGACGCTATACCACAGTCCTGGATTCATTCAGAAGACCAATTTCAATTTTCAGCATAGCTCTTTGAAGTTGAGGTGGGCTTACCTTGGTGTTGCCTGGGCCCGACTTAAGAAACTTCGATTAGTCCTGCATCTTTTGCAAAAATGACCCTGTTTTAATTGCTGTGGTTAAGTAGATTGGTGGAGTTCATAATAATTGGGGGGATATAATATACAGTAAAACCTGTATATAGGGGCCACCCAAGGGACCAGAAAATATTGGCCTTTATGTACAGGTGACCCTTATACACAGGTTCAATTTAGTTGAAGTATACAGTCAAGGGACTTTTAAAAACTGGCCTTTATAGACAGGTGATCCTTATATAGAGGTGGCCGCTATAGCAGGTTTTACTGTACATGTATGTTGGTGACAGATGAGCTTTGTAATCTTTGAAATTTATTTCAGTATTTTCTGTCCAAATTTTGTAATTTATTTTTTTTCTAAATCTTTCAGCGGCCAAGGTTTGAGTGCGGGGTCCTATGGTTCCATCTTAGCCGGATGTGAATGTATACAGGGGACTTACCCAGTCACTACAGCTTTCCTTGACCTTGTGTCAACTTTAATCCGACCATTCTTCAAGATGAATCGAGAAGATGAACTGATGGCACCCGTATTGTTTATCCTGAGGGAGATCTTTCCAGTGTTTCAGAAATGGAGGTTTTATGAAACTACGAAGAGAGAATCTATCGGTAATTTGTAATTTTAACATTTTCAACTCTACAGACCATGATAGATTGGTCCAAGATAATGTAAAAGAGCATACCATTTTTAGCTCACCTGATCCAAAGGTTCAAGTGAAATGCCTGTTGTCCGTTTTATGTCAGTCTGTAAACGACATTTGAGACTTCTTCTCCAAAACCACGGTAGGGATTTTGATGAAACTTTATAGGAAGCAAGGTTTTTACTCAGGGTCCTCTACCAAGTTTGTTCATTTCAGCCTGATTGGCCCAGGGGTGGATCCAGGGTTGGGCAAAAGAGGCTCCAAGGGGTACCCCTCTTTAAAAATCTTCTTCTCCAGAACCGCTGCTTGGATTGAAAAACTAATTGCATCTGAGTGATTTACATGGATGCATGATTGAATTTCCTGTTTTTGGAATAAATTGGAAAATTAGTTCTTGACCTCTTTTCCAGCTTTGTCATTTTCAATCATTTTTAAGACTTCTCCAAACACCGAATTGAAGAGGTTATAATAATTTGTAAATGAGATTCCCATGTTTGTAAGCAACACAGTTCAGGTGAGCGATGTGGCCCATGGGTCTCTTGTTATATTAGGGGTCAAAGGGTTAATTTTTTGTTGCACATCACTAGAGACTATTTTAGAAAGTTGTTTTTTTCCCATATGTTGGTCTATTTTGTTAGGAACTGTGTTTCCAAGGGTATTCACATCTATTTACTTTCCTACCTTGTGTTGTTGTTTTTGTTTTTCAGGAAAGGTGTGCTTAGAGATTTTCCATAAAATTCTTACACTTCAATCTCACATCACTAGAGACTATTTTAGAAAGTTGTTTTTTTCCCATATGTTGGTCTATTTTGTTAGGAACTGTGTCGCTTGATTTAGATGCAGTAAATTCACATCTATTTACTTCCTTTTACCTTGTGTTGTTGTTTTTGTTTTTCAGGAAAGGTGTGCTTAGAGATTTTCCATAAAATTCTTACACTTCAATCTCATGGCAAGAGGAAAACACTGAACAGGTGAGATTTAAAAATCTAGACAAGTGAAAATTGAATCGTGGGCATGATAAATTGGTTTTAGAGGTGAAAATTGATTTTGTTATAGAAATCTAGCATGTGTGTCCCATTAAGACATTATACTGACATTTTGATAAATACTTGAATATTGAGCATATTCAGTTTTCTACAGTCATCGCACACTTATCTCTTAGTTGATAATTAATTGTTGCTTTTCAGTCGTGAATTTCCATTAAAATTTTGAAAAACTATGAGTTTATATGAAATATATAAAGAAAAAAATGACTGACTTTTGTCACCATACAGTACATGGTTAGACTTGGTATACTGACTTGCTTGAATGTGGCTGTGCTTTGGGGCATTTGTGTTCTAGGACCACATCTTGTTTGTAATCCTGAATGGAACATTACAACAGTTTTATTAATTACAATCAGTATATATAGAGAGAGAGGATATTTGCCAATTTTTTTTTATGTATACCAATTTTTTAAAATTTTTTTTTAAGATTTTCTTATCCTCAGTACAATAAGGATTCATTGAGTTGAAGAACTCTGGAATCATCATATTACATAAATGACATATTCTGATATATCGTAATGATCATGTATGCACAATATTATGACTACATACTAAGTAAATGTGTCTAACATTTCACAAATATATATATACATATGTACACACACACACACACATGTACATGTACACATACATGTACATACCCATATAAATATACCAATATAAACTAATACATAATGTGTATAACAATTTTATTTCATAACCTGAAGCAGAAGAGTAATATTTAATATGAGTGCATATTCTTCTGTCTTAAAAGATGAAATAAACATTTTATTCGTTGAAAATTGGCAAATATTTTATTTGTTTTACATATCTATTTCTTATAAAACAAGAAAAAGTCATCCCAGAATTTGAACAAGTGTTTTTATTGGTTGAGTGAAAATAACAGTTTACCTTGATTTTACATGGAGATTAAAAATAACAAATTTATTTAGATGATAAATCCTTATATTTCACTACCAAAAATGTAACCAATGTTTACTTTTGCTAGACCACATCTACAAGAAGTATGTGTGTACAGTCTGCTGTTTACTGAGGCAGGAAGAGCACTTCTCGAGATCATAGCCACAGGATCTGACAATGTAGAGGTGGCACTGGCCCAACAAGGGAGGTAACTATCAGACTGAGTCAGTGTCAAAAAAGTTGTCACAGTAAAGTTGTATATACAACCTAACCCCACCCCCCCACCCTACTCCAAAAAAAAAAAAAAAATGTGCCAAGAGAATACAAAGAATAATATGTAAATGTGTAACCAAAATTCTGCTCAGAAAAGTAGGGAATATCAGAATATTTGAGAGAGAAAAAATGGGAAAATAGCACAAATTCCTGCATCATATTTACAGCAGTCTTAGAACTATGACTAAAGCTTTAAAAAAATATAATTGTGTTAAGAAATTTTGCAATTACATTGTACAGTTCTTAGTATATCCTATATGTCAGATGCTGGATTGATATAGAGATCTTTGCTATGGATGCAACAATACACATCTATTCACAATGATATTTGGCTCTCCATATGATACATATCGTGATACGTTATTTTCCCAGAAGACAGGAATATGCATCTATGCAAATAACTGATACACTTCCTAAGAAAGATCATTTGTTTTGGCAGAAATGATTAAAAAATGATCCATTGATTGATACTGTAAGTCCAGTTTTATTCGCGAGAATTTTATTTTCGCCTAATTTCGCAAGAGCTCTACCTTGCGAAAATAAAATTATTGCGTAATGAAGTAGGACAATTGTTTGAAGAGTGGGGCATTTGTAATCGAGAAAATATCACCTCACGAATAATTTTAGAACTTGTGTTTTGCGAAAATGAAGTCCTGTGAAATTTTCTGGATTGACAGTATATTACATCTTTGTAAAAGATGTCTGTTAGGTACTGTGCAGTCTTTATTTTGTTTTTGTTTACTTATGTGTATAAGTAATGCCAATAACATTTTAATGTAGCATCGCAGACGAGGGATCCGGTGCAGAAATAATCAAACTGATACAGATGGCATTTTCCGTTCTAAATGTGTTGCTGTTGTTGAAGTCTCCGGATTTGCCTGTCTCTCCAGTGGAGACATCTCTGTCGTCACAGCCAGTAGGGAGACAAACCCAACACATCGTTTCCATCATAGCACAGTATATATATCACAGACATAACCCTAAGCTCCCTACGTTAGCTTGTTTGCTGTTGAAAAGACTGGCATTGGTAAGAATTTTGAATCTTTGAAATTGCCAATTAAAAATAGAAAGAGAAAGAAAATCAATAGAACAAGTGTCTTTTGTATTAATATCTTAATTCTCCCCTCTGTCTCTATGACATTCCACTTTTTGTGAATAGATAAAGTATAAGACTCTTCCCCCTCTCTCATTCTATCTCTTTCTTCCTCTCTTTCTTTCTTCCTCTCTTTCTCTTTCACTGTCTTCTCCCTCTGTCTCTTCCTTTTCCCCTTCCCCACCTTTATAACACCTTTTCTCTTTCTCTCTCTCTGACTGATTCTATTTTTTTCATTATAATTTCAGGTATCTCGGATGTCGGTATTGGCATGTTTGGGGGGTGATGCAGAATCAATCAGAAACATGTTTTTGACAAGATTGCAAGCTGTGACAGAGGTAATAAGTCAAAATTATCAATACTATGATATATGAATTAAGTAATATGTAATCGTATCCATGGTATCATTTTCTTTTAAACAAAAAACTATTTTTTATCTAAATTAAAAAAAAAATATTCAGGTTTTTCATTTTCATATACACAGCTAAAGATGTCTTCTTAATTTCTTAATAAATCTTTCAAATGACCTTTGACCTCACTAACCTTGTGACCTTGAACCCATCACATTAACTGCTGGTCAGGACATAGTAACTGTTAACTACTCTTTTGTTACAGGATCTAAGATTGAAAGTTGTAATATTACAATTACTGTCCGTCTGTGTTGAGTCACAGCCAGGACTGATAGAACTGTTTTTAAATGTGCAGCCAAGCGAGGCATCGACATCCAGCACAAGCTCGGGTAGAAAGGTAAGGAATTCACCTGCAGTTATGTTGATAAGCAAGACTACTTTTTATTGTCTCACGTTGAGAAGAAAATTCTCAAGCTTGGATTGCCTGCTTCATCAGTAACACCAGCAGAGTTGTCAACTCTTCACATTCTGGCCTAATCCTCCTGAATTTTATTAATTAATAATTATTAAACTGTAACGTGTATTCTCCTATCAGAAATAACAATTTGATGTCATTGGAGCTCAAATGTGATTTCAATTTAGATTCTGTCTATAAAAAACCTCCAGAGGCTGGGGCGTAGGGCCTGACTGGTTCCCTGGTCTAGTATTCAATAGAATGTTAGAAAATTGACTGGTAACACCTTTTAAAAGCAGTTATCAGTCCCCTACCATCATAATCTGGGGGACTGTAGGTTATGTATGCACCCATAAGTCTGTCTGGTTAATGTTTGGGCTTAAATTTGGCTTTCAATTTTTTTTAATTACTCACCACCATTCAGTTAATATTGGTTTCAAAGGTAAGGGATACATATTGATTGATTGATACTCTCACAATTCTTGTTTTATGTGGACAATAAAACCTGCTTTAACCACCACCTGTCTACAAAGACCACCTGGTCATAAAAACTGTTTTTTGCTGATCTCAGTTGTACCATTTGCGTACAGATCAACCTCTTTATAAAGACCATCTCCCTATAAAGACAGGTTTTGTTGTTTTCGTAATGGGGTCTTTATAAACAAGTTCATAGCACAAATAAACAAGTGTATTTGTGCTAGTATAAAATGTTTGGTATGTTGCTCTCAGAATTCTTGTTTTATGTGTGGTCAAACTTGTATACATAAAGACTACTGAAGAGAACAGGCAAAAGTAGTCATTTTACACAGGTGACCTTTATAAAAAGGTTTATTCATTATAAAAAGGTTATGTTAGAATGGCTTTTATAGGCAGGTTCCCTTTATACAGAAATGGCCTTTGTTGCAAGTTTGACTGTATTTTTGCCAGTATAAAATGTTTCTTGTTTACCTTTATGATTGTAGGATCTTTCACTTGGCAAAAGAAGTTGTCTGCAGACTGTACTGGACTTGATGGAAGCCGACAAACAGGTGAAGCCTTTACTGAATTATTTACTGACCTACATTAAATAAAGATTGATGTTCATACATCAGTCAAAATGAATTCATTCACATACTGTTCAATCTGTTCAAGAAACCATTGAAACTATTTGATATAGAACAAGTTCTTTCTTAATTTTTGTTTGTCCCTTTGACAAATTAGTTGGGATATAGGGTATGCATCTGTTTTGTCAGTGAAACTACTCCTACAGTGTTTGAGGTATAACATTTTTTCTTTAAAAGAATATTCAGAATTATATTGGAGAGTTGCTTAGCTTTTGGCTTTTATCAATTTTCACAAAATTGTTATATGTATAAGGTTTAGTCAAATTGCAAAATATACATACATGACATTTGGGGGTATCATTTGTGTCTTATAAACATGACCTATGAAACATAGTGCAATTCTGTAAAATGCCCTACTTTATACAAAGCAGAGGCTCACATTGCTTCATTCTTATTTAATAGCGCAAAGAAGAGTAAAACCCGCTTTAGCCACCACCTGTGTATAAAGACCACCTGGTCACAAAGACCATATTTTACTGTCCATAATATTACCATTTGTGTACAAATCAACCTCTATATAAAAACCACCTCCTTATAAAGACCGGTTTTCTTGTGTCCCAAAGGGGATCTTTATACACAAGTGTCACTGTAGTTTTAATGACTTGAGATGTGATGTTTTTTTTTGTTTTTTTTTAGGGGGGGGGGTCTTTTGCCACAATTTATTCTCTAATGTACATTTGACAAATTCTTTTCCTTGTGATATAGGTGAAAGCATTGAACAGTAAATGAGTGATGAATTATTACTTACTATTAAAAGTATGAACATGTTAACTCCAACATTTACAGGAGAAGTATATGTGTCCTCCAGATCTTCTATGTGCCTGTATGGAATTTATCCAAGCACTCTGGGCTGGTCTCCGAGAGACGGCAATGTCTGTGTTGAGAGCAAGGTAGGTATACGAATTACATTGGAATCTCATTATGTCGCTTTAATTTCGAGATAACGAGTTATAGTTGATCTTTAATACTTTGAACACTGGTGCCTGATAAACTGGCCGATATATCAAAGCCCATATACCCTGGTGGCAAATAAACTGGCCAATACATTGTCTATGTTTACAACATATTAGTAGACAAACAGACAGCCAATCAGTGACGTGCTTATATCTCATATTTAGGTCTGCATATCTTTCAGAAATAGTTTCAAGATTGAATTTCCACACAAAATTTTACACATGAAATGTATTTTTAGCTGACTTCTACGAATGTTATATCACAGCGGCTATGTCATCCAGTTAAGAAAATTGGTGTGGCCAGACTCATCTGCTTTTACTTTTCATACATCAACTTAATTTGCACGACATATACGTCTCGTGTGAGCTGGGCCCGGTGCCATAAAAGTTGAGAATTTACTCGAGTCTGAGAATTTTACGTCTCGTGATTCTTAGTACACGCTATGCTTCAGATTCTGGATTAGCCCTGTATTTTTCACCTTTGAACTCTGGACAACGATGATACATCATCTTCAGCTCACATTTTTGAATGTTGAGCAGGAGCTTATGCCATGTCTACTTAAGAAGATTGGCGAGGTCAGGACTGTCTGTTTCTACTGTACATACATTAACTGAACATGTATAGCATTTATGTCTCATGATTCTTAGAACATGTTATGCTTCAGAACATGGATTAGTCCTGTATATTTTGCATAGATGACTCTGTTTTATTTTATTTTATTTTTATAACAACACCAACATTGATTCAGGCATTTAAGCCAGGATTTTTACATCCCCTCTACATGCCCACCTGGCCATGGTGTTCATCGACTGAACAAAATACCTTTCATTCATTCTGTCTTACACTAAACACTCCACACAGCACACACGAGAGAGAGAGAGAGAAAGTGAGTGAGTTTGTGTGTGAGTTAGTGAGAGTGCATATGGGTGCTGTGCATATTCCTTTAGTAGAAATATCATTATTGTGACACAAAGGATTATGATATATAGGGGGAAAAAATGTTTTTAATGATATATTTGTTAATGCTGTCTTAAATTTTAACAATTAAAATAATTCAAAAGGACCACAGTTGATTAAATATGTCTCTTTGTATTTTATGTATATATACAAACCCTGATTTGATTTAGGGCAGATTATTGGATTGTGGTGGTTTTAGATATGTTGATGTGAGATGAGCCTAGTAATCTCTGTCTTTTCAATTTTTAAGAGAAAAATTCTGGTCCAGTGTGTGTGCTCCTTTGAAAAGAGAACTTCCAAACCCCAGAGACACTGAAACACTTACACAGGTAAAACTGTATAAATTTGTTTGCTGTCAATACAATTTTTAAATTAATTATTATCTAAACTTTATTCCTATGTCCATTTGTTTGTTATCATGTTTATTCATATTGTCATGTTGTCTAATTTACAAGATTTATTTCATTTATGTAATTTTTTATATTATATTTTTATTTTTATATTTTTTTTAACACATTTTATTATTGTATGGAGTCAGGATTCAGAGTTGTTTTTTTTGTCGTAACTTTTAAATCCTGTATTCTGTAGGGCCTAGATGTCGATTTTATTTGAAAATTTCATGTCAGTTTAGCTGTTGTATATCTAATTTATTTTTTCTTAAACACATTTCATTATGGTTAGGGCCAGTGATTTTCCGTTTCAGATTTGCTTCAATTCTGTTTTCAGTTTTGGTGAATTCCGTTTTTTTCTGTTTTCATAAGAAAAAGAACTAAAAACATACTGTAGATGAAAAATATTTAACAATACAGACTCATAATCATACTTTTAATACTCTGCCACACCAATTTAATGATAGATTTAAATAGGGAATTAAATAAAACATTTACATGTATATGCAACACTGTATGTTTTTATGATTTCAAAATATTTCTTAAATAATTTGTAAGTCTGTAGGCCTATACTCATATACGTGTAGGTAACAAGTTTTGTCGGAAATTGTACAGGTAATTTCTAATTACTTATTTTTGCTTGAATTTATCACCTAACTTAGAACAAGTCTGTGATGTTTTATTTGGTGTTTTTTTTTTTACTTTAAATAAACTTATTAAGTAGATCTACATGTACATGTATTTAATTTTTAGTCTTTTAATTGATTGTATCAACACCAGCGTGATCTATACTATGCTGACAGACTTTGCAAAATTAAACGTCACCATCCTTATAAAGATTCCACAGAAACTATCAGCCCGTGCTGATGTATTTATTTTTTAAATGGGAGGAAGTCTCTTCTTTTTACATACATGTGTCCTTATCCATCATAGCTCGCTGTCCAAAACGTCAAGGTGTGAACACATGTTTGTGTTGGTAACAAAAGCCGGCTGTCAATCTAGCGGTATGTCGTAAAAAGTTAGGATGGATTGTACATTGTGAAAATTTACTATAAATTATAAAAATTGGTATATATATTCAGAAATTGAAATAAACATCATGAAAACCTAATTCAAGATATCAAATTAAAGCTGTTTTTGTTTTAGAAGACACCAGATCGGCAAATGTCAGTCAGTACTGATATTACGACAATGGAATTGATTGCCCTTATCTTTTAAATCATGTATTCTGTAGGGCCTAGATGTTGATTATCATGTAGGCCTTATACAATACAAGAACTAAAAGTTAGGACCAAAAAAATGTCTAAATCCTGGCTATTTACCAGGATTAAATGTGTTTATAGAAAATTAGATGAAATTATTTTTCAAATATATCTGACAAATCTGAGAATATATCAACAAACTGGGTTAATAGATCTAACGAGCTAGTACAGTCCAATTTATAGGGCCAATATCACGAACCCTTCTTGACTTGAACGAGTTTAAATTTAAGTAATGCAACATAGGGACATTGAAATAACTGTGGCAACTCTTGTTCTTACTTGTCACCATGGCAATGGGCATCCAGTTGGGAATGGATTACATTTCCTGTGAAACCTGATTTAAAGGGGTATTAGTTGTGTTTACCAAAAAAATATTATTTTTATTTTTTCTATCTTAACTACTCGTACTTGATGTACATGAACCAATAAGAACTATACAATAACAATTCTTGTATTCCTTTATATTTTGTGAAAATAAGGTCCAGTCCAGTATAGTATTCATATACAAAAAGTAAGGTTGAGTAAATCAATTGCAAGTGAAAATGTGCTAAACCTGGGTTTCTCAAGCAGTTTTCACAAAATATGTAGGAATTTAAGAATATGTATGCCTGTGTATATCCTTTTTTTATTGAAGCTAAGTACAGTAAAACCTGCTATAGTGGCCACCTCTATATAAGGATGACCTGTTTATAAGGGCCAGTTTTTTTTTCGGGTCCCTTGAATGCATACTACAACTAAATTGATCCTGTGTACAAGGGTCACCTGCATATAAAGGTCAATATTGTCTGGTTCCTTGGGTGGCCCCTATATACAAGTTTTACTGTAGTTTAAAAAAAGGAAAGAGAAGTTTTTGGGGAAAAAAACTCGTCTAATGTCCCTTTAACTCATCAACACCCAAAAAACAATGGACTCTTCTGTAAATTAATGACTTAGGTCAGTCCAAATGTGTCTTAAGGGGTGAATGGGTTAAACAAAGAGTGAGTATAATCATCTGTATGATACTGGAAACATGGAAATTTATGCCTGGGGGATAATTGACTCTAAATATGCGATGAATTTTTTTGTGTAAATTACCCTTCGTGTACCAGTCTCAGGGTAAATAATTTCAGCATTCTTTGTTTTACAGGACAATCTTCATTTCAAGATCAAGACGATTGCTTTTGTATTCCAGATACTAGCACAGGAAGTTTACAATGTCACAAGGTCAGTCCTTTTTTGTTTTAAGATTCATTTGACAATTTATTTGTTGAATATGATGGTGATCATTTTTTTAAATGGTGGAGAAAACTTGATGATCAGCCATTGGCAGGTAAACTGACAAACTATTATACATAATCAGCTTGAGGTTCCAGTGGGGATCAAACCCAAGCAGACCAGAGGTGAGAGATGCAATGGTTTAAAATATGATGCTCTAATGACTTGACAACAGAGACCTCTTTTGTTAAATTTCCAACCATTACTTTGTATTTACCAGGGGCTCCATGGCTGAGTGGTTAGAGCATCACACTTTAAATCATGTAGCACAAGTTGGAGTTCCGCTGGAACCTAAGCTGATTTTTGTTAGAAAGTTTGCCAGTTTACTTGCGAACACCCAGGGGTCTCTTTTAGGTACATTGTAACCGGATTCTCTCCTCCACCATTAAAAACTGGCTGCCACCATATAACAGAAAAATTGCTGAGTGTGGCGTAAAACAACATTCAAAGTTCAAAATGTACTTACCTAGTTCACTGATGTTTAATCCCATATTAATAATTCTGTGATATACTGTAAATCCAGTTTTATTCATTAGAGTTTTATTTATACATAAATTTGCAAGAGCTCATGCTCATGAAAATATAATTAAGGATTGTTTTTCATTTTTGGGAAAAACATGGAATGTACATGCAATGGCTCATGGAAAAAAATTCATTTTGTTCAGCACTCTGCACATCAAATTTTTGTCCATGAGTCATTGCGTGTACATTTCATTTTGTTTTTTCCAAAAATGAAAAACAATCCAAATATTTATATGTATTACCATTTTCAGTGAAACTGTAGTCAGCTGGGCATGAAATTCATTCTATATAATTGACTTTGGGGGGTGTTCATATGACGTAACAGCTGAACAGCTGTGTGTTTAGCATTAAATATACAACACAACCGGTCTGTACACTTGCAATGAAAGAAACAACAGTCGGTTTGTAAATTTCTCTTGCTTAATTTTCTAACCTGGTACTGATATTAAAACTGAAATGCACAATGCAATGTTTTGGACTAGAGGTTAGCCAACATTCATATATGAATATTTCAAAAAGTCCCACAAAAATTTCCAAATTTACAATAACAGTGACAGTGACCAGTATTAAAAGATGAAAAATAAGATCAAGCTTCAATAAAACTTAGAAAAGTTTGCTGGCTTCTACATATAAACTGACAAACTTCCAAAAATAATCAACTTTTGTTCAGCGAGACTGAGTTAAACAGTTAACATGGGGTTATTGGTTCAGGATGAAGCTGCGATGGAGGTGGGGTCTTGGGGTTAAGCCCTCCTGTAGTTGAGTTTCATCAAGGAACCCCCATAAGATAACACTGACTGTATCATATGTACAACTTAAATCTCTTGATAAAAAGACTCTACACCTTATTGTCAAAAGTGCATAATATTAGCATATCGGATAACATTATGACCTTTATAACCTTGACCTTTGACACCAAATATAAATGATTGATTTTAGGCACATAAGAGTATAAGATACTTACATCATTTTCATTTCTCTTATTTATTTATTCATTCATTCATCTATTTATTTATTTGTGATTTATTTATTTATTTATTTATTTATTTATTTATTTGCAGTGACAAATTAGATGAAAAGCTCAAGAAAGTTTTAAAAGAGGTCACGACTGCCGACAAGTTAAAGTACTGGTCCGCGGTAAGTAATTTCTTTAGTCCAGTCGAAACCTGCATTATTAAACAACTGTCATCGATGATCACTTGTCATGTGAGACCACTGTCATAGAAGACCACCTGTCTTGTAAGACCACTGTCATAGAAGACCACCTGTCTTGTAAGACCACTGTCATAGAAGACCACCTGTCTTGTAAGACCACTGTCATAGAAGACCACCTGTCTTGTAAGACCACTGTCATAGAAGACCACCTGTCTTGTAAGACCACTGTCATAGAAGACTTACCTGACTTGTGCAGTCCTCTACATAAAACCACTTTTGAGAGGCTAACTGTATTGGAAAACCCTATAACAATGGCAGAAGGGTTGGTCTTTCAAGATAGGTTCCACTGTGACCTTATTATTTTGATTTGTTGAACCTTTTCCTTTGTAGTATATTACATGTCATGGCTCGTTTCTGTGTTATCCCCCGTCAACGAAGGTCAGGACACATTATTTTTGGTTCTCCAATTGGTCTGTTTTCTATCATTTACTTTCCTCAAATGTTTAGTTCTACTCTGATGCATAGCGTTTCTCATCTAGTTGTTTGTGTGTTTTTAACTAAAGAAACAAAAAGAAATTGCAGTTCACAAATGGCGACATGTCACTATTTATATCATTCAGTAGTAAACTTATTGCTCTCAGTTTTATTTCAGTACGTTCGAGATTGTCTTATCATGGAAGGAGAAAACTCTGAGATCAAAGAAGATGAAAAATCAAATCTCGGATCTGAGTTTGATCTCATCGAGAATCCAACTCGTAGGCTCACAATTGGCTGGAAAGATTTCACAATAACAATGTCTAGATTTAAGGTTAGTAATGAAACCAGATACAAAATAACCATATCTGACCTGTTAATTTATTGATATACTTTCGTACTTACATCAGTTACAAAAGAGTGAAGTAATCATGTAAAAATATGGGACATTGTTGATATTGCAGAGTATATTATAATCATCATTTCATTTTTCATCTGTGCAATTAATTTTGACAGAGTTATTGCCATTTATTGCATATTATATTGTTTGGAGCAGACACCATTTTTCCTCCCATGATTCACACGGAGATCATGTAATGTTGCGCAATGATGGAACAGTGATGGAGTTTTGCTCTGGTCCAAATCTTTGCCTTAGTTCATATCAATCTCACATGACCTTTTTGCACTACAGGTTGAGCAGTTACAGTTGACGGAAAGTATCAAGGAGATTATAATTGTTGACCTTCTGGAAGGCCTCCAGACACTGGTTAGTATAAGAACTCTTTTGTCTAAGATGGTGTCTTGTGTTAACTGTGTAAAACTCGTGCTGTTGCAGTAAAAAATGTTGATTTATGGGCATTTTGGTTAAATAAGTCAATTTAGTTATGTCCAGCTCTTGACCAATTCAGATCCCAAAAGGCAAAATATATGTAAGTGAGTCTTTATTAATCAAAATAAATATACAACAGTTCAGTACAAACTCACAAACAATAGCTTGCCTCTCACAAAAATAGATTTGGGGTATACAAGAATCTACTGTTATATCAAAATGTGCTTGTTCATGTTTTATAAATGGACTTCAGTTTTTCCGCATGCATATTTTAAAATTCAATTAAACTTTCATTTTGTATCAGAAAGTATTTCTGTTA
This sequence comes from Atrina japonica, assembly GCA_030159075.1. Taxonomy (NCBI): domain Eukaryota; kingdom Metazoa; phylum Mollusca; class Bivalvia; order Pterioida; family Pinnidae; genus Atrina; species Atrina japonica. Next base: position 1,195,703 of record BROG01000149.1, read on the forward strand.
ATCAAATATCACTGTAAACAATGATTTTAATCACTAAACTTCCTAGAAATATCTATGAACAAACACTTTAAAGCAACAAGCAGACTAGATTATAAAATCATATGCCAATTCCCTTCTTTCTGTCATAGTCCTCTAGCTTGATTTGAGTAAGAAATCGTAATTAGTCACTGTCACTTACCGGTGAAACTTGAGGGGTGGAGAGTAGATATTTTAGATTTTGTCTGCATCAGTTATTTTATCGTTTTAAAAGATTGACTCTTATGGACACATTTAGACCCATCAAAATACAAAACAAAGTATGATCTACTATCATGATTTAGGGGTGAGCAAGTCATAGATAAATGTGAAATTTAAATTCCAAGTCATACACCCTTATTTCTGACAGTGGACTTTACCTTTCTTTCAGGTCAATGTTGGAAGTAGCCCCACCATTTTGAATGTCAAGCTTGCACAGATCACCAGCGCTCTCATGTTCACCTTGATCAAATTGTGGACCAGGTAAGATTACAGAGATTTGGCACAGGTAATTGATTTAGCTGTATTAAACTGTGGACCAGGTAAGACTACAGAGATTTGACACAGGTAATTGATTTACCTGTGTCAAACTATGGACTAGTTAAGATTACAGAGATCTGACACAGGTAATTGATTTACCTGTAATAAACTGTGTACCAGTTAAGACTACAGAGATTTGACATAGGTAATTGATTTACCTGTATCAAACTGGACCAGGTAAGATTACAGAGATTTGACACAGGTAATTGATTTACCTGTATCAAATTTGGACCAGGAGGTTTGACACTGGTAATTGATAAAATAAATTAAAACTGTAGATGGTGTGGCAAAAGTAAGATTCTATATTGGTCATTTGGTATTTAGAAATTTTCACCTCTGTGGTGAAAAGAAGGCCAGTGTATCAGGGAGAATTTTGTGAATTTGATTTGATTTGATGTTATTTTACATTCCGACAAGAATTTTTCATTTGCCAGCTTTAGATGAAGTGCCACAAACTTTTTTTACCTTTGTTCTGCGATAATTATAACCAGCGAAATTAAACTCCTATAAATGTATAGTAATTGTATTAGTGAAATATCTATACAACTTGACTTGTATCGATGCATCTCTCATCGCGCCTGCATGATTTGGGTTTAGGGAAACTTACTACATCTATCTGATTAACCCATTGACCCCTAAAAAATGATGGACTTTGCCTCAAATCAGTGATGAAGTCTGGTCCATTTATGTCTCCAGGGATAAATGAGGTTAATGTCGTTTATTATTGTTTTAGAACCAGATACAATTTTTTTTTAGCTTGATGTCTTCTGATTTCAGTTGTCTGAGCAACCAACCTCGAATGATTAAGGAGATAGAATCAGCCATCACGCATCCCCTCACCAGCAGCAGGACCTTGATACCTTCAATACAGATTGGAATGCTGGGATCTGTAGCAACAATTCTTCAGTACATCAGAGCCAACACATCTGGTTGTTAGTATTCTTTCTACTTGTTGATTTGATTTTTATTTTTGTTTTACTCCACACTCAACAATTCTTCAGTTATATGGTGGCAGCCAGTTTTTAATGGTGGAGGAGAGAACCCTGTAACAATGTACCCAGGAAGAGACCAACGGCTTTAAATCTCAGACATGATTTTTATCCTATTTAAATTGGAAATCTGATTTTTTCTTGGCTGTTTTCTGACTTTCAAATTGAAATTCCATTTTTATTTCAACATCTTCAAATTCGGATTTCTTGGTAATTGTCTGATTCAGTTTTATTTTACTTGTTTCTAACAATGGATGCAAAACCTGCTTCGATTGAAGGGCTCTAATTGTCTTACAAAAGACATAATATGAGTGGTTGTACAGCTCCAAAATGTATTTCTAGTGCAGAATGTCTTCGATGGAGATTCTTGCAATAATTTTGAGGTTAGAGATTTGACAACGGAGTGAGAAATGGATTGCAAAAGGGAATTCAAGTTATTTCGGAATCAAGTAATATAGGCACTGAGTAATTTCGGCATTTGTGAAAATAACTGGCATTTGCACAAGTAAATTAACTTGCTTACAAGTGTCAAAAAATCTTGATGCCAAATTTACCTGGTACTTGCATATAAAAAGCTATTTTTATAGCTTAAAATCAGACCATATCGGGGCAGAATTTCGGTCTACCTAGTTTGCAACAAAGGCGCCAATTACTCCTCAGAAGTTGGAAATACCTTCAACGAATTCTAGTAATTTTGGCCGCATCAAGTAATATTGGCACCGGGTAATTTTGGTACTTAAGAAACTTCGGCACTTGAAAACAGGTAATTTTGGCACTTGAACAGGTAATATCAGCAGCTAATATTGATCAAAACAAATTGGTTAATATCTCATGATAATTTAAATCTATAAGAATCAAGTTTTAATATAAGTTTTTGGAAGTGCTGAAAATACTTGCTTACAAGTGCTGAAATCACTCAGTGCTGAAATTACCTGACAGTCCTTCACCAACATTTGAGGAAAAAATGTTCACTCTGGCAATCTTGAGGTTGTTGAGAAGATGATTCCTCCAACTTTTATCAAGGTTTATTGCCAAAATCTGCAAATGTGAGTAAAAAAAATATTTTTTAAAAAATCTAATTTTTTTGGTTGATGGTTCTAAGCGCAATGTTCTAACCACTCAGGCACAGAAAAGCCTCTACTCTACTTGTCAAGTCCCTTACATCAAGGTGGGATGGGTGGTAGTAGCTGTGGCTGTCTGTCCTTTTCTCTACTTACAGTGTTCCCCATGACTTTTGAAAGAAACAGGTTGTAATGCCACCTGAGCCAAAGGCTCAGTGTGACCTATTGCGATCGTCTTTTGCTGTCGTCGTTCATATGTGTCATCGGTCGTTAACATTTACACATTTCGACTTTTTTTCAAGAACCTATGGGCCAATTTTAACCGAACTTGTTATATAGCATCCCCATGTGAAGCCACATAAAGTTTGTGATTGAAAAGGGGTTAGGACTCTTAAGGGACCTTAAAAGGGGCCAAAAAGGACCAAAACTTGGTACATCTTTTAAAATCTTCTCATGAACCAGTGATCAAATGAATTTCAAATTTAATTTTGTATGCATGATTGTTAAGCCAATATTAACAAAGTGTGGAAACAAAAATGAAATCTTTCCATAAATGAGCCACTAGGGGCCGCTTCAGTAACATAGGGTACAATTGTATTACAAATTATTTAATAACTCAAAACTGATCAACTTTGTATACAAAGATATATGAGAAAGTTGTTAAGAATTATCTAAGGATCATTTTGACAAAATTTCAAGGTCATGGGGTCAAGGTCACAGGCACCTAAGTCAACAGAAAATATACAGTTTTTCTCTTAAATTTGAGACATCATTTACTTCTTCTCAAGAACCAGTGGACTAATTTTAACCAAACCTGACAGTAAATTTTCTCAGGTGACCGTTAAGGTCCATCGGACCTCTTGTTTGTAGAAGTGGTGTTTTGTGTCACACTCAACCAGTTTTCAGTTATACGGTTGTGGCCGCCAATTTTTAATTGTTGACTAGAAAACCTATATTCCTCAGAAAAGGCCACTGGGTTCCCATCAGTGGTTTAGCACAGTGTTCACAAAGACCTTGAAATGTGCTTGAATATAGAGTTAGTCCTTGAAAAGTGCTTAAAAACAAAAATATCCTTAAAAAGTGCTTGAATTTAATGCTGAGTGCTTGATATGTTTCATCAGTGTGCTTGAATTCTACTTCCAAGTTTATTCATCATTAAAGAAAAACTTCTAATTAAAAATTAGCTTGATCATACAGGCTTTGCTTAGTATAACACAATTTGAGTAAAGCATGCTGTACTGCTGGATTACTTTAGTGTGTAGTGGAACTCAAAGCAGTATTTTGAGGACAGGAAATTTGAAAGAACTTCTGCTGTTAATGTTTCTGACTTTTACATTGTTTTGGCTTGCAAAGTCTTGATAGCTTAAATATACCCATTGAAAGTGCTTGAAAAACATAATTAAAAGCCCTGGAAAAGTGCATGAAAAACAATTAAAATCCCTGGAAACTTGCTTGTAAAATCTTTTCAGTTGGCTATATGAACCATGTAGCAAAATTTCTCGCAAAATCAGGTACTGGTACTGGAACTGGTGCTGACAAGGGATGAAAGATGTCATCTCCCTAGACAATCTGGTTTAAAGTGTGATGCTCTTGTGTTTTACACCACACTCAACAATTTTTTCGGTTACATGGTGGTGGCCAGTTTTTAATGTTGGAGGAAGGAACCCAGTTACCCGGGAAGAAATTATTGGCCTTCCGCAAGTAAACAGCCAAACTTTCTCACAAAAATCATCTCAGGTTCCAGCGGGGCTTGAGTCCGCACTGACCAGAATTGAGAGACTTCATGGTTCAAAGCACGATGCTCTAACCACTCAGTGCGATGCTCTAACCATTTGGTGCGATGCTCTAACCGCTTATGGAGGCAACTTGTGATAATCAACACTGCATTTATTACTCTTTAAAGTGCTTACTTTTGGGAACACCCTGTAGTTTGTGAATGTATCAGTTTCTAAACCTTGACAGGCTAGTCTGCAGTTTACCGGTCTCTGCCATATTAGATTTTAAATATCAGGGGTCTTGCTAAAGTTAGGGTCAGGTTTTAGGGGTTTAAGTTTAGGGTTAGATTAGTTATTTCCCCATTTTCTAGTGACCACTAAATTGTAGTTGTTTTCCTTGAAATAGATTACAGTGAATACTTACATACATCATGGCTGCAAAACAATGTCAGTCTTGTTCTGCACAAATCTCAAATAATGCAGCGAGAGGAGAAAGTTGATTTTGAAACAGAAATGAACATGAACTTTATATAGTTCTATTCTCTGTTCACATAGTTCATCCCCCATTTAGTTTTTTAAAAATCAAAATCTTGTTTGTTACTATAGCGACAGAAAAATGTGCAATAACAACAGTGCTACCGACAACATGTGAGGTTTTACTCCAGAGTACACGTCAACTGCCGTCACCGAGAGATGTCGCAAATAACGCGCAAACATCGACAGATCTTCCCTCAGCAGATGTCAGGCTCAAGGTATTATCTGATTCACATAATGTGGCATGGGGGAGTAACCTTTTGATTATAAGGTCGATTTTACTCACTTTTCGATTTTGACAGTCTTCAAGGAAAATATGTGTGTCATTACCGTCTAGATAGATATCTGTACATTGGATGACAAATAAGAATGATTAAAGATCTTGCCAGTGTAATTTAAACATGTTACATGAAGTTTAAACTCACCCAGGTCAAGAAGTGCTTCACGAGACTCCACCCTGCCAAGTTATATGGATTTTACCACGCCTTCTTTATGTTTATGTATCTCAACCTCTCACTGCGCAGAAAGTGGTGAAAATAGTGTTTTGACAAAAAATCGGACTGTTCCTTTGTAAATCCAAAAATAAAAAAAGAAGATGTATATGATGTAATTGGATCTACCTACCTCAGAAGCCCCAACCCAAATGCATTGTAATTTTATGAATTTTGCCTATATTTTTTTTTCTCTTGATCTGAAAAACTGAAATTTTGTATAGTTTTTTACATTAAAACAAAATATAATTAAAAGATAAAATTATAACTACCATTCTAAAATCTTTGGCCATGCACATCAAACAAATAGTCTATTAATGATAGCCTAATTATGCATTTCTTGATGGCTCAGTTAGAGCAACGTCCTTATGAGGAGGAGGTCTTGCTGTTATATATTTATTAAATTTGTAAAATCAATTTATTCCTTTTTTACCAACTCAACATTTTTCACCAAAATATCCAAGCTATCAAATATTTAGACGATAGGCGAGCTCTCCATTGTTCTTCGACAACTCTAGTTTATTTACTATACGGCTTATAGACATGCATCAATGTAATTAAAACCGATCACTAATTGCTCCCGTTTTCTGATATGTCACGTATAGGATCTAAAGCAATTCGCTATGGGGTCACATGCAGATGACCTCATAGGTGTGTCATTTTCTACCAATGAAAAAGCAACTTATAGAATCTTGTAAGCGATCAAAGAGATGTAAATATTTTTAACATTATAAACAACACTAAGCACACAAATACGGTAGTACAGAATTATATTCCTAACCCTGGATGGGTAATTTTTATAAGTCACATTTTTATTGGTTGAACATTTCACATCTACGACAGGTCACTCACATGTGACCCCATAGCGGATTACATTAGATCCTCTATGCGACACATCAGAAAATGGGAGCGGTGAGAGATCGGTTTAATTCGATTGAAGCATACATAAATGTGAAATTCTTACATTACATGTAAATATGTATCGATACATATATAGAGTACATATATATATATATATATATATATATATATATATATATATATATATATATATATATATGTAGGTCAGCTAATGGTATCGGCTACATGTAAGTAGTCAGACACAGGATTTTCTGATAACTAAAGTTGATAAACCTACCCAAATTACATAATTCTTTTACATTTTGTTTGACTGTTATGTATTGAAATTTGTAAAAAAAAAAAATTTTTTTTTTTTTTAATTTAACTTTTTATTACCAAAATATACAAGCTATTTAAAAATATTTTGATGATAGGCAAGCTACTTGCTGTTCTCTGACAACTTTTTTTTTTTCTTTTTTTTCTTTATTTTTTTCCAATTTAGATGCAGATCATAACATGTAATTTGTTGGAAGAACTCCTCCTTGTATCCAATCGGGTGGAATCATGGCTGCCAGTGCTACAAGAAAATCTGATTCTGTCGACGCTTTTATCCTCAGTAGAACTCTTCATTAAGGTGATGGTTTACTGGAAAGGTCTGAAGTCACCAAATTTACTCAATGCTCAAATTTTATCTTGTTATTTTGACTATGTAATCGTTGGTAAAACATTTTGGTGTCGGTGATTAGGAAACATGTTACTGTTTTACATAATCCACATATAAAGTTTTGCACCACACTTATGATTTTCCTGTAAAAAATGAATAAATACGTTGAGTATGGTACTCAAATTTTGAGTACGTGCTCAAACAATTTTTTAATATTTCTGGCTTTCTTCCAATGAGCAATAGTTTTTATTATTATTTACAATTGTATGCCATCAGTATACAGACAAATTTAGTAACAGAATAACGTTTGCATGTTTTTACCTGAGTAAATTTGGTGACTTCGGGCCCTTATCTACTGCATCTCAGCATCAAATAGACCCAGCTGAACAAATATTAATAACAGTTAAATTAGGGACTATCTGTCATTAGCCATCTCTTTGTCCTACTGTCTAAGATTTTCTATCAGTTCCCTCTAATCTATAGTCACCCCAGTGTTCATGTGTAATGGTCCATACTGTCTAAGATTTTCTGTGAGTTCCCTCTTATCTCTAGTCACCCCAGTGTTCATGTGTAATGGTCCATACTGTCTAAGATTTTCTGTGAGTTCCCTCTTATCTATAGTCACCCCAGTGTTCATGTGTAATGGTCCATACTGTCTAAGATTTTCTGTGAGTTCCCTCTTATCTCTAGTCACCCCACTGTTCATGTGTAATGGTCCATACTGTCCAAGATTTTCTGTGAGTTCCCTCTTATCTCTAGTCACCCCAGTGTTCATGTGTAATGGTCCATACTGTCTAAGATTTTCTGTGAGTTCCCTCTTATCTCTAGTCGCCCTAGTGTTCATGTGTAATGGTCCATACTGTCTAAGATTTTCTGTGAGTTCCCTCTAACCTCTAGTCACCCCAGTGTTCATGTGTAATGGTCCATACTGTCTAAGATTTTCTGTGAGTTCTATCTAACCTCTAGTCACCCCAGTGTTCATGTGTAATGGTCCATACTGTCTAAGATTTTCTGTGAGTTCCCTCTTATCTCTAGTCGCCCTAGTGTTCATGTGTAATGGTCCATACTGTAAGATTTTCTGTGAGTTCCCTCTTATCTCTAGTCACCCCAGTGTTCATGTGTAATTGTCCATACTTCGATTTTCTGTGAGTTCCTTCTTATTTCTAGTCGCCCTAGTGTTCCCTCTTATCTCTAGTTCCCTCTAATTTCTAGACACCCCAGTGTTCATGTGTAATGGTCCATACTGTCCAAGATTTTCTGTGAGTTCCCTCTTATCTCTAGACACCCCAGTGTTCATATGTAATTGTTCATACTGTCTTAAGATTTTCTGTGAGTTCCCTCTTATCTCTAGACACCCTAGTGTTCATGTGTAATGGTCCATACTGTCTAAGATTTCTGTGAGTTCCCTCTTATCTCTAGTCGCCCTAGTGTACATATGTAATTGTTCATATTGTCTAAGATTTTCTGTGAGTTCCCTCTTATCTGTAGTCACCCTAATGTTCATGTATAATTCTCTAGTGTCATGGTTGTATTATTTTCTACGATGAAAAATTCCATAATTTGAAAAGTTCTGAAGAATCAAGATGGATATCTCTCTCTGTAAACTGCTTTTTAGTCCCCTGCCATGTAAAACAAGGGAAAGGGGAGGGGGCTAGAGTTTTGTCTCTGTCCTTCCATCCATCCATCCATCCATCCAATCAGTTTAATGCTTAGTACTGTATACCTGGAATTTTTCACTCCTGTTAAATTTTCGCCCTTAGATGAGAGGGCAAATTTAAAATAAAAGCCAAATTTTCAAGCTCAATAATTAAAGTACAGACATACATGCTGTCCGTGAGACTGTGGTGAATTAGGGCGAATTTAAGACAGGGTAAATAAGGGCAAAAAATAACTGGGGGCAAAAAATTTCCAGTTATACAGTATTTGCTCACCATTCACATAATAATAGTATTATCATTGTCAGAATGCTTCTTATCATTTGGTTTATATCATTTAAAACAAAGAAACAAAACATTAAGTATAAATTGTTTTCTAAACCATAATTTGTTTGATTAGCTCTATAGATGGGAATTTTGTGATGCATATTTCATTTTTGTCCATTTGAGAAAAAAAAATTTTGGGTGTTGAAACTAGCTTTTTCAAAGATAGTTAAATGAATTTTAAAATGAATAGAATTTTGTAACATTTTACTTCATTGTCATTTCTAGGCTCGTCAAGGTCTTAACTATGTACATTCGGCCATGCTGTTTTTCTTAACTGTGGCAAAAGCAGAAAAAGTAAGTATGAATACAGTTAAGATAAGTATATATTTGAGTATTAACTCATCAGGCCCTGAAAAACAATGGACTCTTCTTTAAATCAATGATTTAGACCAGTCCAAATGTGTTTCTAGGGGTGAATGTGTTAAAACACTAATTTAAACAAAGATGAATTTTTTACTTTACTGCCCGTTTATCTGTGAAAAAGAAAAACGAACCCATACCCAAATTATCCTTTTCATGCTGATTTGTGACAGTTAAATGAACGATGCACCCAGAAATATATTGAAGTGTAACCTTTCTTGAAAGACACACCCCCCCCCCCCCCCCCCCAATATCAGCTACTGAAATGTGGTCTCTCAAAACGGGTGGTCTATCAAAAGAGGTTTTATTTTAAAGATTATTTAACCAAGTAGTTTTCGGAAAGCGGTATCAAATGATTGGTGGTCTTTTAGTTCTACTGTAGTACTAGACTTGTGATCTGATATTCGAATGATCCAACATTGGTTTCGGCTTAAATGGCATCCTTTTCATGCTGTAAATCCAGAAATTTTTGCAAAACACTTGTTCTAAATTTATTTGTGAGGTGATATATTATCTATTTGGAGTGCCCATTTTTGTCATACTATTATCGTAATACATTACAAAATATGTCTTCTGTACACCCGTTTTCTGATGTGAACTCGCAATAAATATCAACCATCTTCTTAAACTTACCTCTTTCTTTTATGTCCGTTCAACTAAAATCAAGCCCAAGAACATTACATTGTGACTTTCAATTTCAGTTTCACTTTCAGTATTAGGTTAGGAAATTAAGCGAGAGCTGTCGCGTGAATAAAACTGGATTTACAGTAACTTGACATGTAAGGATAATCTAAAAACCTTGGTTTAATGTCACTCCCTTTATTGTCTCACCTGCGAAGCGACGCATAGGGATCACTAATTCTGTCTGGCGATGGCGTCGGTGTCAACATTTCTTTTCCGGAGCAGAACTCCTAAACTAGTGGGTGGATTGCAACCACACTTCACACAAGTGATCCTCATGTACCCAAGATTTGTCTTTTGGGGTACTAAGGTCGGTATGACCTACTTTCAGAAAACTAGGTCATGGGCACTGAAAATTGTTGCTGGGCAGAATTCCTAAACTACTGGATGGATTGAAACTGTTCTTCACACAAATGATCCCCATGTGCCCTAGATGTGCCTTTTTGGGCACTGGAGCTGGTCTGACCTGATTTCTTAAATGTAGGTTGCAGTTAATGTTATTATTGTTATTGATTATATGCTGCAGGCAAGACATATAGCTCCTTGGAGCTCTTGTATTGCAAAATCCAACATTGCAGGGAGGGGGGTATTATAATGATGGGAATACTCTACATATACAGGAAGTTGAGGTTTGTTCGTATATGTTAACAGGGAGCTGAAGCCCTAGCATTGAGTGGGATGACACAACACACATGTCTGGCCGCTCTGTCTCTGTATGAAGATGGGGATCTGATCCCTAAACCTCAGACAAGGGTAAGAGATTCTTCATATTTATTCTGACTGTCAAAATGTTTGACTTACTGTGAAATGAATTGTTAGGACAAATTATTTGTAGAATATCAAGGTTTTAACACATTAAATTATATCATACAATGGAATTGTTGTATACATGGAAATTTTTGCCCCATAATATAGAATATATATAGAATATAGAAAGTACACTGGGGAATCTAAATCATTTCAAATAAAGCTGTATTTCGATGTAACAGAGTTCAAAATAAGTGGGTTCGACTGTAATTCAAACCCACGCCATTTATTTGTTGTAGTTAAGGTCAAAAGGTCATCTGACCAAAAATTATCTGAGAACAGATTTTCTCTCAATAAAATAATTGTATTTCATTTTATACTTGACTGCAGTTTGTATACATCCGCCATCATGGAATTTTGGCAAATAATTTTGTTATAATGCTGTATATGAAATACAAATGTATATTAAAAAATGTATAGTATGTTGGTGGTGTTTTTTTTGTTTTTAAAATATGACAATTTTATATTTATTTGAAATTAGCCCATACAATTTTATTAAAAGAAAAAACAAAAAATAAAAAACAAAAACCCTCAAGTTTTAGCATGGAAAATTTGTTAGACCTCTGAATTGACATTATTGCACTTACTGATTTTTGCTGTTGTCTATTCATTTCTGTGTATTTTTCTGTAGCTAAAAAGACAGAAATCCAGCAAGTCTCCGACATGGCACAGTGTGTATTGTTTGTGTTTAGACCTGTATACAGACTGTCTGTCTCGTCTCAAGTTTTCATTCTTAGAGGACGCTTTCCACTTTATAGGCGTCCATCAGGACAGGATGCAACAGGTACAGTCTTTTTCTCTCCCTCCTTTGTCGTGTTTTTGTGTGTGTGTGTATATGCAGAGGTGTTTACCATCCCGGATTTTCCGTATTTATTCCGGATTTGAGTCCTAAATACACATTACGGATTCACTTTCCGAAATTACGCTTTTCCGATATTGTGCCAAAAATTATTTTTTCCCTAGGTTATTGAAGCGCTTGGGATAATTCATATTTATTTGGTGTATTGAACACCAGTTTGATTATGATTTCCGTTATTCGGAGTCTCTCTGGACTTACCTTTACATGAGTCCTCCGAAAGCATGTCTGCTAAAAGAAGCAGAAGACGCTTCTGATGTTGAACGTGTTCTGGTCGAGACGCCACCCAAAAGAAAAAAGGTGTGCAAAGATTTAAAACTAGCTATCACGAACTGTGGCCTTTCCTTACAAAATCTCAACGTGGGGACTACTACGTAAGGTGCACAATTTGTGCAGGATTTTTCATGTCATGCCGGGAAAAATACTGCTCGAGGCACGTTGAATCAAAAATCATATCAAGACCTGTCGCGTTTTAAATTCAAACAGGTCCATGTCTGTTTTTTTGAAAAACAATACACAAGAATTAGAAATGTCTCACAAGAGGGCTGTGACCAGGGCAGAAGTTTTGACATGTGAACTGATAGCAGAATTAAATTTTCCTATATCTGCAGCCGACACATTCAACAAAGGATTTAAAATAATGCTTCCAGATTCAAAAATAGCCCAAGGTATGTTATATAATACATGTATAGATATATTCTATCTGTAGGTCGAGATGGTGTATGGTTCATGTTCTTATAAATCATCATCTCAATTTCTTTCTCAATCCCAAACTTTTGGTCTGGAAACGTGGAATATGGGGTAAAAAAGCCTATTTCCTAAGGGAAGTTAATGAATTTTTTTTTAGGGTTGGACATAGTTTTTTTCAAGGAAAAAGGGGGGTCTATTCAGACAAGTGAGTGTATGTTGATTTTTTTTCTTATATTTTTTCACAACTGATAGATGCTGACTTGACACACAGTTCTGGATGTTTCATGTATGAAATTAGGTCTGTGTCGAAATATATGTTCAAAATTTGAGATTACTGACAGATGGCCAAAATTACTGAAAAAAATCATCATGATTACTGAAAGTGTCAAAAAGGGGTAAACACCTCTGTATATGTAAGCATATGTGTGTATGTAAGCATGTGCTTACATACACACATGTGTGTGAGCATGTGTGTATGTAATCATGTGTCTGTGAGAGTGAGTGAGCAAGCATGTGTGTGAGTATGTGTATGTAAGCATGTGTCTGAGAGTGAGTGAGCAAGCATGTGTGTGAGTATATGTGTGTATGTAAGCATGTCTGAGAGTGAGTGAGTGAGCATGTGTGTGTGTGAGAATGTGTATGTAAGCATGTGTATGTGAGAGTGAGTGAGCATGTGTCTGTGAACATATGTGTGTGTGTCCAATCGGATCATATCAAGAATCTTTAAATCTGAAAGTGATTGTTGTATGTCCAAGCACTTGTTTGAAAGAGTTGAAGGTCAAAGGTCTCAAATGTCATGGTCAAATCTTAGGACAATTCACTTTCAAATGGCAAAGTATAGAACAACTTTAAAACTATGCTTGATGTACATTAAATTGGTTTTTTATCTCACTTCTTTTTAGATGTGGAGAGGGAATATGCTGTTATGTAGGCATAAGAAAAGTTAATGAAATATATTGCTGTGGGGTGAACTTTGTTATCTTTCATTAATCTATGATTTTTTTTTTTTCACGGTCAGCGAATTGTCCGGAATTTTGAAAATTGGTCATTGAAGTAATGAAATTTCAACATCATGGAAAAATGAAATTTTAACTGTGTATATTAGATACAATGTTTATTTCTGAAAAACTTACCTAATAAAAGTACACACAATGGTTGGGTTGCACAGCAGTAGGGGATGTATAGGCTTTTGAAATTCTACAGGTAATGGTCAGTGATTGGTCGCAGTGGATATTCTTGTATAATGATAACATGTATTCTTTGCAGTGCTTGGAAATGTCTCGAAGAAGCTTACAAGAGAATGTTTTGCAAGAAGCTCAGAAGACCTGTGATTTTATATATCAATTGTCTCATTACTTGAGACAGTGGAGATTTAATTTAGCAAATTCTGTGATAAAACTACAGGTAAGTGTCTGTGATAAAACTACAGGTAAGAGTCTATGATAAAACTACAGGTAATGTCTGTGATAAAACTACAGGTAGGTGTCTATGATAAAACTACAGGTAAATGTCTGTGATAAAACTACAGGTAAGTGTCTGTGATAAAACTACAGGTAAGTCTGTGATAAAACTACAGGTAAATGTCTGTGATAAAACTACAGGTAAGAGTCTATGATAAAACTACAGGTAAGTGTCTGATAAAACTACAGGTAAGTGTCTGTGATATGTCTATGATAAAACTACAGGTAAATGTCTGTGATAAAACTACAGGTAAGTGTCTGTGATAAAACTACAGGTTATTATCAGCACAAGCATTTTGATGGAATTTAAAATAAAATAAAATTTACACCTGGTTTATCAATTGTGTTCCATTATTTATCATTCGTTTATGAATGTATATGGAATTTGACTGATTAAAATTTCAGCTGACTTGGTTAGAAGTGTTCTTGGTTAGCAGTGTTCTTGGTTAGTAGTTAGCAGTGTTCTTGGTTAGCAGAAAGCAGTGTTTTTGGTTAGCAGTGTTCTTTTTTAGCAGTTAGCGGTGTTCTTGGTTAGCAGTTAGCAGTGTTTTTAGTTACCAGTGTTCTTGGTTACCAGTGTTCTTGGTTAGCAGTTAGCAGTGTTCTTGGTTAGCAGTTAGCAGTGTTCTTGTTTAGCAGTTAGCAGTGTCCTTGGTTAGCAGTTAGCAGTGTTTTTGGTTAGCAGTGTTCTTGGTTAGCAGTTAGCAGTGTTCTTGGTTAGCACTGTTCTTTGTTAGCAGTTAGCAGTGTTCTTAGCAGTGTCCTTGTTTAGCAGTTAGCAGTGTTCTTGGTTAGCAGTTAGCAGTGTTTTTGGTTAGCAGTGTTCTTGGTTAGCAGTTAGCAGTGTTATTGGTTAGCAGTGTTCTTGGTTAGCAGTAAGTGGTGTTCTTGGTTAGCAGTTAGCAGTGTTCTTTGTTAGCTGTTAGCAGTGTTCTTTGTTAGCAGTATTCTTATACAGGGAAAGGCAGTATTTGAAATTTGATTATAATATAAACATTACAGCATTTCCATCATGTAAGTTGATCCAGTGTTTGGGATTTATTTTCTACTTGAAAATAAAAAGAAAAAATCTGGACTCTGTTGGACTCTGTTAACATGATCAGTATCAGGAAGTGATTGGTTTTTAGGATCGGTTTTTGGAAATTGCACTAAATACTGTATACTTGGAAAATTTCCCTCCCTTTTTATTTTCACAATTTTTGCTCTTAGATGAGAAAAGAAAATTTGAAATGAAAGTGAAATTTTCAAGCTAAATAATTGAAACCCAAACATACATGCCGTCCATGATTTTTGTGATTTAGGCCGGATTTGAGACGGGTGAAAATGTTGTCCGTCATAAAAGAGCTTAAATATCTAGGGACGAAATTTTACCAGGTACACAATAGCAATAAACAGTTTATTATGAGATATGCTATTTGCTTTCGTAAATTTTATAAATGTCGTCAAAATTTATATGACCATAATGGTATATTTTAAAATCATTTTCTGTTTACAGTCGACTATGCTATACATGGCCCAGACGTTTATCGCTTTCCTGATGCGACCTAGATATTTACAACATGTACTGGAGGTAGGTATAGACTTCATATTATTGGTTACAGTCTAATTGGGGGTTGTCTGCGATTGTTTTACAAAAAATGACAAATGTTTTGATATACATTGTATTACAAAATATGTCAACAGTAAAAGTTCAGCAAGTGCATCAGAATCCGTCAACAAAACTGTGTGTGACGTCATATAAAAACAAGCAGTGAAATGTGAATCCCCTGTGAGTTTTCATCGTCGTCCACCAATAAAAATAGTACGAAACAAACATTAGAATTCCTGTTTTAAGAGACAATTCCAGGAAAGATGGCCACATATGACGGGATCTCTTTAGTCATGTGACCCATTATCTTAGTTCTAGGTATTCATCGTGTACATGCACTCATATAGTTTCTTTATGCTGACAAAAAGATTGAAGTTTGGCTGGGAGTTGTTTTTTATCCGTCTGTCCATGTGTTTTCATCATTTTGGATTAAGTAAAATGATTTGAGTTTCTTTTTTGTCGGATCAACAAATTTGGAATGAAACTTTATATCGGTACTCTCTAGGATACGCTCTATGATGGCAAACAAAAGGCAATATTTACAGTAGTTATGGGACTTGGAAAGTTGCATAATTTGCTCACTCCTCGGTGGCATCGTGTGTCGTAACACATTTTTTTTTTTTAAGAATATGGTAAACAAGAAAAACAAATTTTGTTTTATTACTTATTTGTTTCTCATGTTTCACTCGTTTGATAGAAATCAAACATATTTGTTTCTCATGTTTCACTCATTTGATAAAAATCAAACATATATGTGATTGCCCATGTTTCAGTCGTGTGATAGAAGTCAAACATATTTGTGATTGCCCATGTCTCACTTGTGTGATAGAAATCAAACCTATTTGTGATTGCCCATGTTTCACTCATTTGATAGAAATCAAACCTATTTGTGATTGCCCATGTTTCACTCGTTTGATAGAAATCAAACATATTTGTGATTGCCCATGTTTCACTCATTTGATAGAAATCAAACCTATTTGTGATTGCCCATGTTTCACTCGTTTGATAGAAATCAAACCTATTTGTGATTGCCCATGTCTCACTTGTGTGATAGAAATCAAACCTATTTGTGATTGCCCATGTTTCACTCATTTGATAGAAATTAAACATATTTGTGATTGCCCATGTCTCACTTGTGTGATAGAAATCAAACCTATTTGTGATTGCCCATGTTTCACTCGTTTGATAGAAATTAAACATATTTGTGATTGCCCATGTCTCATTCGTGTGATAGAAATCAAACATATTTGTGATTGCCCATGTTTCACTCGTGTGATAGAAATCAAACATATTTGTGATTGCCCATGTTTCACTCGTTTGATAGAAATCAAACCTATTTGTGATTGCCCATGTCTCATTCGTGTGATAGAAATCAAACATATATGTGATTGCCCTTGTTTCACTCGTTTGATAGAAATCAAACCTATTTGTGATTGCCCATGTTTCACTCATTTGATAGAAATCAAACCTATTTGTGATTGCCCATGTTTCACTCATTTGATAGAAATCAAACCTATTTGTGATTGCCCATGTTTCACTCGTTTGATAGAAATTAAACATATTTGTGATTGCCCATGTCTCATTCGTGTGATAGAAATCAAACATATTTGTGATTGCCCATGTTTCACTCGTGTGATAGAAATCAAACCTATTTGTGATTGCCCATGTTTCACTTGTTTGATAGAAATCAAACATATTTGTGATTGCCCATGTCTCATTCGTGTGATAGAAATCAAACATATTTGTGATTGCCCATGTTTCACTTGTTTGATAGAAATTAAACATATTTGTGATTGCCCATGTCTCATTCGTGTGATAGAAATCAAACCTATTTGTGATTGCCCATGTTTCACTCATTTGATAGAAATTAAACATATTTGTGATTGCCCATGTTTCACTCGTGTGATAGAAATCAAACATATTTGTGATTGCCCATGTTTCACTAGTTTGATAGAAATTAAACATATTTGTGATTGCCCATGTCTCATTCGTGTGATAGAAATCAAACATATTTGTGATTGCCCATGTCTCACTCGTGTGATAGAAATCAAACATATTTGTGATTGCCCATGTCTCACTCGTGTGATAGAAATCAAACATTTGTGATTGCCCTGTCTCACTCGTGTGATAGAAATTAAACATTTGTGATTGCCTCTGTTGAGCATCAATCGTTAAAGTCAGAATCGTCTTCCCGACAAATAAGATACCGGTAATAAGGATAATTTAAAAGTAAAAAATGGGGAAAATTAGTATTTTATTGCAATAAGTCCTTTAAATCAAGTCATTCATTTGACAGAGTTTGCACAGACCTTGAAAAGTGCTTGAATATAGAGTTAAAGTTCTTAAAAAACAAAAAATACCATTGAAAAGTGCTTAAATTTAATGCAAAATGCTTGATTTCTTTCATCAGTGTGCTTGAATTCTTAAATAAAGAAAAAGTAACTCAACCATACAGACGCTTCACATTTTGAGTAAAGCATTTTTGTGAGAGATCGGAATCCAACATGGCTAACAGGTGGCCATCTTGGATTTTGATAAGGAAGTTTGTTACTGCTACTTCTCAAAAAGAACAGAAGGGATCTTGAAATTTGACATGAAGGTTCCCCTTGAGGTCTAGTTGTGCATATAACATTTTCAGAGAGATTGGAATCCAACATTGCGACAGGCGACCATCTTGGATTTTGAACAATGGAAGTATGTATTTCTCAGAATTTACTGAAGGAATCTTTTTGAAATCCAAGATGGTGACCTGTCAGTCATTCTCTCTGAAAATGTTCAGTTCAAGTTCAGTTTTGATATAATCTTGTGAAAATAGTATTTAACAGAAATATGGATTTAAGTTCAAATTCAATGTTGAGACACAAAATAAGAGAAAAGAAGAGAAAAGAACAGTCTGTCATAGATCAGACATTAGAACACTCCATGGTGTGCGCCAAGATCCCTCTGGGATCACTTGTTACTCTGTTGTGGCTTGCCAGATATTAATAGCTTAAATATACCCATTGAATATGCTTGAAAAACGCTATAAAAAGTCCTGGAAAATGCTTGAAAAATCTTTTGAATTGGCTGTATGAACCATGTTTGGGAAAATAGGATTTTGCTCAAGCAGTTGAAGATTACGTCATCACTAAAAATAGAGAGTGTTTAGGGCAGGTTAGGTTATATTGGTACCACTTGAGCGTGTTTTGATCAAGTAAGAGTCAGGTTACTCAGAGCACCTTATCCAAGGCTCGAGTTTGGCAACTCAGTCTCACTAGTCAGTTGGACTAATTGGAAACAAATTTGACTAGTCTGATGACAAATTAACTAGCACCAAAGTGATATAACGAATTTACCAAACCGGTGGGTATTAATCAAATCAGTACCAGATTTACCGATTTGGTAGCCCATTTTTTGTTTATATATTCTAATGCATACGAGTCAAACAACTATAGTATATAATTGTCGTAGTTTGATTTGAGAAAAAAATTAAGGGGCTGATTAGGTAATTCAGGATGTACATACATGTCCATTTTTCACATGCTGTAATGTTTATACAGATTTTCTACTAGTCAACTTGACTAGCTAAAGCACAACCTTGACTAGTCCGCTCACAAAGTTACTAGTCTCAGAAAGGTGGACTACTGTTAATTTTGAACCTTGTTATCACCATGTGTTGAAGATGACTTTCATAATGTTATGATTGGATATGGATTTTACAACAGTCGTACATTTCGTGTTATGATTTGGGCACTCTGGGAAATTTTGAAATACTTTGTTGTAAATGAAAAAGCCCTGCTGGAACCTGAGCTGATTCTATTATAAAGTTTAATTTTGCCAGTTTACTTGCGGAAGGCAATTGGACTCTTCCCAGGGGCATTGTACCAGGTTCTTTCCTCCACCATTAAAAAACTGGCCACCACCCCAAGATTGAAAAGTTGTTGAGTGTGACATAAAACACTATTAATTATATGAAAACTAAACTTACTTTTATTTATGTTTCTTAGCAACAAGCAGGTCAAGGTCAAAGTAGAACACAGCGGACGACACCTCCCAGACAACAAAGATTACAACAACAGTCGTCTACAGAAGACATTGACACTCCCTCTCAGCAGTTAGTACAGGTGCAACACAGGTGAGAATAGGACTTTTAACCCTTTTACCCCTCTTTTATATAAATGGCATGCTCTGTTCTTTTGTTTTAGTACAGTCTGTTATGATCAGTAGGTTTAAGTGGGTAAAAAAGGTTGTGATGTGTGGATGGCATTTTGTATCAAACATACATTGTGAGATTTTATTTGACAATTAACAGATTTTAAGGGGTAGCTGTGAGGTCTTTTTTCAATATTTATTTTCTGGGTTTTTTTAACTACTAAAATTGATATACAATAAGAAAAAAAGAGATATACACAAATATAAAAATTCTTAAATTCCTATATATTTTGTGAAATTTGCTTTAGAAACCTAGGTTTGGCACTTTTTCAATTGCATTTGATTAACTCAACCTCACTATTTGTACATGAATACAACACTGGACCTGATCTTATTTTCACAACATATATAGGAATACAAGATTTTTTAACTCTTATTTGTTAATTAATGTACATCACATACAAGTGTTATTTATTTTCTGTTTTTTCAAGTAGAAAAAAATCGAAACACAGCTAATCCCCTTTTAGTATCTGACGATAAATCATTGGCTAGTGCTAGATCCGAGGATTTTTCATTCACTGTCTGAAGTCACAGTTAATGTGTGAAAATTGTTCACAACTGGATGTAGATAAAGCAAGGCTTTCCATGTCATCCTTGTTTTTCAATTCTTACCCTGATCCTTGTTACATAGAAAAGAATTTTGTGAAAATCAAAAACAACAATGACTGCTGTCATTACCGCTAATCGAGTTCAGAAAATCATAAAGGGTTTTGACAAGGATCTCCAGTATTGG
The DNA here is from genome assembly GCA_030159075.1 of Atrina japonica. Classification (NCBI taxonomy): domain Eukaryota; kingdom Metazoa; phylum Mollusca; class Bivalvia; order Pterioida; family Pinnidae; genus Atrina; species Atrina japonica. The sequence goes on from BROG01000149.1 coordinate 1,215,900, forward strand.
TGGGTTTCTTTCATATTAAAATACATTATTGATTACGTCTAACACCTTCTTTAACCTTTTCAACTCTACAGGCCATAATAGACTGGTCTTAACAATAGAAAAGAGCATACCATCTTGATTTTCAGGGGTGAAAGGGTTAAATAAAATAATAATCCTATTGATAATTTAATGGCTTATTTGACATTTTTCAGTTTTGTTGGGACACACAGTATTTTGTGTATTATTAACAGCTTATATCCTGTATCTTTTGAGGCCTTGTCAACATTCATACACACAAAATCTTTATGATTATCATTATGATTTATAGCATTTGTCATCTTGTTTATTTACATCTCATGTTTTTTTACTTCTTATTTTTTTGCCATTGTAGAATGCTTCAAATACTGGGGAGAGTATTTTCGTCACTTCGTCAGTTCACACCCGATATTTGTGAGGTGCTATATGAGCAGGTACAAATTTACTTTTGTATACAGGTTGTCTGTAATGTATACTTAGTTCACACAAACACAGACATGCACACACACACACAACACACATACATACCCACACATACATACCAACACACAACACATGCACACATACTGCAAATGAATGCATGCCCACACACATACAATACATGCACATAACACACACACACACATATATATATATATATATATGTGTGTGTGTGTGTGTGTATATACACATGTATGTGAGTGTGTGTGTGTATATATATATATATATATATATAATACATGCACATAACACACACACACATATACATATATATATATATATATATATATATATATATATATATATATGATGGAATATCACGTATTTTGAGTTTGATATCTTTCTTGATCATGTTGTAATTTCCCTAATTCTTGTTTGACATGAATTCAAAAGATTTCCGCTGGCTAATGAAAGGAAAATCTTTATTAATATATGAATCATGCAACTGTTACTTGAAAGGCCTTTATTTCTTATTACCAAAAAATTGTTTTCCCTTCTGGGCCTCATATAACATAACCTTCCTTCTTGCCTTTATCTAGGTCCAATGTCAAGTGAAATGAGCATTTGGCTTCATGCATCACTGTTTTTGGTATAGAAATATAATTAATACTTGAATAAAGCCACAAATGATATGAAATATAAGTTTTGAGAATTATAGTTTGCTATGTGCTTGAAGTCGATTTACAAGGTTGTTGAAAAGATAACTGGTATTTCTTTATCACCAAGATCTTGGTACTCTATATATACACCATACCAGTATATGCTGTGGAACTTCACCTACAGAGCCCCGAAATACAGAGACCATCTTGTATTTAAGCCTGTTGATACTGTATGTGTATTTAAATTAGTGCACTCAAATTTTAGTGCTTTGAGTGGGTGTATACTTATTAGCGCCATCTTGAATTGGCACAATTATGGCAAGAATGTTTTAAATGAAAATTCATTCTCAGTTGTATTTGTTTAGTAATAAAATGTTCATCAATTAATTTCATAGTCACTCTATTGACATAGACTGTATTGTAATCATAATGGCACACACTGAACTATGCACATGAAAGATTATTTTGTACTTTGTATACCAATAGTTTTTGTTGTGTATGCAGGATGACAGAAATGGAGAAATTTTAGCGCTGCACTTGAATTAGCGTAATGACTTGATCGGGAAAGGCACTAATATTACAGTACCGCTAAAATAAGTACATGTACAATATTCAGTCTCTTAAAAAATTTTTGGTAGAAGATATTGTATCAGTTCAAACTATCATTTAGAGACCACCTTCTTAAAGGGCCCACTTAGAATCAGTCAGTTAGGTGGTCTTAATAAGGAGGATGCTTTGTGGGTGGGTGTCTGTGTGTATATATTTGTGGGTGTGGGTGTGTGTCTGTGTATGTATTTATGTGTGGGGGGTATCTTGTCATGGCATCAGCAGTTTAGACATTTGACATTTTTTGTCTTGTTCCTTTCGGTGGTGGCAACAATTTTCAACAGTGGGGGAGGAAACCCAGTCACAGTATATTATTCATTTTAATGTTTGTACTTTGTGGTTTATCTGTAGTTTGGAATGTTAATTCTGTCAACTTTTTGTTTTGTTTCAGTGCTTAGATTACACGGAATATGAACCATTTCTAGCAATATTATTCACAGCGCCATCTACAGATCAAGAGAGTCCTCCATCATTTGGTACTTTGACTTCCTGTGTGCGAGATGTCTGTGTCCGTTTTCTAACAAAGGTACCAAATATCAAATATGAGAGAGAAAAAAAATTTACTACCTGTCGGACACTTTAAAACATTTTAGTACTGTATAAGCAGAAATTTTCGCAAGGATTCAATTTTTTAGCATTATTAGCGGGGTTGTTGATATAGCTAAAATTGAATATCACTAACAATTCATTCTTCATTGGAGGTGAGAGTTAGTGGAACTAATGATAATTGTAAATAGTAATCAGTGGCCATGTAACTGCGGCATTCATCTGATTGTACAAATATAGTTACAATTTTCTGTTCTGACTGTAGTGCTATACTTTAATACTACATTCTAGATATATATTGTGTAAAGTAATTATGATGTATTTCCAGTCTGGTATAAATAAATTTCATAAATGTATATATCTTTTTTATCATAAAATTGCTAAAATTACTCCTCATAAAATAATATACCAATCTTAAAGGACAAAACGCTATATATTCGTCTTGTTAAAAATCTCACTTATACGTTAATACAGTGGAATATTGTTATCTCGTAATTCATGGGACCACTCACGGTACTTTGAGATATGTGGAATTTGTGATAACAGAAATTTTCAATTCAAATGTTTTCTGTCTCTTTTGGACAATGGATAATTTGTCTCGAGCTAAAGCTTAATCAGAATGGATTCAAGCAATTATTAATTGCTGTTTCATCTCGGTAGGAGAAATTTGTTTGTGTTTCGCATGTAAACAGATAATTAATTGCCATGCTCTTTTTCCAAAAAAGTAAAACTTTAGCCTCGAAAGGTAATTTCGAGATGATAAGAAGTGTTTTTCCGTAATATTATCATACTTAAGATTGCAAATTTAATTTGAAATAAGTGAGATTTGGAGAAAAAAAAAACTATGAAATATCTGAAGTAAAGGTAGTATGTATATATACTGAATACAGGGAAATTTTCGCCCGTTTTATTTTCGCCCCTTTCGCCCTCATCCTCAGTGGGCGAATTCAAAATGTTAAATTCATCTATTTTTGATAATAAAAGTCTGGGCGAATTTAAAATGGGGCGAAACCCGTTTGCAAGTGCATTAGGGAGAAAATAACCCTGTATACAGTAGTAAAACAATCAGGACCGATTGTTAAACTTTGACATAACCAGAATTTCGACTCGTCCTGTTTTGATATAAATGAGATTCCACTGTCCTTTCGATGAGCAAATCATGGATTTCAGTTACATATGTAGCGTTACATCTCATGGTAAAAGTTTGGTGTAAATATTATACAAAAAATTACCACATGAAATAAACTTCAGGTGTAGTTACAACCATAAATGCAAAACAAAAGTAAAGCAGTCATAATGAATGTTAAATTTCAGGTGTATTTTAAGACCACCACACTTTAAATTTCAGGTGCATTTTAAGACCACCACACATTAAATTTCAGGTGCATTTTTAGAGCACCACACATTAAATTTCAGGTGCATTTTTAGAGCACCACACATTAAATTTCAGGTGCATTTTAGAGCACCATACATTAAATTTCAGGTGCATTTTAGAGCACCACACATTAAATTTCAGGTGCATTTTAAGACCACCACACATTAAATTTCAGGTGCATTTTTAGAGTACCTGAGTTACCAAGATAATCTACTGCAGTCCACTGTCATTCAAATTTGGTTTTACAAAATTTTTTCAACAATTTTTTTTCGGTTTTCCTAAAAATTTCTGAACCAATTCTTTTCCATTCCAGCTGGAGCCACGAGGAACCTCCCCTCATAGATCTCCAGATTCCAATACAAGTCAGATTCCAAAGTAAGTGTTTACTGAAGTGTTTTGATGTAGACAAGATCAAAGATGGGGTCTGTTTTTTTTTCCATCTGTTCTCAAGATTGTAATGGTACAATACATTGTAATTCTGAGGTACCTCCATGGCCAAGTTTTTAGAGCATTGTACATTGAACCATGAAGTCTCTCACTTCTTGACAGCGAAGATTCGAGCCTCGCTGGAACCTATAACGCTGTTTTTGTGAAAAAAAATTTGCCAGTTTCCTTGTGGAAGATTGGCGGTCTCTTCCCAGGTACATTGTAACCGGGTTCTCTCCTGCACCACTATAAACTGACCACCACCATAAAACTGAAAAATTGTCGAGTGTGGTGTAAAATAACATTCAAAGTCAAAATGTAAAATTTGCATTGTCATGTTGAAGTAAATGAGATCTCAAGATAGAAACTTTTGTGAGTTAAAGTAATATGAATATGTTGTAAACAAGACTCTGGGACCAGTCGTTTGACTTTGGCATATCCAGAATTTAGACTCATCCGATTTTGATATAAGGAGGTTTCACTGCATATTAACAAAATTAAATCTGAGCATTATACTTGATCATGATTTTGTTTTAAGTTTTAAGTTTTATATACAATAAAACATCTTTATAATGCCCTTCTATTCAATCGCCACCTCACTTTATGCCAAAATTTTTGAAAGATCTGGGCTGAACAAATGGTGGCAGTATAACAAGATTTTATTGTACACTATAATATATGTAAGAACATGTTGTATATCACTTTCTTCTGCAGTAATTTGGTCTTGTACGTCATGGAGAATGCCTTGCACATTATAATATCGCAGTCTACACGTTACTTGAGGGATCCCGCTATAGCCCAAACTGACAAACAACTACTTAAACGTGAACTGAGTACAGAAATGGTATGTCAGATTGAAATTTTTTTTATAATTTTTGTAAAGTGAGAAATGTGATGTAGATCCTTATACTGTATGATAATTTTGGGCAGTAGTTCTGAAGTCTACTGATATAGACCCTTTGACGATAACTGCGGTCCTGTAACTTTGAGGGAATAAATGATACAGATACCCGCAAAAATATAGATGTCGTTATAGTAACTGATTGTTTCTTGACGTCATTTTACGGGAATCTGTATCATTTATTCCCTCAAAGTTACAGGGCCGCAGTTATCGTGAAAGGGTCTTTACCGGTTTATCTCAGAGGAATTAAACTGAATAGAATTGTTTTTGCTTATGAGATATGAGGTCATTTTGTGCTAGTTGTATCGTACTGGCCTCCATTTAGATGGGTCCAAGATGTCCACGACTGGCGAAACGAAACATAAAATTTGATTTCAACGATAATGTATCTAGACAATTTCAACTTGTAACTTGTTTGTGGTAGAAAGCCAGTTTTGATGCAAATGAATTGGGCATTCCTGTTTTGTTGATAATAACAATTAATATAAATAATAAATAATATGGTTTGAGGCGGTGCACACTTTATAATCTGTGAAGCGGAGAAATAAAATAGATACAACGGCCAATCACAGCTGTCTTATACAAAATTAAATTATATTTCTATCTATATGTTTAGTTTAAACATATCCTTTTTTGTAATAGAAAGAAATTTGACTGGGCAAATGTTATTACAACATTACAGTAGCCCTCTCCTAATATATCCACTTCCTTGAAATAAAACTACCAGTATACAGTCATGGGACTTAAATATTAGCCACTTATGTTATTTTCTTCTTTGTTTTGTATAAAACCAACAATTTTTAAATGCTGATAAAATCCACAAATCATACCAGAATTTGACAAATTTGTATAAATTTATAATAGAATAATTTCATATTTATAAAATGTATGCATTTTTAGATTATCATGTTTATTTACAGAAATGACAGTATTTTTCTCACAGATTAATTTTGTTAATTCCGTAATTATTCTTTCAGTCTAATGAAATATGTCAAAATTTACCTAAAATAGTTTTATCCTCCACAGAATCAATAATGTCTCAAAATGAACAAAGAGTATATCTAAATTTCAATAAAATTAAAAATATGAATTTAATTCCCTCGGGTAAAAATAAAATGTTTGAAATATTGCTTAAATTAGTGGATTCTGTGGGCATTTAAAAATTGTTGGTTTTATATAAAACAAAGAAGAAAATAACATAAGTGACAAATATTTATGTCCCATGATAGTAGATCTATCAGGACTTTCAACAGCTTTAAAAAATGTATCAAATGTCTTTTGAATCATACTCTGCTGATTTGTAATAGGCCAGGTTTTAGGATTATTGTCCAATTCACGTAACTTGACGGGGCGAAGTAACCTTTTCATTATCATACAAACGGTCCTATTCACTTTTTGGTTATGACAAGCTGCACAGGAAAAAACGTTTTTTTGTTTTTTTTTAACTCACTGGATACTTGTAAGTACTGCTGAAGGTTTACTCTTGCCATTGAAATTTTGATGTCACTATGCTTCATTACCTAAAATTTAAACTTGTTCAGGTCAAGAGGGGGCTCACGAGACTCCACCCTTCCAGGTTATATGGATTTTACTACACTTGTAGATAAGTGGGATACTTTTACCATTGAAGCAACATTTGCCAAAAAAAAAACTTTGACATGTCTTCATAGTTCAGTTAGCTACACTATACTAATCTTATTGAGCCAGCCTGGATCAGTCTGTAGCGCGCTCAACTCTTGATCGTGAGGTCATGAGTTCGAGTCCAGCCGGTGGCAGGTTGGTTTCCTGTCCTTCGGATGAGACAGTAAAAACCGAGGTCCCATGTCACAGTAGGTGTCGGCATGTTAAAGAATCCTCACTGCTCAATGGCTGTAAGTGCTGAGCATAAGCCAAAATTTGTAGCCCTTCATTTGGTGACGTCTCCATATGAGTGAAATATTCTTGAGTGGAACGTTAAACAACAATAAACAAACAAACAAACAACTAATCTTATTTGATTTTTGACATCAGATTTCTTTATGGCATTGTGACTCTATCTGTGTTAATAATTCTGGATAAAATATGGAGTTGAAATAAGAATTGGAATTAATATACAATATATGTTTTGGTATACTTAAACGCAAACTTTATCCTTTTTTCAGAACTATTTCCTGAATGAGCTTCAGCGATATTTACGAAAGGTCAATCAAAGCTCTCCAAATCCTGGAACATGTCTACCAAGTCCTCAAATTACCTCTGGAGCTTCAATACTAGGATGTTCATTGTCCCAGACTGCTATTATGTCCAGGTCACAAGCAGACTACTTTAAATTTGTGCAAGAATTCGTTACTGCAGTTTTGAAATGACAGATTCAAAATGAATGGAAAATATTTTAATAAGCACACACAAATTGATGAAAAAATTGTTTATAGAGCAAAGAGAAGTCATGTTGTATAAACATGAAAAGAAGAATTCTGTATCAGAAGCCACAAAATGGTTGCAATAACTAGTGGTTCACACACTGTAATACTCTGCTCGGCATTGTGCTTTTTCTGTCAAGGTGTGTTACCACTGGTAACCGTGTTAAACTCATTGATTGACAGGATAACAGGAATTATGTCCAGCTGTTTGTTAATTGCATTGAAATCGACACTCAGAAACAGAAACAATTCAGTTCACATGTGAGTCTCAGAGTGTTTATCAAACTGTTTATGATGACACAGAATTACAGTGTTGCACAGGATATAAATAGAAACAGTAAGCTTCACATGTGACTGTCGGAGTGTACGCAGGTGCTTTATTCTGGTAGTAGACCAATTTTCTTCAGATTTAATGGAATCTTCATTGAATAATCCAACAATTAAACTTGTATAAAAGCCATATGTGTGTCTTCTCTTATGATAAGATGAATCCCCAAATCATGATGAAACACTCTTCTATTTTTTTTTCTCCATCAAAATGAGTATGCAGCTTTAATGGTTTTTCTCCAGTTCATTTGCTTTTAAAATCTTGAATGTAATAAAGAGAACTGTAGCCAGTAATTCTCTCTTTTTGTTAGTCTTGAGTTATTTCCCATGTCAGCAGATATCAATTGTGACGTCATGTCTTTATGTGAGAAAACAACGTCATTTTCACACAAACATGTGACGTCACAATTGATAACTTTCTCATTTTATGCACAAACAAATGACATCACAATCGATACCTGCTACAAGGGGTGGAAACTCTGGAAAATGAAAATACTTAATAGTTTATATAAATGTCAATTTCAGATCTCAAAGATAGTCCTAGAGCTTATGTGGTGTTAAAGTACCTGCAGCTATTCAAGGGTTTAAGCAGTGTTTCAATTGAAACTATGACTATCTATGAAATAATAAGTATTTGAAATAGCTGGAGTCAAATTGTTTGTTTAAATGGTTCAATCATTATGGTGGGAGAGAAATGGAAGAGAAAAATACAGTGTACGGGAATACAATGTAACTGGGAAAAGGCCAGTTCAAAAGTAAACTTCCAATCTTTTGTGGGCTGAAAAATAAAAATATCGGATATTAGAGTATAAATCTTCAAGATGTCCAGGACCACATATACAAATCTGGTGAACAGTGGACAAACACGGACCTCTGGAAATCCAAAGGTGGGATCAGGTGCCATGGAGGAGTAAGCGTCCCCTGTTGACCAGTCAGACAGACTGAGAGTTCATAGTCAAATTCAAATGAAATATGTGAGGAGTGAATCCTCTTCACAATTGGTAAAACCATACTTAATGGTTTGAAGCACAATGCTCTAACCAACACGCCATGGAGGTCCCTCCACAGATTCATTTGTATTTAAAGGTCCTCCCACAAACTGGAAATATTATGGGTACTAGGTCATGCAGAAGCCCAATTTTAAGAAAATTGTTTGTTTAAAATTTTTCAATTATATGGGGGGATGCATGGCCAGAGCATTGCGCTTTGAACCATGAAGTCTCTCACTTCTGGTCAGCGCAGGTTAAAGTGATATGAGCTGTCGTAGGTGAAAAATTTTACATGTCCATTTTATGTAATATTTTATCTCCTATATGTCCAAAACAGAACATCTAGTGGTTAGAATAACAAATGCATGTGTATAATTGCAACAATCTTGCCAAACGTATCCGGTAATATCGGTTATTGTTTGTCCGCCATTACTTTGAGCAATGCAAATTAACTTTCGGTAATTTTTTACAAAGATTACCGAGAGACTAAAAAACACGTGCTATTTGCAGTTAATACACATTCTATTCTTATTAACCTTTGTGTTTATATTCGTACATCATTTCATTCCTAAATCGGGCTAAGTTTGTCTTTTTTTTTTTTTTGCCGTTTCAAAACATTCGTATCTGAATTTGTCCACTTGCCGGGTATATCAGATGATCTCAACCCATTTTTAACTCACCCCATCGCATTGTTGGCTTTATCATTCTTGGCACATATGATCATGAACTGCCCAACTCCACCTAATATTGCGGCACGATTGTAAAACATGAGGTACGCATACTTTTCACAGTTATATTGTTTTGATTTTGTCAATGTCAGCATTCAGGGTAACATTTAATGTTACCCTGAATTGGAAAAATTTCTGTTAGTGACCCGATATATTTATTCATATATTCATCCGATTCATGAAGTATTTAAAATGGCGTTGAAAAGCATATATTTCACATAATACTTGCACTTTCTATAAAAAAATCACGTTTTATATTTTAAAAGTAATTATTAAACACATAAAAATGACCGGCTTTAACATAATTCCAGCGACCAAATTACGAGGTATATTTGATATGGCGAAATAGTTTATCTGAAAGGTCATTGCATACGGAAATACAGCTGGATTTTTTAAGGTACGAGAAGACTTAAATTGTAATAAAACAAATAACTTTGAAAAGAAGATCTTTTACAACGTTTCAGGTGTTTGGTAATGTATTTGAACACACATTTTATCATATTCTCAACTACCGGTATATGTCAAGGGACAAAACATTGTGATGGCTTATATCGCTGTAAAGCCCCACAGGAACGTAAGCTAACTTTAGTGAGAAAGTTTGCAAGTTTACTTGCAGAAAGCCAGTGGTCTCTTCCTGAGTAATTTGTAACTTTCTCCACCAATAAAAACTGGCCGCCACCATATAACTGAAAAATTGTTAAGTGTGGCATAAAACACATTTAAAAGAAAAAAAGAAATTACATTGTATATTGTGACAATCTTCATGGTTAACCCTTTGAACGCCAGAGGGGTCATATATGTCTCTATCGGTTGAACGCCAGAGGGGTCATATATGTCCCATTTATATATTCATTTGTGCAAGTAATCTCTGTTATTAGCAAATGATGAAGTTTTGTTTATAATGTTCTTTGTGACCACAAATATTTCGTGTTTTGAGAAGAAATAAAGAACATATCGCAAATCAGGTTCCTCAAAAAAAAAAACGGGAAGACTTACAGACTTCAAACTTACAACGATGATAGATCACCAACTAAAGATGTGCATGAAACTTAGTCAAGGTCGTTGGATCAAAAGTCAAGGTCACAGACACCAAAACGTGAAATTTTATGTTCCACGATAACTGGAGAACGACTTAACACAGGAACGTGAAACTTCTGTCAGTCAGTCTCCTGGACATTCTCCAGAAGTGTGTACTATATCAAGGTCATGGGGTCAAAGGTCAAGGTCACAGAGACCAAAACGTGAAATTGTATGTTCCACGATAACTGGTGAAAAACTAAACACAGGAACATGAAACTTCTGTCAGTTAGTCTCCTAAGCATTTTCTAGAACTGTATATTTTTTCAAGGTCATAAAGACAAAAAACGTGAAATTTTATGTTCCACGATAACTGGAGAAAGACTTAACACAGGAACATGAAACTTCTGTCAGTTAGTCTCCTGGACGTTCTCCAGACCTGTATTTTTCTTCAAGGTCATTGGGTCAAAGGCCAAGGCTCCAGGCCTGTATACTTTTTCAAGATTCAAAGGTCAAGGTCACAGATACCAAAAAGTGAAATTTTATGTTCCGCGATGACTGGCGACAGACTTAACACAGGAACATGATATTTCTCTCATTTAGTCTACTAGGCATTCTCTAGATCTGTATATTTTTTCAATGCCATTGAGTCAAAGGTCAAGGTCACAGTGGTCAAAATGTGAAATCTTATGTAATGCGATAACTGGTATTTGTCTTAACACTGGAACATAAAACTTATCTCATTTAGTCTCCATGACTTTCTCTGGAACTGTACAAGCTTTCAAAGTCATTGGGTCTAAAGGTCAAGGTCACAGAAGTCAAAACGCAAAGTCTGATGTAATGCGATAACTGGTGACAGACTTAACACAGGAACATAAAACTTATGTCAGTTTGTCTCCCTGACTTTCGTGAAACATAGATCAAGGACAAATAACTAATCACGATTACTTATCTTCGTCATGACTGTCTTAACATGAACACTGGAAAGCCCGTGTCTTTGTCTTGACAAAGTCTAGTGTAGTTTTAGTTTTGTAAGGTTTAAATCTAAAGAAAAGGAGAGATGTAGTGATTTGAGTTTTGACACTCCCTATATACATCATGATCTGTGTATTGTTTTACATATGCGTAGTTAGTTTGAATTAAATGGTCGAGAAACCATGAGGTTATGTTAGTGTGTGTGTACTTGATTTAATTCGTAAGTGGATTCAATTCACTTGGTTTAATCCGACATTAATTGAATCGAAGATTCAACATTAAGTTTTATGGTGCCAGGCCCAGATGTCCAATTGCGGGCTGGCAGCTCCGTAAATCGAATTGCAGGCTGAGAATTGCGGGCTGGCAGTTCCGTAAATCGAATTGCAGGCTGATAATTCTCGGCGAGTGTTACACTGGTCTGACTCCGAGTTTAAATATTATCCCATGAAATGTGGCACCGATACTCTCCCGTAGACGGGACTGACATACAGTACTCTTCCGTAATATCAGTAGGAAAAATACTCTTGTTGGACACACTGACTCAGAGGTTAAAATATCATCATGAACTATGGAAAATGTACGACCTTTAAACCCGATAAACTTGACTTTACACAGAGCGGGTCATTGTTGTTTTCATATACTCTAGTTGACATGTGACTCCTCTCTGACGTCGCTGGGAGCCACAACCATAATGATCTTTATAATAATGGAAAACTACAAGTTCAATAAATCAGGGTCTTTGTTTTGAAACAAAGATGGAATCAATGACTTGACCATACACAAAAACAATCAGGACTTTTGACCCATCGAATCCTGATAATGCACGAGGTATAGAATACTGTTGAAGGTAAACCACTCGCCGTGGGCAGTGCGCTATACGGGTCGTTAATAGTAATTCATATCTGTACTCAAAATCATATCAAAGTTCGTGAACTCAACAAAAACTATAAAAGCGATGGTTACCAACTTAGTAGCAGCATATTAACATCTAACAGCACTGTACTAACATGGCACATAAGCATGTTTGACGATGACATATCATCGATTTCAATCTTTTTTAATTTTGCAAGATTTGTTCCGTTTTAAAATGTTCAAATATATGACAACAATGATCTTGATACATGTGTCTATTGTATTGTTTTTATTATTTCGGGTTTTTCTATTGTAGAAATGCAATCAAGCGACGAACATTTCAAACTTGAAATTAATTCTTTTGTGTGTGTGTGTGTGTTTATAACTGCAAAGTAATGCTTGTTTTAATATTTTCAGTGAATTAAAATGTCATAATTTTTCAGTGTCAACGATGAATGTTAGATGACAACATTTAATACAATATAGAAGGCCGTCAAAACATTGTGCAGTTTGGTGCAGTTAAAGCGTATATAGAGGGGAGTATTATTTTCTTTCTCACAGGTTTCAAACAGTTGCCGCTCGGGAAAAAAGTAGCAAGATGACATGGAGAAAGCCTCTGCCTGAGGGGCGAAATTCGTATTGTAGTTTCTTAGGCGGGGAATTGGTAATACGGCCGTACCATCCATTTGGCACTTTTCACAATTCTTGTGAACATTTCTGCGTGAATCTTGGTTGACAGTGGTGGTTTTGTTGTGAATTTCATTCACTTGTCCTTTCTTTTTTCAGTTCTTATTTCTAAGGGAATGGAAGTAGACACGCATCTCCACACAGGTTTCAAACAGTTGCCGCTCGGAAAAAAAGTAGCAAGATGACATGGGGAAGACCTCCACCTAAGGGCGAAATCCGTGTAGTCGTGCTCCTTGCCGGAGTAGTTGCTTAGGCGGGGAATTGGTATTATGGCTGTACCGTCCACTGGGTACTTCACTGTAATTCTTGTGAACATTTCTGCGTGAATCTTGGTTGACAGTGGTGGTTTTGTTGTGAATTTCATTCACTTGTCCTTTCTTTTTTTCAGTTCTTATTTCTAAGGGAATGGAAGTAGACACGCATCTCCACACAGGTTTCAAACAGTTGCCGCTCGGAAAAAAAGTAGCAAGATGACATGGGGAAGACCTCCACCTAAGGGCGAAATCCGTGTAGTCGTGCTCCTTGCGGGAGTAGTTGCTTAGGCGGGGAATTGGTATTATGGCTGTGTACCGTCCACTGGGTACTTCACTGTAATTCTTGTGAACATTTCTGCGTGAATCTTGGTTGACAGTGGTGGTTTTGTTGTGAATTTCATTTACTTGTCCTTTCCTATTTTTCAGTTCTTATTTCTAAGGGAATGGAAGTAGACATGCATCTCCACACAGGTTTCAAACAGTTGCCGCTCGGAAAAAAGTAGCAAGATGACATGGGGAAGACCTCCACCTAAGGGCGAAATCCGTGTAGTCGTGCTCCTTGCGGGAGTAGTTGCTTAGGCGGGGAATTGGTATTATGGCTGTACCGTCCACTGGGTACTTCACTGTAATTCTTGTGAACATTTCTGTGTGAATCTTGGTTGACAGTGGTGGTTTTGTTGTGAATTTCATTCACTTGTCTTTCCTCAAATATTATTATTTTTCTGAAATATGTTTTCGTAATTTTTAAAGTTTTAATTCTGTTTGTATTTTGACTGATATTTTAATCTACCAATTTCGTTCTCGCTAACTTAAAATATTTTGATATTTCTTTTTCTTGCAGATAGTTAAATACATGTACAAGCAAGTATAAATTTTTGCAATATGCATGACGTTCCTCGTCACTTCCTTATTCATGAGTTGCTATTTTTTTTGCACTGGGATGGTGTTTAGGATAATTTATACATTAATACTTGTTGTCATTATCAAAATTTTGAATTGCATCCACCCGGCGGTAATTCAAAATTTAGAACACGACACAAGATAATTTATTCCACGTGGTTCATTGTAACACGAAACAATGAATAGCGAAATATTAAATAAATAAAATAAATAAAAGTAAAAAAAGTTTTGTAATTTGGATAATTGAAATTTAAATTTTGCTTGTTAATTTTTTTAACCCAAGGATCTTTCACTTATATGGAGATGTCACCAATTATAGGTGAAGTGCTACAATTTTTGTCCTGTGCTATAGACAGGCGCCCATCCAGTGATGGTTCTTTTCTGTGCTACGCCTTCCAGAGTGTGGAGCTAGCCCGCAATTCGATTTACGAAACTGCCAGTCTGCAATTCTTAGCCTGCAATTCGACCTCTGGGTGTGTCGAAATAGGTTCTTGAGTGAACTAGATTCTAATATGTATATGTATTACTTCATCAAACTTTCCTCAATTTGCAGGCCCGTCGCAATAGAATGCATCTTGTGGAATCACGGAGAGAAAAGGACAATTTATCACTAGTAGCACAAATCGTGAAGATCACAAAGCGGGAGGTACCTCATTTCGAAACTCTTTGTCATAGTCTGTTTATTGTCCCACTCAAGAATCTTTCACTCATATGGAGCCGTCACCAAATGCCGGTGAAGCCCCAGAAGGGCTTCAAATACTGGTAAACACCCCCGAGGTGTTCCGATCAAAATTCCCGCTTCCTTTGTTTGAATTCAAAATGAAAAAAAAAATCTTTCATAATAAATTTTCTGTAACGGTCAGTTATATCAGCGATATAAAAAGCTAGTATGAACAGATATATTTTGTATATAATAATGAGTTTCAAATATTCCTTTACGAAAACTTATTCTTATTCTTCCCTGGATCTGCGTCCAAAGATTCCTCAAAAACGGAAAGACTTACAGACTTTATACTTACACCGATGATAGATGTGCATGAAATTTAGTCAAGGTCATTGGGTCAAAGGTCAAGGTCGCAGAGATCAAAACGTGAAATGTTATGTAACGCGATAACTGTGACAGACTTTACACAGGAACATAAAACTTGTGTCATTAGTTCAACATGACATTCTCCAGAACTGTATACTTTCCCGACGTTATTGGGTCAAAGGTCAAGGTCACAGAGGTCAAAACGTGAAATTTTATGTAACGCGATAACTGGTGACAGACTTACCACAGGAAGATGAAACTTTTGTCAGTTAGTCGCCCAGGCTTTCTCTAGATATGTATACTTTTTCAAGGTCATAGGCCAAAGGTCAAGGTCAAAGAAACCAAAACGTGAAATTGTATGTACCGCAATAACTGGTGACATACGTAACACAGGAACATGAAACTTCTGTCAGTTTGTCTCGTAGACTTTCTCTAGAATTGTACACTTTTTCAAGGTCATAGAGTCAAAGGTCAAGGTCACAGAGACCAAAACGTGAAAAGATATGTTAAGCAATATCTGGTGACAGACTTTAAAAAGGAACATGAAACTTCTGTCACTTAGTCCCCTAGACTTTCTCTAGAAGTGTATACTTTTTCAAGGTCAAGGTCACAGACCAAAAAGTAGAATTTTATGTTCCGCAATAACTGGTGACAGACTTAACACAGGAGCATGACTCTTCTGTCAGTCATTCTCCTAGGATTTCTCTAGAAGTGCATACCTTTTTAAGGTCATAGGTTCAAAGGTCAAGGTTACAGAGACCAAAACATGAAATTGTATGTTCCGCGATTACTGGTGAAAGACTTAACACAGGAACATGAAACTTCTATCAGTTAGTATACGAGATTTTCTCTAGAATTGTGTAATTTTTCGAGGTCATAGAGTCAAAGGTCAAGGTCATTGAGGCCAAAATGTGAAATTTTTATGTTCCGCGATAACTAGTGACAGACTTAACAGAGGAACGCGAAACTTCTGCCACTTAGTGTTCTAGACTTTTTCTAGAACTGTATACTTTTTCAAGGTCATAGAGTCAAGGGTCAAGGTCACAGGGACCAAAATTAAAATTAAATTTTATGTTCCGCAATAACACAGGCACATGAAACCTTTGTCAATTAGTCTCTTTGACTTTCTCAAGAAGTGTATACTTTTCCAAGGTCATTGGGTAAAAGATCAAGGTCACATTGGTCAAAACGTGAAATCAAATGTAATGGGATAACTGGTGACAGACTTAACAGAGGAACATAAAACTTAAGTCAGTTAATCTCCCTGACTTGCGTGAAACATAGATCAAGGACAAAAGACTAATCACATATACTTATCTTCGACATGACTGTCTTTACATGACAATGGAAAGCCCGTGTCTTTGTCTTGACAAAGTCTAGTTATATATTTTGTTTTCCACGGATAATTTTAACATGTTTAATGGGTGATACAATTTTTTATTATCCCGAAAAAATACATAAATGTATTATAAATTTAAATTAGTCGATGTCTCGACATAATCATGATCTCGCTTTCTCGATACACATTGTACTTTTGACGTAATTTCACATAATAAAAATATGTGTAAAAAATACACTATAGGAATCGTACATCAGCCATGTTATTTGTCGACAATAAAGTGGTGCTCTTTACCGAACTAGTCACTTTTCTGTAAAATATGCGGAATAACTTGAGTCCCTTGCATGACTTCCATCCTAACAAGGTTAAGCCCGTGTACAAGTTTACATGTTTTGTCCAGAATGGCAGTACTTGAATTGCAGGCTGAAAATTGCGGGCTGGCAGTTCCATAAATTGAATTGCAGGGTGAGAATTGTGAGCCCGGCATAGGACATTTGAGCGCCAGAATATTAACCTTACCTGGATTTTCGATAGGACATTTGAGCGAAATTTACCTGTGATACTTTTTATATGAATTTAGAAAATATTTTTAAATAGTAAGTATAAAGAAGTATTTAAATAAACATATTTTATTTGAAATTACATCTGAGTAATTTGACCGGTTCTGGCTAATTCAAGGTAGTGTAGTCCCGAGTTGATCTCTGCTTACCAATCAATTCTATTATAATTCAATGGCTATGCAAATTTTCTTTGTTCTTTTCTTATATTTATAAAGTGAAATGTCCCTTGAAATCCTACTTTCACCTCCCCGTGGTGAGCAGGGGTAACAGATTATATCTGGCTAACGAAAGAGCTACTTCGTTATTATTATTATTTTTTCGCTCAAATGTCCTAAAATTTCTGTATTTAAATGTCCTGTACTTTGGGTTTAAACGCCTATTTTTCGCTCAAAT
This sequence comes from Atrina japonica, assembly GCA_030159075.1. NCBI lineage: Eukaryota > Metazoa > Mollusca > Bivalvia > Pterioida > Pinnidae > Atrina > Atrina japonica. Next base: position 1,233,298 of record BROG01000149.1, read on the forward strand.
GTCCTGCCAATTCGCTCAAATGTCCATTGCCGTGTGAGCCAGCCTCACACTAATGGCAGAAGTTGGTGGATTAGATTCCTAGACCAGGAGTATTCCTATTGTCACACAACGTGTTCTAGAAAAATACTCAGCGATGGGTGGCTTTTTATTAGTACCGAATGTGTAAAACAATTAATATAGTATTGCATTATTGAATTTATTGGTCTATTACATATAAATAAATACTTTCAATTGGAGAGAAACTGTCAAACTAAGTCAATTTTACCTCATGTATTTTTTTATCTTTCTACGTCAGTACCGTTTTATTAAATTATAAATAGATAAGCTCGGGATAGACCCAAGAATCATAAGTGGATCCAGGAAATATACAACGGTGACCGTGGCATTCATTGTTCGAAAAAAAAAAACATAAATAAAAAATAAATAAAATAATCACACACACGCGCGCGCGCACGCACACACAAGGAAGAATTTGTTTGAATTTCCATCATTATGGAATAAAATTAGGAACTTGGCGTCTTGAAGCTAGAGAATTTCTGTCAATTTGATCATCACACGTGTATCATGCATCGTTAGACATATTTAAAAATCATTTACTCATTAGGGTCACTTAAAAAGCAGCCGTTGTGTCAACAATCATTCATGAATGAGCATGGAAAATTTGAATATTGCTAAAATAATCAAATTTTATTATTAATGTTTTTTTTTTTTTTGTTATTTATCATGAATATAAAGACTAATACTACAATATTCCAAAATAAGGACTAATGGTTATAGGTTAGTCATGAGTATTGACTTAGAAATAATAAAGAGCCCCCAAGTATGGTGACCCCTTTGTGCCATTTTTGATTTATGCTATCCGAATAACGCTGGACATTCAGAATGCATTCGTTAAAAATGACGCAAGTTTGTTGTGCTTTCTGACGTCATTGAATTGTAACGTCATGGCCACACACGTCTGACGGGCTATATAATTGTGACGTCATGATGGAAAAGCTTGCATCAAGATGCCATGCCAGGCATTTGACGAATGGTAAATTACAATGATGACACTTTTTTACCAGAATGACAGGTGTAATCATCATAATGGCGCCCCTATCTACATAAAAAATGACACTTTTAAGGAAATTGTTTTCATTTAAATTGTCAAAAGATTAATTTTAACATTTAATCAATTGATTCATGTCACGTATTTACTCATCTATTATTTAAATTTTAATTGTGCCAGAAAAGTACCGAACCCAATGTAACTTACTTGTCATAATAGTTAAGTTTTCGTGACCATATTTTATATTTCTGTGGATAAATTCTGTTCATATTCATAAAGTTATATAATAATACTTTTAAGGATTATGAAAATACTTTGGGGGGAAAATTGAATTTACAGATTTTTGTAAATTGTCAATTTTTAGGAGAAAATGGTGAATTTTTTATCTATAGTTGCTATACTCATTGAAACCTTTATCATAAAGATATTGAAAAATATACATTCATAATTATTTTCCCTTGGTAATATTATAAGGAAAATATTTCTTTTCGTGTATTGTTTTGATAAATATTTGAAACAGTTAACAGAAATTAGATTGACCTATTTATTTTTCAAGAGAATCCTAGATACATATTTTTTAGAATATTGCAAAGTAATTAATAGAGATTGTGTGGAAAATATTTTTTACATAAAATGAAGAAAATTGAGATTTGGAAGTCAGTTGTTTAATAGAAATAAAATGGACGTTGCTCTAATTCAGTCTTGTTAATACCTATCTTAAAAAAGCTTTTGGGTCTTATAGTTGGACCCCTGTCACAGTATGTCTGGTATGTTAAAGAACCCTCACTGCATTGGTGTCAGTCCATAGCACAGGTAAAAATTTGTAGCATTTCACCTATAGCTGGTGATGTCTCCGTGTAAGTGAATAAATATAGGCATGGCTTAAAATAAATCATACAAAATATGTCAGATATCTCGTAAATACACGGGTATATGTGCCACAGATGAACTTCCAATTGGTAGAAACAACATCTGATTTGACATGACTTCAAACACCATCATAATAGTTTTGTTACCATGGTAACCAACTGAAGGCATATCAAATATGAAGGAAAATCATTGGAATTTCATATAATCTTCACGTTTCAATTTGCCTGTAAAAATGTATGAAAATCATTGGTATTTCAAATAATCTTCATGTGTTTCACTATGCCTGAAAATTTTCAATAGAAAGATTTTTTTGTGAAAAGGGCTACAGAAGCTGGTACTTCCAGCTTAAATACATTCCGATCACATTAATATGCATGAAAACCATGCATAATTCACCAGATTTTCATGTTTTCCTATCACACAGATACATGTACCTCATCTGATGCAGGACCCCGAATACCTCTAGATGCTTGCTGTTTTGGCTTACTTAATGAGCATTGTGATGACTTAAACCCTGTCCTTGCCACTTGTCCCTCTGAGGAAGAGAGAAATTAAGTGTATGTGTTTATATCCTTGCTTGAAAAGTCTGTATTTCCATCAGCTTTAAAGTGCCACTACACTCGTGCAATCTGCCGAAGGCCATCAAACTGCACATCTTAGACCATTTACCCTCTATCTAGGCATAGAGCTGTGTGGACAGGAGATGAAAAAATCACCTTTGAAAATCTGGGATCGAACCAACCTTCTGGAATCCGACACCTACCAACTGAGCTTCTGATATTGAAGAGTAGTTATGCTAATTATACCAACTGAGATACTCTGTCCGGTGTACACATTATACCTCCAGATATTCTAAAGTAGTTATATAATTATGTCTACCAAGGTGAACTGGCACATGTTAATACAAAAGCGAGTCTAAACTCAATCATGACAGGCGAGACGGGCTTCTTGTCGACACAAATATATTAAAGCTTCAGTAATGCATGGAATCTGTGCAAGGCAATAGGTTTTATCTGTATAACCTATTTTTGGTAAGTGGATTGTATGTTCTGATTTTTGACAGAACCCGGATGTACCACTTTACCTTCTAGACCTGTACTCTAGAATTGGTGATATAAGGATTTGGGTTAAAAGTTCATAACCTTTTACCGAAAAATAGTTTAACTTTGACCTTTGGATAATAATAACCTTGATATTCCTATGATATTCTTTTGCATTTCATAATAACATGCCAGTGTTGAGGATTATTCATTTATTATTCAATCAATTACAATATCTATTCTTCACATAAAAAGTCTGAAAAATCCTCAATAAGCATCAATTTCCACATGTAAATTACAAATTGGTCAATCAAGACAGGATCTTGAAAACATAAAAATGGTGCTTAACCTACAAAACATTCAAATGTAATCTATACTTTGGTGATTTGATTTCTAAAATAAAAAAATTACATTTACTCCATGACCAATGTAGACAAGTCCATTTATACAACATATTCAAACCTTGAGTACACCGTAAATTGGGCTATTTTGGTCATTTTTCATTTTGGCCACCCTGTTAAAATGGCCAAAATTAAACCGTCCAAAATATGTACATGTTTGACGACGGGAAAATCTGGATCCACTTGTAATATTAACCTGGAAATGTTAAGTTTCATAGTGAGAGGGATCCAGAAGTGGCCAATTTTAGCGAGGCCAAAATATTCCAATTTACAGTATGTTATGGCATGAGAAAGTTTACTATAAACAAATCTTTAAGTACAGATAAACTTGTTATTAAAGTGGTATTAAAAGCATGTTATTAAAGGGGGCATTAGACGTCTATACCAAAAAAAAAAAAAAAAAAAAAAAAAAAAATTATTTTTTTCTACATTTACAACTTGTACTTATCTTGATGTTCAAAAACAAATAAGAGCTATACACAGGCATAAAAAAAATCGGATAATCCTATATATAAGGTCAGGTCTAGTGTGGTATGCATATACAAATAATAAGGTTGATTTAATTAATCAAGTGCAAGAGAATAATTGCCACACTAGGTTTCTCAAGCAATTTTCACAAAATACATAGGAATTTAAGAATTGTTATGCTTGTGTATACTTCTTTCTTGTTATTTTATATCAATCTAAGTGTTGAAAAAGGAAAGAATATTTTGGGGGAAAATAATACAGCTAATTACTCTTTAATTCTCTTTTTTGTATAGATTTACTTGGCTTGACCAAGATCCATCCATATTCACATTTTTGACAACACAAAATTGAAGCACAAACGATGGTGATGATGAATATATGATAAGCCATGCTGTAAAATACACGCTATGAATCCATTTCATTTAAACCTGTTGGTAAGAAATGATTCAACATCTTTGAGCGCCATCTATTGGCTTTATTCAAAAGATTCTTTAAAATGATACGAGTCCTGTTTCATGTGTTTGGATCCATTATGATGAAGTCTTCTATGCTCTATGTAACATGTATCATAAAATATGTGAAATGATACAGTTCTTAAGTTTACATGTGTTACAATACAGTCCTTGTACAGTTCATGTAATATGATACAGTCCTCATGTTTAAATGTGTTACAATTCAGTCCTTTTACAGTTATGTTGACGTGTGTTACAATTCAGTCCTTTTACAGTTATGTTGACATGAGTTACAATACAGTCCTTGTACAGTTCATGTAATATGATACAGTCCTCATGTTTAAATGTGTTACAATACAGTCCTTGTACAATTATGATGATATGTGTTACAATACAGTCCTTGTACAGTTATGTTTAAATGTGTTACAATACAGTCCTTGTAAGGTTCATGTAATATGATACAGTCCTCATGTTTAAATGTGTTACAATACAGTCCTTGTACAGTTATGTTGACATGTGTTACAATACAATCCTTGTACAGATCATGTTATAATATAGTCGTGTTTAAATGTGTTACAATACAGTCCTTTTACAGTTCATGTGTTATAATACAGTCCTCATGTTTAAATGTGTTACAATACAGTCCTTGTACAGTTATGTTGACATGTGTTACAATACAGTCCTTGTACAGTTCATGTAATATGATACAGTCCTCATGTTTAAATGTGTTACAATTCAGTCCTTTTACAGTTATGTTGATGTGTGTTACAATTCAGTCCTTTTACAGTTATGTTGACATGAGTTACAATACAGTCCTTGTACAGTTCATGTAATATGATACAGTCCTCATGTTTAAATGTGTTACAATACAGTCCTTGTACAGTTATGATGATATGTGTTACAATACAGTCCTTGTACAGTTATGTTTAAATGTGTTACAATACAGTCCTTTTACAGTTCATGTGTTATAATACAGTCCTCATGTTTAAATGTGTTACAATACAGTCCTTGTACAGTTATGTTGACATGTGTTACAATACAGTCCTTGTACAGTTATGTTGACGTGCGTTACAATACAGTCCTTGTAAAGTTCATGTGTTATGATACAGTCCTCATGTTTAAATGTCTTACAATACAGTCCACAGGTGTTATTATGATTTAAAGTCCTCATATATTTCCTGTGTTTGAATGTCTTCTATTCTGGGAGGGGCCTGCAGAAGAGGAAACACTGACTATAATACTGGAAATTACATAACATCTCAAATCCATGCATCATTTAACTGTATCAATATCTTCTTTTAAGACATATCTGCATCCGAACTCATCTGTAAAAATTTGGGCTGATAGCCTTGTTTTTGTGACGAGGCAACGTTTTTGTTCTGAAAGCTGCTTTTCATTCCAACCAGATTTCCACCGAGTTGCATCTGTTTGTCCAAATCTGGTAGGATATCGGCATGAGATGGCAAAACACTTCGATCCACCAATATGTACTTCCCACTGGTTCCATCAGACTGCTTCAGACATTTAGCCATATTTTGTGGGGACATTTTGTGGTGTGTTACAAGATATGACTGTCCATCCAGCTGCCGTACGTCATGCTTGATATCTAAGCTGCGAGCCATGTTCCGCACCTCTTTACTTTCACATAAAGGCATACCTAAAACAAGAGGAAAAAATCATCAAAATTTTGCTTACATCTTTACTTTCACACGAGGTGTACCTTGATTTAAATTTATTATTCAACAACAACAAAAAAAGGGTTTGTACATAAAAAATTATCATCATTTGCAATGTCTTGTTTCTTCATGTGATTATAAAAATTATTGTATAGTTGTTTAACTTCACGGAGAGAAAATTTCGCGTTTTTCAGGAAGGCACTTATTCACGAGTATTGAATTTCAAGCAAGATAAGTTACGAATTGTCTTTCTGATAATTACTAAGTGTAAGGTATAATATTCACGGGTATTTAATTTCGTGGTATTTTCTTTGACCGCAATTATAGCAAAATTAAATCCCCATGCGAATAAAAGCAACTATATTCTGGTAATTTTACCAATTTCTTAGAGAGGCTAGACACCCAGGGCCCAATATATCAGTCAGTAGTCTTGAATTAACGAGTCTTGAGTCACAAATGACCATTTATTGGACCCTACTTTAACTCCAATCTGAATTCATCTCCACACATTCTTAAATAAGACAGTGATAGTTTATGAATGCCTACGCTTGCTGCGTTTAACAAAGATGCGGCATTTACAACCATAACCTAGGACTATACATTGACTCTGAGTAGTCATATAGACTGGGGCTAGATTTGGTCTTATGTTGCGAGACATTTTGCTTTGTAAATGGTTGCAACTCTTAAGTGTAGTTGTGAGACCCAGTCTTCAGTTTTGCGTGCCCCTCTGTAAAATGCCCCCACCCACCCCCAGATTTAAAGATACATGACTATTTTTTTTTTCAAGAAATGAAATATTTTACTAAAGATTATGCAAATATCTGTTCACTTCGGTCTTGTGGTAATGTAGATGGAGCTTTCAGAAACCAATATTTTGCTGAAAGGTTGAGTTGAGTTTTATTTTCAGATTAGGCCCTTCATCTTACCTGGCCCAAAAATGAGTTCTTCTAAAGTGAATTGGTCCTTGTATTCTTCAACGATGCCCTTGGCTACTTGTAGTACCCACTTATTGGGCTGTCGTGGTGGTGGTTTACCATTTTCAGGTTTAGTGGCTCCATCACTTGCAACAGGTGCCACTTGTTCCTCAGGTTCCTCAGTTTCACCACTTTCTTCTTTGAGCGAGTCCGCCTTACGTTTGATGTCCTCATATGGAATCCATAACTGACTGTCATCTCGACGTGTCACCTACAAAACCAACAAGAATCTTTCTCGTTTGAAATTGAGTGTTTGACTTACACACGTAACTTTAGATAGGACAAGAATTCTGATGAATAAGAGTTTTTTCATCTTTAGAATTTACAAGAATGTTGAAGGATGTTTGACCTGTTTATGTTACTTAAATACAACAAGAGTTCTGATGGTTAAGATTTCTCACCTGTAAAGGAAGAATTCAAATACCGTATTCGGCCGTGTATAATCCGCATTTACGTATTATCCGCACCCCCCATTTCAGCATCAGAACTCGGAGAAAAAAGGACTTCGTGCGTATAATCCGCGTTGACTATTTTCCACGGCTGTATGGTCGAAAATCGTCGGCGAGATTGATTATTATTGTGTATAAGTGCAGTATGACGATCGGAAATATTTTCAAAATTCGCAGATCGGTATTTGGAAGAAATAGATAAATATTTATTATAGATATATATATTCGAGATATTAGATAAGGGATATGATAAGCAAATTAATGATTTGAAATAAATAACAAAAGAAATATCAAAACATCAGTCGAAGTCTTTGTAAAATTACATTCCGTTAATTACAGCGCAATCATTTGCTTTTGCTGACGTGGTAGCCTATATATTTAATTAATAGTATGTATTAGAACAACATTTGAAATAGATATTATATTTTGCGGAAATCGGCGACATAAAAGTTTGTAACAATTTTAATTAGCGGAGAGCACTTGTACACAAGCGATCTATATATCCAGAATACGCGTGTATAGCGTAATTATTGAAACAAAGGGATATATATACAGATCCAAGTATACTGTTGTCTGTTACACGCGCATCATTGATTATGAATGGAGACATATACTACAAACATTAATTACCTTGGTGTGGCATTGTGTTATTTTACACCTTTTATCATATTTTTTCAATTTAAAATTAACTCATCGTACTTACCTGTATAATTAGCATGTTCCATAACTTAGTACTACACTGTAGAAGAGTTACTGGTATATACCTTTTGTACGAAATGTGTAAAATAACATTCCTCCACAGAACAAAACACCCAGAAAACATTGTTTTATTTATTAATGTATAGTCATCGTCTCAAAACAAACAACGCAAAACTACATAAAATACGAAACTACAAGATACTACATATTTTGCTCTTCCATTTAGCCCCCTCATTTACAGTTACAACATGGCTGTTCGCTTCGTCGTTCACCAGCGTGAAATAATTATTAGAATTCTTGTTGAGATTGTTTTATTTTTCAATAATAACAAAACTTCATGATGAAGATAAGCAACAGGTACTGTACTATTCTGTTTCCTCGCCAAACATCGCAACTAGGCTAGCCTTGCACAGGCACTTGCGTTATGCAATCCACCGATCACAACACCCTCAATCAAGGGATTGCATTACACAAGTGCCTGTGTAGCCTAGCCTATTTGTAAACTGAAACACACAAAAATAAAAGACAACAAGATTCATTTATTGATTTATTCACCGTCACTGTAGACATAAATGATGATATACATTGACTCGTACATCGTTATTACGAAAAAACTTTGTCAGGCTTACCACCCACATCGAATCTCATGCAGTAGTTCCTGCGGAAAAATGTCCTAAGATTCTGTAGTACTGTATTATCTGCACCCCCCTGCCTGAGACAAATTTTAGAGTGAAAAGAGTGCGGATTATACACGGCCGAATACGGTACAACAAAACTTATTTCTGGAAATTTTTACTCCCATTTAATTTTTCGGCATTTTTGCCCTCTATTGAGATGGGGAATTCAAAACAAAGGCGAAATTTTCAAGCTAAATAACTGAAGCATGGAAATTCAATTCAATCCATGAGACAGGTGATTTAGGGCTCATTGACCCCTAAAGACACATTTGGACTTGTCTAAATCACTGATTTACAGAGGAGTCCATTATTTTTCAGGGGTTGATGAGTTAAGATGAGGTGACTATGTTTTCTGATGCTAAAAGGAGAATATAAAAATGGGCGAAAATTTCCAAATATACAGTTAACAGTACTAAGATTATCTACTTGTCATATGAGGGCAAAAAGACATACGGTCATTTAACTTCTTTAAGTTCAAAAGATCAAAATTGTGTCATACTTTGTATAAATACTATGTATAAATATAAACAAGAGTGATCAAAGATTACAAGAGCCGGCCTGGCTCAGTCTGTAGCGCGCTCGACTCTTGAGTTTGAGTCCAGCCGGCGGCAGGTTGGTTTCCTGTCTTTCGAATGAAACAGTAAAAACCAAGGTCCTGTGTCACAGTAGGTGTCGGCATGTTAAAGAACCCTCACTGCTCACTGCTCAAAATTTGAAGCCCTTCACTGGCATTTGGTGATGTCTCCATATGAGTGAAAGATTCTTGAGTGGGACGTTAAACAACAACAAACAAACAAAAATCAAAGATTACAAAACTGTAAAAAAAAAAAAAAAATAATAATAAGATTTTGACCCTACAACACATCAATCTGTGAAAGAAAACCTTTTAAAAATGTACAAACCTTAATCACATCCTGAGTTTCGTATAATTTGAAGAGTGCGTCAGCCGCTGCTAGGTTTCTTGAGTTGTGTTTGCTCATGGCATAAGCCTCACCCACCACTTGACCTTGAAGCTGGACAGTACATCTGTAAACATAAAGTTTTATGTTCTTTGGAAATTAAAACCTTTTATTATTGTATTATTATGAGAGATACAAAAAACATTATCAAGAGTTAAAAGGGCCATACCAGTCAACCGAATCCGAATATCTAATAAATAGTGCAAAAATTAACTGAATTTTCATGAAATAAAAACACTGAGTGTTTATAAGAAGGAGAAGAATTGTTATGGGGTGATTTCATACATGTGTAAAATTTGACTTTGAATTATGTAGAAATTTTCAATGTTTTTATATAAACGGGCCAAAAATTTATTTTAAACATTGAGAAATTTGACACATTAAGTTTCAATGATAAATTGTTTAATAGTACCATTAACTACTAAAATTATTTGGGACTTTGTCAATAGTTCGAAATATCGAGAAATTTGACTCTCTGAAGTTCTACCGTATATAAGTTGGCAACATCACATCATGATATTCAACTTACTTAAACATATTTCCTTCCGGTTCTATCTGCCACTCCAGCAAAATGCCATTCATGGTAGCACTGTAGTTAAGAATACAGAAGGCCTGTCGCTTACGGTCAATTGTCCAGTCTTCGTGCTCTAGAATTACCAGCAAGTCCACTGTTTTTGTAGAGTCTGTAGAGTCGAAATTGTTACGTTTTAATCCTGCCAGGTTTGAGTCTCCATTTGGCTTGCCTGAACCTGTGTAAGGTTATAAGAGACGAATGAAAAATCAGTACTGAGTACATTTACACCAATCGTAGCTACAAACAAATTTTAGGTACATGTCAAATTTAATGTATACCTGTATATACCGTTATTTTGCCCCTTGAACAACATAAAATTTATTGGACCTAAGTAAAGTATGTCCTAATTTTGTTTCTTTATATATTTTGCATATATTCAAATTCTGAATTCCATTTTCGATTAACCCTTACATGATGAATGAGATAATATTGTCTTATGTCCCTTCAAAATATTTTCACATGGGGATGTAATCCACTTGGCAAAGGCAGGGATTTTCCACCCTATCATATGGGGCCAAAATAAGGCCCCATTCCCAATGCAAAAACAATGCATTTTTTACCCAATTTGCAGTCAAGATTTCCCAACTGAAGTCAAATGACAATAAATTTAAAGAGATTCTTGTATTTTCACATAGTTTTTTTTTTTTTTTTTCCAGATTTTCCATTTAAATAAAATGTTTCTAAAATTCCCTACTCAAAAAGTCCAGGCCCCATTCTTAAAAGAGTGTGGAAAATACCTGCAAACGAACAGTAACTACATTTTCTTACAAGTCTTAAGTATGACCTAGTGCTGGGTATCAAACCGAGAACCTTCTAGATGTGTGTTGAATGCTTTACCATTAGGCCATCGCCGGCGGTTTAGATTAAAAAAATTTAGCAGTAGTGATTGATCATGGACCTACCTTTAACATACACATCAATAACTGTTGGATCGTTCGAGTCCTCCGGTTTGAGCCGCTTGTGGTCCTTTATGACTCGTTCCCCAGTGGTGGTGCACAAGGTGTCCCAGGCAACGTTGTATGCATCTACCTGTGCGTCTTTCCTTTTTTCACCTTCACCTGATGCAACCAGGATATTCTCCAAATACAAATCGCAGACAATGTTGGACTTCTCCCCTGGTGTTATAGACTCGACTTTTCTGTACACACAAGTCTTTGTCAAGCCTAGACTGGTAGCCAACACGTCCATAGTGTTGATGTTATTTTCCTTGTAAACCGAATCCTTCAAGGTCTGGATCATTCTGTCAATCTTCTCTGGAAGTGACAGCTTCTTGGCATCGGGTTCCATATGGAATGGGATATTCTTATCCTCATCAACTTGAATTTCTGTCTCTAGTTCTATCCCGACCAGAAGTTCCTGCACGGTTTTAGTTGTAAGGTTGTTATACGCCACTGCGTATGTGTCGATCTTCGCATCCTTTTTCTTATACCCTTTACCAATGGCTATGATCACATCTCCGACTTTAAGAATGCCATGGAAAAAGAATCTAGAAGAAAAAAAAAATTATTCTAATATCAATACAACTTGATTTAAACAGAGATCAATAGGGTCTTTGTGTTCTCTTGAGTCTATGTTGTATCTACGAAATTTCCAACTCGGGATAAAAACACATTTTGTTGAACTTCCCCTAATGTTGCTAAACACAAAATTTTTACAAAACTTGGCCAAATGTGACCAAAAAAATCAACGAAAACATTTTGGAAATTGAAACTAAATCATACATTCAAAAGAATGGAAAAACAGGAACATCAGGACAATAATGATTAAATCTGTATTCAATAGTGAAACTGAAAACAAAACAGTTTTGATAAATATTATGCTCCCGAGACCTTAGTCATTCAAGAAGAAATTAAGATTTAAATTTACAGTTAACTGCTTAATTAATCATAACAATTGTCTGTTACCGTTTTGCTTAGTTTGTTTTATTGGTGTTTTATGCCACAATTTTTCAGTTATATGGTGGCGGTCGGTTTTTACTGAAGGTGAAGAATACCTTCTGCATGAAAGCTGTCAAAGTTTCTCACAAAATCAACTTCGGTTTCCACTGGGGCTCTGATCTGTGTCAACAAGAAGTGAGAGACTTCATAGTTTTTTAAGTGTGATGATACTCTAACCAGCCTGTCAGGGAGGTCCTACTGTTTGGTAACTATTTTGTATCAATTTTCCATGTATATATGCTGTCAACCACAGTCTCCATCAAGAACATCTCCACCACCCTTGATTTCTTACATTGATAATTCCCATACATTTATTTACTACATGCATGTGTAACCATACAGTTATAATGCGAAGTTCAATATGCCCCTGCAATATGTAATGCCATATTACACTACAGTTGGATAGAGTTTCTGCCAGAGCTACTTTTCCAAATGGGATTCAAGTCTTCCAAAATAATTGATGACATCTTAAAAAGCGGAATTAATTCTATATTTGTTTACACATAAAAAAACTGGCCTTTATAAACAGGTAATCTTTATATAGAGGTGGCTGCTATAGCAGGTTTTACTGTGTATATATATATATATATATATACATGTATAGGTGACATGTAATAAATACAAAACCACACAAATGTTCCTATCCGTTATCATCAGACTGCACTTGACCTATGTAGCGGATGGATTCAACTCAAGCTATGCTCTTGTTGCATCCATCTGGTGCAATGCTCCATGCCATCTGATGATACGGATAGAAACATGTAGTTTTGTCCTTTTATATCATTTGTAAACAATATTTTTCTTCTTTACCCTTACATCACTACAAACCATAATAGATTGGTCTCGGACAATAAGAAGACCATACCATTTACATACTTTGGGCTGAACAGATTTGAAAATGATGAGTACCTTCCTGAGGGCAGTCTAGATGCTTTGAAGTCGTAACTGTGACTGAGTCCACAATGTGATGCTGCTAAAGCCTGTTCAATGGCAGACACTTTGCTTTCCGGCAAGTTTTCTGATTCTCGCAGATAGTCAACTAAACACATGAAACCTTCTTGATTTGTATTGATCGCTGCAAACTTGGCCACTTTCTTCTCCAAAATGGTGGCTGCTTGTTTATTCACATCTTTGTTGGTATCCAAAGTGGAGGAAAGTTCATTTCTACAAAATATGAAAAGGAGGTGGATGAAAGTTTTTTCTTATGAAAAATGAAAAGTACACCTATCAATGTTAATTGCAACAAGCATCCTGAGAGTATTGCTGAATCAATACATGCCCCCTAACTGGGAAATTATTATTGAGTGAATGTTGAGCGATTACAAAACTTAACCTTAAACCTTAATCAGGTAGACTGACCTGATAGATACAGACAAAATCGAAGGTCCCGAACCCTACTCCCCAGTTTCACCGGTAGGGGAACTCGGGGAACTAATGGTGTTAAGTAAATGCTTCTGTGATACAAATTTTCATACATGCAAATTCAGAACAAATCCTTGATTCTGGTTGGTCCAAACAGAAATCACACAATGTGAAAGAATCAAAACTAATGCTCTGATTCTAAGATAAAATATAAATTATTATATAAATATAACATTCCTGAGAGGGTGGTAGTGGAAATTGTCACCCCGAGGAAATACATTGTCAACCGAGGCGAAGCCAAGGTTGACAATGATTTTCAAGGGGTGACAATTTCCACTACCACCCGATCAGGAATGTTATATTTATTATATTATACCGATACTGTATTGAAGCATATATTATCCATTGAATTACTTAAAACACAAAATAAACTGCATCAGCAGCATTATCTTTATACTTTATCATGCAAAAATAAGTTCTGTACTACAAACTGCCCTCGATAAGTTCTTAGCGTCGATTTTGAAGCGAGCATGTCTGTTTGGCTGACTTCAGCAAATATATTTGATAATGATATATCAATTCTGTCAAATCTTTTCATTTCGGTTGTTTCTTTTGGCTCCAGTCTGCGTCGAAGAAATGTATGTTACACAACTCATATAGCCTAGAAGTTACACCTAATTACAACATAGGAAAAACAAACGAACCGTCAATCCATTTCTGCGCATGTGATATTTTTATTGAATATCAGCCTGCTGAATATCACCCTGGAATGACCGAGACAGTGAAAAATACTCAACGCTTATTGTCCAATGAAATCGCTAGAATTTATGAAGAGGTATAATATTATAAAAATGTTGTTACTTAGACCGGCTCAGTTTTGTAAACCAAACAATTGGTACCATACAGCAAAAGACAGTCTCTTTATTTAACCTATCAACCCCTGAACTCACATTTAAGCTAACCCATTCAAATCAATGATAAAGTCCACTTTTAGACTTTAGGGATGTACACGTCAAAAATCAAAATTTAAGATCATTTCACTTGTTATAATAACTCATTCACTCCTGTATTGTCTCAGTAGATCATACCATTAATTGATATGGGCAAGTCTAACTTTTACTTCAGGGGTTGATGAGATAGTTATTTCAGATCCCGCCAAAAGGCTGTGTGGTACCATAACAACTGCTTCATCGAGGGCATACCTTATTGCATCTGCCCCTGGATCTTGCAGATTAAATATTTCTGCGACAGTCTTTGATTTCAATACATCCAAGGCCTTCTGGTAGGTTTCATGTTTCACTTCCTTCTTATTTGCTCCGACAGCACGCGCCAGAAATATACCACTCAAAATCAGTCTTCCTGTAAACATCCATTTACCCGAGACCCTCATCAATTCCTCTACCTGTAAAATTTGGACATTGTTACTGGGGTTAACTGTGACCGTCTCTTAACGCTAAACTCACATTAGTACCTCTATCTGTAAATTCTGACAAGTGTAATTGGGATGTGATGAACACCTGTATATTCAAGACTCTTGGCAGTTCTTCTTACATAAATAATCTGAAACACATTTGGTTTTCGGTATCCCTGTATTTGTATATTCAATTTGAAGTCAATTTGGTCTTGCAGATTTTAGAGAAAAATTTCAAATTGTCAAAATTTTACTCATGAGACAAGAAACACCCACACATTTTTAACACCCCAACTTTACACACCTGCACGAAAGCAACTGATCTCAATTTGTTACCCGAGTGACCCTGGGTACAGAATACCAACAAAATTTTATCCCAGGTCATTTTTGCCTTTTACAACAGAAAACATATTCATCCTGTCTTAAAGTGGCCCTAAATCACCATAGTTTCATAGACGACATGCATGCCTGTGCTTCAATTATTTAGCTTCAATATTTCAATTTTAAATTTGTCCTCTCATCTAAGCAAAAAAAAAAAATGGCAAAAAATTAAACTTATGCATATATCTCCAGGTTTATTTATATAAAAAGACTACAAAATATATCCAGAATAGAGGTGATCCGAAATAGATGTATTATCATTACAAGCATCAAAATTCTAAAACAGGAAGTACCTCATACTGTGTCTTGAGATTCAGTTTGCTTCCAGTAATGGCATTTTCAATTGTCTGAATGGCGTTAACTTTCAGTGGTTCTCCCTGTACAAAAAGTGCAAATCTATGGATTTTCTCCGCAGTTGACATGCTGGCGGTGTCCACTGGCTGAGTGGCCACCTGCAAAGAAAGTAGAGAGTGAGCAAATTTTGTTGAAACTAAAATATGTCAATTTTTTAATTTTTGTTCACCTGATTTTTCAGTCATGACATTATCAAAGCAAGAGCAACTGCTTTAATCTATTTGCCCTTAAAGATATATTTGGACTGGTCTAAGTCATAGATTTACAGAAGAGTCCATTGTTTTTCTGGGGTTGATGAGTTAAAGATACTAAAAATTTCCTGAAATGTATTCATCATTTTTTCTTTAATAAAATGTTTTTGTTTTTTTTTTACAGGAGAAAAGTTTTGTGTTGCATTGTTTTTAAAATTGCATCCCAAATTAAAACGGGGGGCCTATGTGTCCATGTGGTTAGAGCATCTTGCTTCAAATCATGAGGTCGTTCACATCTGATCAGCACAGGTTCGAACCCTGCTGAAACCTCAACTGATTTTGTGGGAAAGTTTGCCAGTTTAGTGGTTGAAAGCCAGTGATCTTTCCTCTGGTACATAGCAACCGGGGTTCTCTCTTACTGGCCGCCACCATGTAACTGAATAATTGTACAGTGTGGTGTAAAACATCATTTAAACAAGGAAACCCAAATAATTAAGCTGTACGGGGTTTATAAGGAGCTATTGGGTCTGTGACACTTTGTCACTTCGTTAAGATAAAAATAGACATTCATGAAATTCTGTGAACGGGCACATCTAAAACAGCGAGAATATTTTATTATTATTTTTTTTTTAATTCTGTAAACAGGTACCATTAAACATCAGGAATCGCAGCCTTTAAATGACAAGCATTCCTGAATCTAAACATACAGTTACATAACCTTGAATAATAACGGAAATAATTCATTGTATTGAATATGCATTTAAAATAAAAACAGCTTCAGATTCACACCCACAGATTAAAGTTGAACAATACCTTTGATAAGCTGTGTACTGGAGCCATCTGTCCACCGATCTGGTTACCTTTTCCTCTTTTTCCTTTCATTCCACCTTGACCAGTACCACCCTGTCCAAACACTTTCTGTGGTGGCAGCCCTGGCTTCTTCTGCATGTTCCCTGAAAAGGAAGGTTCAGAAAATAAAAAGAAAAGAAAATTTGATGAGTAAACAAATAGGTGGATCTAAATTCGATGTGTATACAAGTAGGTGGATCTAAATTTGATGTGTATACAAGTAGGTGGATCTAAATTTGATGTGTATACATGTAGGTGGATCTAAATTTGATGTGTATACAAATAGGTGGATCCCTATGTCAGGCCTTTTTCTGTCAATTTTGGGAAAATGCCATTGGCGAGACAATTTGGAATTTTAATGTGAATTTTTGTCAAATTTTATAAATGCATTTTCCCTTACATTAATTTATTTTGCACTACGGTCATGGCCTCAACACTAAATTGGGATTTTTTTCATCAAATTGGGAAAAACCACATGTATTCTGCATTGGGAATGGGGTCAAAATTTGCCCCATGGAAACTATAGAAAAAGGTCTATGTGTGACCAATGTGACTGAGTATTTAGAGCATCACACCTTAAACCATGAAATTTTTCACCTCCCGTCAGCACGATTTTAAGGCCTTATGGAGGCATCTAAGCTGATTTAATGAGAAAGTTTGCCAAATTACTTTTGGAAGACTTGTGGTATCCTCGCTGGTACTCTGTACCCAAGTTCTCTCCTCCAGCTTTAAAACTATTTGCTAAACAACATTAGAACAACTTTTTTTTTTCAACCCTGGATTATTTAAGAACATTTTAGTTGAATATAAAAATGTTGAATATTTGAAACTTTAAAAACAAACAAAAAATCCGTTTTGACAGCTTGTATGCCTTTAAGTCACATCCAAAAGAGCTGTGATATGTCACTTCTTTTGCCGATAACTTGATGAAGGAACAATCACAACTTCTTTGTTTTAAATCTTTGTATATGAATAAGTAACCAGAAAGCGGGCATCAAACCCCAGACCTTCTGCTTGTGAGCTGAACGCTCTACTACCAGACCAAATTGACCAAGCTGTGCTAAGGCCATATCTACAGACCACAATCTGATAGCGGAGTAGTACTTGGGACTTTTGTTGCCCTCTTTACCAATTATTGAATTACACAATTTCAATTTGCATGTTACTTGAAATGTACTTTCTTGATTAATTCATTTTTGTTTTATAATTAAACATTAATAATGAACTATTTTGGTAAAAAATTCAACCACTTTTGGGACCTGGCTGATCTATAACAATATGCATGAAAACAACAATACGTGTATAATTTTAATTCAAACAATATCTAAAGTGTTGCCACTGCTTTTTCAGAATAGGCGGTTTTGTACCCCATGGGTAGCAAAAGTAGGGTACAAGGATACAACTCAGGGGTACATTTACATAAAATTAAATCAAAATATAAAAAAAAAAGGTTTTATTTTACTCATCTTGACCCCCATTAATAGACACAAGTGTCTGTGGATCTGATGTAGATATATAATTTGTGACATTGTGCGTGGATAATGCACTTTGTTCAACATCTATTGACAACTACATGTAGTAGACTTGCATGTTACAATAGCATTGGGATTCAAGATATTTAGATACTGTGTCAAAAATTGCATAATCAAAATCTGTAAAGATTTCAAATCATTCCTTTAAATTGGCACCCTGCTGTGACGTTGAAGTCTTCAGTCAGGACACTGCAAGCTGTGTTCATGGGGCTGTGACCTTCAACTGATGAGCTGATGAGAATCATGCAGCAGTCTTTGAAGTTGGAAAGGTCTTAGAAAAAATTGTTATACACACATATACAACCAATATTTATAATAAATTGTTTTATAATCACTGACACTGTTTACAGAGTAAGGATATGATAATGGGAACTGACATCGCTGTAGTGTTACCATCATAATGACAATATAAATGATAATGTGATAGGTATCCATTATGCGTGATTGCACGTGGTGTGTTTTGTTATTGTGTGTGTTCTGTAATGAAACTGTGATTCATGCAGGTTTTTGTGTGTCTAGGAACACTGATCCAAACGACCAAAGTTTTACTGTTGGCCATCAAAGTTTTAGTCTGATCACGAAACTTCAGATAAGAATTAGCATACATGGTGCCTTGAGATAAAATGTGATCAACTACGGTTCATGTAAGTAAAAAGAAATTTTAATATGAACTAGGGAAAAGAAATTCAGTTTGCTTCCATACCAAAGTTACCGCCCCATCCTCCACGATTTCCACCACGACCTCCTTGGTTGCCAAAGTTTCCACCTCTGTTTCCTCGTACCCCACCTCCTCCTCTATTTTGATTCCCTTGCTGACCTCTATTTCCGCCTCTGTTGACCGATCCTCCCCCACGACCTTGTCCACTCCCTCCTCTACCACCAAAGCCTCCCTGTTTTCCATCAAAGCCACCGCCTATAAAGAAATGTGTAAAACTGATAGTTATAATTCAATATGCATATGGTTAAAAAAATAAATACAAAAATTATGACT
Organism: Atrina japonica; assembly: GCA_030159075.1. NCBI lineage: Eukaryota > Metazoa > Mollusca > Bivalvia > Pterioida > Pinnidae > Atrina > Atrina japonica. Next base: position 1,252,593 of record BROG01000149.1, read on the forward strand.
GTAATGTGTGTGCTTGTATGTGTGTACAATATGACATGTGTGCTTGTATATGTGTACAATGTGACATGAGTGCTTGTATGTGTGTACAATGTGACATGAGTGCTTGTATATGTGTATAATGTGACATGAGTGCTTGTATGTGTGTACAATGTGACATGTGTTTGTATATGTGTACAATGTGATGTGTGTGCTTGTATGTGTAACAATGTGACATGTGCTTTTATGTGTACAATGTAACGTGTGTGCTTGTATGTGTGTACAATGTGACGTGTGCTTGTAAATGTGTACAATGTGACACATGCTTGTATGAGTGTACAATGTCTACTTGTATGTGTAAAAATGTGATGTGTGTTTTTATGTGTGTAACAATGTGACATGTGCTTTTATATGTGTACAATGTAACGTGTGTGCTTGTATGTGTGTACAATGTGACGTGTGCTTGTAAATGTGTACAATGCGACACATGCTTGTATGAGTGTACAATGTCTGCTTGTATGTGTAAAAATGTGATGTGTTTTTATGTGTGTACAATGTGACATGTACTTGTATGTGTGTACAATGTAACATGTGCTTGTATGTGTACAATGTGATTTGTGTACTTGTATGTGGGTACTATGTGACATGTGTACAATGTGATATGTGTGAGCAATATGAAGTGTGTGTGCTTGTATGTGTGTACAGTGTGACGTGTGCTTGTAAGTTTGTACAATGTGACACATGTTTGTATGAGTGTACAATGTCTGCTTGTATATGTAAAAATGTGATGCGTGCTTGTATGCGTGTACAATGTGACATACTTGTATGTGTGTACAATGTAATGTGTGTGCTTGTATGTGTAACAATGTGATATGTGTACTTTCATGTGTGTACAATATGACATGTGTACAATGTGACATGTGTGAGCAATATGAAGTGTGTACTTGTATGTGTGTACAATGTGACACACGTGTAAAATTTGACATGTGTGTGAACAATATGAAGCATGTGTGCTAGTATGTGTGGAAATGTGATAGATAAATCCCCAAAAAGGTTTAAAGTTCTGATCACTCACCTCCTCCCCCTCCTCTTCTACCCCTCCCTCCTCGTCCACCTCTCTTTCCATTACCCTGTCCTCCAAAGCCACCTTGGAACTGGAAGTTCTGAGACTGATAACCTCCTGGAAAAAAAAGAAACACCAGATACAGCTAAAGTGGCTTGGATCAATTACTAAGCATTGTATTTCTCACAAAACAGCTAAACATAACAGCTAAATCAATTTGTTGACAAAGACAGACAGATATGGTCAATTCACAGTTATTTGTCACACAATAAAGCCAAAACAAATATTTTCAAAATTCAGAATGTGATTATATTCACAAATAATAATTCTTTATCATTTGAATAATCTCCCCACCAAGATTCTGAAGTTAAATTAAAAATGTTAAAGATGAGAATATGCCTTGTTCATTTCTCTTTAATTTCCCTTTGACCCTACATGTCTCTGGAAATATGACATCAACTGATGAAGTCTTCTTGACAGAATAATTGAATCTAGCTCCACTTTGAGTTCCAGATAGTAAAACGTCAGTCTCAGGTGGGATGGTTCAATAAGTCCCAACCAAGGCATTAGCCGAGGATAAGATATTGATCTATGCCACTCGAGGCTGATATTTTTCTATCTGGAAGTCAAATGCAGTGCTCGATCATTTTTCTCACACATGGAAAGCTTGAAATTGTATTTGGTTACACACATGAACAAATGAGTTTGACCTATTTTAAAAGCTGCATCACTAAACCTTTTTTAATTCGTCTCCACAAGTAAATATAAACCTGTATTATGCATACATATTTATTTCCTTTCAAACAAACCTGGTATTAAAGGTGTCTAAGTAGCTGACAATTAATTTTAACAATATAACCTTTAGCAAGAAGTAACTTAAGCCATTTTATGATTCTAAACAAAAAAATAAATATTTATAAAATTTATTTGAATCAGGCTATATAGGTTGTATTTTATCTACAAAAGATAGAATATAGCATCCTACTACAGTCAGAACAGTAAAACATAATCAAAGTACTGAAAGTACTGAAATGGGTTGTTATTTGGGAAAAAAAACCATGGGATTCAAACTACAGTGAAACTTGTATATCATGACCTCCTTAGGGACACAAGAAAACCGGTCTTTACAGGGAGGTGGTCTTTATGTAGAGGTTTATTTGTACACAAATGGTACTATTGGGGACAGCAAAAAACAGTCTTTGTGACCAGGTGGTCTTTATACACAGGTGGTCACTAAAGCAGGTTTTACTGTACTTCTATCTAATATATATGAAATGGAAATAAATCAAAATAATGTATATCTAAAAACAAAAAAAATTCAACTTCCAGCCTCTAAATAAATATAAAATTAACATTCTAAATTTTATTTGTTATATCTTCTGCACAGACTTTTTAAAAATATTGTCCATTGTCTGTCGTGCATTAACACTCATTTCAAAATAAAACGTGAGCATTTATGGAACCTACTTAAATTTAAACCAAACATACGACACTGGTAACAGGTAAAATAATTTTTTTCATAGTGAAAAATGGTTGTGATTTAAAACAAATTTTATTATGTTTCATGGTTAAATGATAATAATAAAAATCCTGTGGTCACACATTAGCCCTTACTGCCTTAGGGCTTGTAATATCAAGCGTAAACAGTTCTATTTAGGGCTATTACCTTCGTACGTGAACATATACTCTGCCTAGACTATATAAACAACCAAAAAACATTCTCTATCTTGCATTAATTAATATAAATAACTGTACGGGCTACAGGGTTTGAAAAATTTGTAAAAAAGCACTCACCCTTCGGGCGAGTGATTACATAACTTCCACTCGCCCAAACTCATTTTGCACTTGCCCAAGTATGAAAACGTAGTATTTCAAAGAAAATGTGTTAAGAGCATATAAAATCTTTTTTCAAAGTAAATAGATCTTATATGACTTAACAGATGATACTTTTCATTTGAAAAATTGTCTTTTTTGCTTATTAAGTACGTATTATAATGGAAAATGTGTGAAAATCTTACCACACTGTTTGTATGCTCTCATTTTAAGTTTTTAGAATTCAAATTCTTGACTGAAATTTTGGTTGCCCGCCATAAAAATCTGGTTACCCACAATGAAAAAAAAAATATTTTATTTAATTTTGTTTTTTAAGTTATTGTTATTTTAATAGATAAATTTATATACAATATATATTGTCTCTGAATGATGCATTTGCAGCGTAATTAACTGTAAATGCATCATTATTATTACTATAATCAATTATTATTATTACTATTTTATGATGTTACTGCTATGTGTTTAAATAAATCAATATAAATTACAAAAGTAAGTTTTCACTATTGTTAGATGAAAACAAGAGCTATCCATTTCTATATTTTCATTAAAACTTTTATTTATAGTATTGAGTAACTATTCTTACTTTTATCATTCACTTACATTCAAATTTTACAACTTCTATACAAATCATAGTGTTATGATTATTTTACCAAATCCTGAAATTCAGGTCCGTTCGGAATTGGTTCTTTTATTTACACACTTCCAACTTCCACTTCCTCAAATAACTGTAAGTATCAGCTGTCAACACACGATGTGTTCTGTGACATTTTTGGCCATGAGGTAAAGACTAACATGTTTAATTGTCAATAAAATAATTATTTAAGTTTCTAATTGTTTATTGTGATGTATTTTGAACTGAAAATGGAAGGAAATGGACCAGTTTCGAAATTTAAAAGGGAAAACAGATTTTCAGTAGGGTGTCAGCACTCGCCACACGGGCGAGTTCATTATGTATATTTACTCTCCCGAAACGATTTTTTACTCGCCAATGCGAGCGGGCGAGTGGATTTTTCTAACCCTGGGCTAAAAAGCAAAGCTAAAAATAAAACAAAATACAAAAACACTACTAAAATGTAAACTATGAATTTACGTTTTCCGTCCAAAGGGACATCTTCTGCAAAGGAGCTGTCATCCTGTCCACCTGAGAATGACATTCCGGAGCCCATGGCCGACATCTGCCCACCACTATCGCTATAGTTATTCCAGTTATTGTTGTATCCAAAGTTAGAATCACTGAAGTACATAATTAATATGAAGTGAGATGTCAGAAATTGTTAACGTATGATTAAAAGTGCAAGTTCACATGATTTTAAGGTAGAAAGGTCAGAATTTTATATTTTGGATAATTACTTGACAATATCAACATAACTTCAACAATTCATTGTTCATACTGTATACCTGGAAATGTTTGCTCCCGTTCAATTTTCACCCTTAGATGAGAGGGCGAATATAAAAGGAAAGCGCACTGGTGTTAAATATGTATTCTCCTGCCTCACTCGATGTAATAAACATTTTATTCAAAAAACAATTGTCAAATATCCTCTACAGATAAATTACATAAGAAATGACACAAGACTCTCCACTTACTTGAATGAATTTCTCGGGAAAGATGTTGGCGTTGGTCCATAGGCATCAGCATATTCGGTTTCATCATTATATCCAACATTGTTAAAAGGTCGTTTCCTGTTCATGCCCATTCCCCACTCCATCTGGTCTTCCGATGACCACATCTCCTGTGACTAGATCTCTAATAAGTGACAAAAACAACAATACTGAATCCATACTGAGCAGACGATTTACTGACAATTTTGTATAAATTTGATTACAGACATGATAATTTTCTAACAAAAGACAACTTCTTGTGTTTTCAAACTGCCCCCGTGTAATAGAAACTATACTGGTCACCAACCAATTCTCTCCAAGTACATGTACCAATACTTGCTGACCGTTTTTAACTTGAGACAAAAATGAATGATATGGTATTACTAGGTGAACATACATAACACTTCTGCCATGAAGGACAGCTGTGTCATGGCAGGTGTAAAAGAAACCTCATTAAATTGACCTTATTTCTTTGCAAAGGTTAAAATTTATAGCACTTAACCTATAACTGATGACCTCTCCATGTAAATGAGAAAATCTTGGGTTTGTTTGTTTGTTTATTGTTGTTTAATGTACCACTCAAGAATCTTTCACTCATAGAGACGAAAATCTTGGAGGGGGAGGGCATTACAACAGCAGTATGAAAAACTAAACATATATAAACATAAATCAAATTAACCCTTTCAACCTTAAGTGTCTAGATGGTATGCTCTTTGCTATTGTTTAGACTAGTCTATTATGGCCTGTAGGGTTTAAAGGGTTAAGGTGCTTAAGTGTTATTATACCTCCAATAAATATTTTATTCAAATAAAAAGCAGCATTCAACTGTTATCTACAATGTTTTTTTTTTTCTTCCAAATTTAAAGCCAATATTGGGCTATATACCAAACTGCTAATAATTTTTTTTTTTCTCAATTTCTTGCCAAAAATTCTCAATCATGAACATAACATAAGATCTTTTCATTATTTCACATTTTTATGCTGACATTTTTGATCACTTTTTTTCTTGAAAGATGAAATATGGCAGCTTGGCAAAATAGAAAGTTAATAAAGATAGCAAATAGCAAAATAAATGAAATGCCTTATGCAAAAAATTCCCAATTTGAAGCCAAACTGCCACAAAGTTCCCAATACCAGCACCATGGGTAACATTCCCTAAAAATATATTTCTGACTTTGAATTTGAATTTTGAAGTGTTTTACCCCACACTCAACAATTTTTCAGTTATATGGTGGCAGCCAGTCTTTTAATGGTGGAGGAGAGAACCCATTACCTGGGACGAGACTGCTAGCCTTCTGCAAGTCAACTGGCAAACTTTCTAACAAAAATCAGCTCAGGTACCAGTGGGGCTTGAAACTGTGCTGACCAGAAGTGAGAGACTTTATAGTTCAAAGCATGATGCTCTAACCACCTGATCACAGACGTCCCTATCTATTTCTGAACATTACATTTAGGCAAAGGAGGTTCTATATGAATATGAATATTTTTTAAGTTAATAAACAGGGCTTTCTTCATCTGTAAAAATAGCCCATTACAATTTAAATGTCTGAAATTTACTTTCCTTTTAAATAGACCCTTTCATGATAACTGTGTTCCTACTAATTTCACCTGCACACAAACACTTCCGAGTGGTATCAAGAAGTTTCGTGCTCAAAACATTTCTACCCATGACAATTAGTACCCAATTAAAGACTAATTGTTCCCTGTGTACGATTTGAATTTCATTGGGTATGATTTGTGTTGGGTACGAAACTTCTTGTTACCACTCGGAAGTGTTAACTGCCCACGTGAGATTAGTAGGAACGCAGTTATTGTGAAAGGGATGTTTACATGATATAATTCTAGTACCTGAAAAACATAACTTACATATAAAATAACAATATATTTTAAACTACAGCAACAACAACACAAACTATTTCTTTAGATAAAATTGTAAATTTTCCTTGAAAAACGTCATGGGGATTTTAATTTGGTAAAGGCCGATTGTTGAATTATGCCTATGAAAATGAATTAAATAAGGTCCAAAAGAATACAAATATACATATTGCAAGGTTCTGCAACAGCAATTATTTTAAATAACCATAACAGATAAATAAAAGAGGACTTACCTCCCTTGAATTTCATGGCGATCATCACTTACCTCCCTTGTCCCAATAGCAATGCTCATGTGGTGAAGTTGCATCTTGCTAGCCTGAACTACACTGACAACACAAGAAAGCACTGTCAGACATGTATCCAAAAATTAAAACTTAAGAAAGAAAGGATACAAAAAAAAAAAAAAAAAAATTAATAATAATAATAATAAAAAAAAAATTCAAAAAAAAAATTCAAGAGATGACAGTTTGGGAAGGCCTCACAAAATAATATTTGAGATTTTCATTTTTGATGATGCTCATACAGTCAAACCTATTTTTATGGTTAGCTTTCTATAAAGGTCATCTGAGTGTTACGGTCACATTTGACATAGACAAAACTGACCAAATCATATAAGATGGACCCGCGTACAAAGCTTTCCTTCAAATAAAGGTACATTTTGACCTCGGCCAAAGTGTGCCTTTATTTTTACATATAGGTCTGACTGTACTAATGATGTAAAACTGTATCAAGTTTATGGCTCTAAATTCAATACTGTTTTGGGGTTTTGTTTAGGTTTTCTTTCTTTCAACAGTCATCTGACAAGCCTACTGTTTCCATGGTAACTTGATGTTCCATTGCTGTAAAACTGTATGGAATAGGATCAGACACAATGAGTACAACAGATCCCTAACACAAAACCAAATCAGAAGGACATAGTTTCCCCAGAGTTTGATAGACGTATCCCAAATGCCTCAAAAAAGCAAATAATCAGACCTCCAAATGCTACATCTCATAATTACAAATATTGTATGATATATACGTGTAGGGCATACCATCAGGCCCAGTGGTAAACAAAATTGGGCAACAACATGTAGGGCAGCTTCTAGAAATTGTTGCAAATTAGCATTTACAATTTCCCCCTCCAAAAACAAAAATCCAAATCCTCTTAACTTCATCACCCCCACAGACACATTTGGACTTGCCCAAGTCATTGATTTATAGAAGAGTTCATTGTTTCTCAGGGGTTGATGAGTCAAAAATCATATGATCATTTAAATATCTACTCTTACCTCTTAACACAACTTTTATTACGAATCTTATTGTAATCAATTCCTATAAAAAAGAAAATCAACACTGACAACAGACAAACAAAATCATACGATTTCACTTGCAGTTGCACAGTTGCAGACTTTTCAGGTAGGTTTATACATTTATTGCCCTGGGTGTAGGGAGACTTTTGTGAGGATTTGTTTACACAAGGCAAAACATATTTCCTGAGGGTGAAGCTTGATGGGAATATGACATGTTGCGGGTAAAAAAATCCTCATTTCTCCCTACAACCAGGGCAATAAATTGTTTATTATACCGAAATAGAAAATCAATAAAGACTGTGGAATAAGCTGCAACGGTTTTTGCGTGTAGGTGACATGATACATATGTGGGAGAAATGACGCACTCGAGGGAGACATATAGTGTAGTCTCTCCGACACATGACAGCTCTCAACCAATCCCTGATTGTGTTTTATTAATGAGGTATTATAATACTTTCTAATTACTTTGTCTAGTACAGTTACAAGATTATACAGGCAAAAGTAAATTTTTACCATCCTATCATTGCATACTAACTGGGATAGCATAAAGGAAATGGACAATGGCTGGTTTCAGTCAAAATATAGGGAAAATGATGATGGGGTAGTTTTTAAAGGATAAAAAAGGTGTAAATATATCATCAGTGTCACAAATTTGTCCAAATTGTACAATGACCCTATTTTAAACCATATTTCATCTTCCAGCAATGAAACTTCAATAGCCACATCTGTACTAAAAACTGTCATTTAATTCTGTGTCACTCTCAATGCCACATGTGTTGTACATACGTGAGAGGACTCACATTGTGACGTGATCACATATGCCCTGCCCTCATACTGTACCTTGCCTGTAGGTGCTCCAGAAGTCTGTATGTTGAGTATGAAACTGACGCAGGTATAATAATGACCTCACTAAGAAATTGCAAACTGATGACTCATTTCTATTTTCATATTTTTTATAAGTTGTGTTCACTGGTTTTAAAACTTGCAATATACCTACATGTTTGTTTACCTAACACTTTTAGAATCAACAAAGTCAGGATGTAAGTTAATGCTAGGCCACAACACATTACCGGTTTGTTTGTTTGCTGTTGTTTAACGTCCCACCCAAGAATCTTCCACTCATAGTCATATGGAGACGTCACCAAATGCCGGTGAATGGTTTCAAATTTTTGCCTATGCTCGGCACTTACGGCCATTGAGCAGTGAGGGTTCTTTAACGTGCCGACACCTACTGTGACACGGGACCCCAGTTTTTACTGTCTCATCCGCAGGACAGGAAACCAACCTGTCGCTGGCTGGACTCACGACCAAGAGTCAAGCACACTACCGACTGAGCCAGACATTACCGGTACAGCATGTCTGAAAGTTGGTTATGTTAAAGGGGCAGTAGCTGTCTTTACCAGAAGAAATCATTTCCATTTTTTTTCAATTTTTACAACGGTACTTGTACTTGATAATAACAAATAAGAGCTATACACAGACATAAAAAATATTTAGAACTAAATACTGTATTTTGTGAAAATAAGGCCAGGTCCGATTTGGTATTCATATACAAATAGTAAGGTTGAGTTGATCAATTGCAACTGAAAAAGTGCCAAACCTGGGTTTCTCCAGCAATTTTCACAATATATTTAGGAATTTCAGAATTTTTATGCCTGTGTATATCTCTTTTTTGTTATTGTATATTAATTCTAAGTAGTAAAAAGAGGAGAAAAAAAGCCTGAAAAAAAAAACACAGCTATTTCCCCTTTAAGTAAATGAATCAAAATTTTGTCAACTGATCATGATTTGAAATTTAAAACATAAACTTAGGCACACAAGCACACTTTAATAGGTAAAGGTGTTCCTTAACATTTGATGACCACGGAGTGTTTAGCACATCACACTTTAAACCATGATGTGTCTCACCTCTTGTCAACGTAGCTTTGAGCCACCCTGAAACCTAAGCCTAAGATTTCGTGGGCAAGTTTCCCAATTTACTCATAGAAGGCCAGTGGACTCTTCCTGGGTAGATTGTAACTGGGCTATCTCCAGTACCATAAAAAAATGTCCATGGCCGAGTGGTTTAAAGGTAATCCTTTATATTACCAACGGCAAGTCTCTTCTGATACCTCTAGTCAGCACAGGTCTCAAGTACTACTGGAACCAAAGTTGATTATGTGAGAAAGTCTGCCAGTTCACTTATGGGAGACAAGTAAATCTGGACATCACCATATAACTGAACAAAAGGCCCAAGAGGGCCTCAATCACTCACCTGAGAACCATCTACAAATGTGGAAAGAGGCCCAAGAAGAATATGTACATGTAGGCTAATCTGGCCAAGAAACAATATTACAGCTTTAAGAAATTCACAAAAATATCTAAAAACTACATTTCAGCAAGATTCTTAAACAAGAACATTTCTTCACCTATATACAAGTAAAATACATTAAAAGAATGCATCATAGTTGATGCAAGGGGAAATAATTGAGGAAATCATGCAAAAATGAATGAAAAAGACAAAGTCTGAAAAGACTTCAAAAATACGTCAAAAATTAATATTCTAATTTCTATGAAAAATATACACTTGAATCATACATTCACAGGGCTCTACAACACTAAAAAAATTCACTCTTCATTTGGCCAGTAAACCAGAAATTTTACTAGCCAGCCAGGAACTTTTACTCGCCAATATATATATATATATATATATATATATATATATATATATATATATATATGTGTGTGTGTGTGTGTGTGCATGTGTTCTTAAAAAATCCACTGGATGAAAATATAGAAATGAAATAAAATATTAATGTTCTAAGTTTATGTAACATTTTATTGTTTCAATCCATTTAAAACAAGGTTATTAACTGCATGTTGACCTTTTTGTGCATTTTTTATCAATTCAGGAGTGTTTATATGCCTATATTTTTCATATTTGTAGTTCTAATATTGAGGCAACCTTAAACTTGTTTTTAAATTTTTAACGCCAGTTTCTTTTCGACAGAATTTACAAAACAGAGACTGCCCACAAGAATTGTAAATTTTGTCTGCAAGTTAAAATCTAGAGTTCAACACCCGTGACCAGATTGTCAGACAAACACCTATACAGTTCTTTAATTTATAGGTGTTTGTCCAACAATCGGGTGTTTGACTCTCGATTTTAATTTCCAGATAAAATTTCCAGTTCCAACTGTGGTTAATCCCATTGGGGATTCTGTCGCGGCCGTTTTATTGTGTTGACCCACGATAAATCGGCCACGATAGAATCTCCAAAGGAATTAGGCTGTGGTCTGCTTGTCCTCCTCGTCGAACACTAGGCCAAACTTTCTGGGCCAATTTTACCACTTAAAAATCGCTTACATTAAAATCGAAATTGGGGCAGAAAGTTCGGCCGAGTCGAACACTAGCCATAACACTGTTCCAGTATTCCTTTAACCAAGATCGTTTAAACTCAGAAGTGTCTAATGATACTTCTGTTGAATTCGACCGAGAGAAAAAATGTCATCGTGTGCTGTTAGGAAAAAAATGTCATCGTGTGCAGTTAGGAAAATTTCAAGTCGAAAACTTGAGAGCAATACAACGTGTTTTTATATGTAATCCACGTGCGTTAGACGCTCTAGTTTATCGAAACTGAATTACCAAATTGGTTGTTGTTAAGCGCATAACAGACCATGATTTCTATAATGTAATTTCACAGTGAAAACGGACAAACTTTTGATTTCCGGTTCGAGGAAAAAACTGGTCGCAATGTGGCGACTGAATGAGGTTAAACACTCGCCAAAATCTAAAAAATGGTCGCATTTGCGAGTGATTTGGTCGCATTGTAGAGCGCTGATTCATGTAGATTACTAAAAAACAATCTGTTTTTCAATTCATAGAATGGTTCTGGAAAAGAAGATTTTTAAAGACGGGTACCTTATGTGAACTATTTTGCCCCACCCAGATCCACCCTTGGCTGATAACTATATAATTGGTAGAGGATTGTCAGTATTTGCTTCCTGTAAAGTTTCGTCAAAATCCTGTCAGCGGTTTTGAAACAAAAGCAGATAGTGTGAAAAATGCACACCCCAACCCTCTTTTTTGCAGTCTTAAAAAATTCTAGAAATTAAATTTTGACAAAATTCTTCCACAAAAACATTTCTTCACCTAATTATAAATTCATCAAAGTGAAGGCAAGGGGGGATAATCGAGGAAATCATGCAAAAATGAATGAAAATGACAAAGTCTGAAAAGACCTCAAAAACGTGTCAAAAATTAATATTCCATTGATGAATATTGACAGAAACCATTGAATTACTATATTTTCCAGGTTTTAAGATGCACCTTTATTAAAATTTTAGCGATTACATGTATTTAGTATATGGAAACAATAAACTGCACCGGTATATTAACCACATGTGTAGAACAATGTTAAGCGGAATTTTTGGATTTTGGAAAAGTATTAATTGCAACTTTAAATAAACTGCAGGGCTCTGCAAGATGAAAAAAAGTTGCAGTTTATACAATATATGGTACTTTTACTGGTAATCTTAAAAATGAGATCATTAGAACACACTCATTACATATGATAAATTTCTGTCAGTTTGCATTTTCAAGTCTCACTTTCATTATACCTGCAACATTGACATACAATTCACAGTTCTTTGATCAAATGTAGACTTGACATTTACCTGTTCCAGGCCCGCTACCAACAGTCGAAACAATGATCTATGAAAATTCAATATATTACAAGAATTTCCATAGCATTGGAAGACTCTTTTTACCACAGGCCAACGCCGATAAATTTCTAAGACCATGAGAAATTCCGCCTCATAGAATGACATCAATTTCTTCATAGCCTTAGCTACCTCCATGCCACTGAACCAGACTACACTGCAAACTTTTCTGTGCACAACAGTGTCGACTTGTGCAGCACAAGCTATACACAGAAAGAGCTTGATTATTATCTGGTGCAGTTACCTTATCTTTGTAATCACTCTGACAACAGGTGGCACTGTTCCACAAGGACTATTCCACGACTTGTCAGCGGTGCCTTACTGCGATCTTGATAGCATTAAAAGATGAACAGTTTCTCTTGCCTGTATAAATAACAATATTGGTCATTATTTACATGTAACAAGAAAATGTGTTCAAATGTAACAGGGACAGAAATTAAACTCTGCAATCAAGGAGCCACCTGGGCTCGTACATTGTATGTCAGGATTTTTTGGAGCCCAGTTGCATGTCTGGAAGCCGAGAAACTTGCTCTTCCTATAAAAAAAAAATCTTACTACGAAAACATATTTTGTACATGTACAATGCAGCAAGGTATACTCAGTTTACAAGAATATCCGTTGAAATTTGTGAAAGTGCAAGATATACCCCCAAATTTTCAGTAGCCACCTGAGCTAACACAGTGAAATATACTAGCCCAGCTCAGTTTTTACTCGCCATGGGCTACTGGGTCCTTGATAATTTCTATCGCTGTATAATTATCGCAGTAGAAATTAATTTGATTCCACAAACAATAGCAGGCCTACATGTAGAGTGCAACTTCTGAAAACTGATCCAGGGGTTAATAGACCCCTTTTAGGGACAAGGTCCTGTAACAAGTCCTTTTTTAACTGGGAATTTTGCATCACAATGGGCAAAGTTTTGTGAAAAAATATTAATCTTGGTGATTTTATTAAAGAAACAAAACTTGTGATATGTATGAATTATTTGACTAAAATTTTAACTTAAAATTTGGAAAGAAAAGCAGATTTTGCATTCGAAACGGGGCCTTTTACCAAACTTGCGTGTATGATGTTAATGAAATTAATCTGCATGAACCTTAAAAACATCATTTATCAACACCAATAATATTTAAAAAAAAATCACAATTTAGAGGGAAAGCTAACTTCTTAATACTGATCCTTCCAAATCAATGAACCAATGTTTGTGATAGATAAAGAGAAATATAAATATTTGATTATAAACAGACAATGAATATGTATAATGTACGTGAGATATTCCTGATCAGGGCCTGGCACCATACATGTAAAACTTGAGAATTTACTAAAATCTAAGAATATTCTCATATTGACCTGCTCAGCCAATCATATTTCAGGATTAAGACATATATGAGTAATATTTTTAGACTCAAGTAATTTTTAAGTTTTATATGATGCCAGGCCCTGGTTCTAAGTGTTATATTGTACTAGCTAGCATCAGTGCTGTGCTTGTAAACATAAAAAAATTACCGCTAGGGTGGGAAAAAATGTGAAAAATCACATGTTCTATGGAACAAGTGATTTTGGAAACAATTTATCCCTAAACAACTTCAGCTTGATTCGCTCTGATGTAAATGGTTGTATAGTATTTTTTGGTTATGTATTGGTACTTTTTTTTCTTCTCCTCATTCTTGCATATTTAACTTAAATGTGACCATTGAATTCATATATTTTTATATATCAACAGCTTGATAATTCATACAAACACATTAAACTGTTTCAGTCTGTGCTCCAAAAATACATTTTATGGCCTAAAACTAAATGACTTTCAAAATGCATTTGGTTTCAAAACAGGATTAATCATTTTATTCTTGACAAAAATATTTTATTATACAAAATTGGTAAAAGTGACTCACAGCTTTGTTCTTTCTGTAAGTCAAAAACTGAATCTATAGTTCATTTGCTACATTGTATATATGGGATTGTTCAAAAGTTCAAGATTTTCTTACATTTTCAGAATTTTAGGCTGAAAAGAATATTACTTTTGAGAGAGAAAAACAGAATTCAGGAATTCTTACTTGGCTCTCCAACTGAGGACCTTAAATGTTATGATAATCTATTAGTCAAAGTTAAATTTTACACACACACACACACACACACACACACACACACACACACACATATATATATATATATATATATATATATATATATATATATATATATATCAAAGTGTTAGAAAGGTATTCTAATAACCTTGGAGGTCTACTTTATGACTTTCAAAATTTATATACCACAAGTACAACAAAAATGATTGCAGTGAGGAAAAGGCAATTAGAATTTTTTTTACAATAAATGGAATCCTTGGTCATTCCTCGAGCAATTTTAATTAGATATATATATACTATGAATCTTTCATATATCAATATATACCATATTATGAAATATACGTGCATACTCACAGATCCCTCCAAACCCCTCCCCATCTTCAAATGATCCCCACCTGTTTTCCCCTATTCCTACACTCCCTACAACCTATCAATTTTCCCTCTATAACAAAATTTCCTGAGTTTACACAATAATTGTAAATCATCTCATTACATGTTATATCTATATATGCAACTGTGTGCTGTTGTTATATGTAAACTCTCGAATAAAAAAAAACAAAAACAAAAACAGTAACACAAACACGAGAGCTTTCGTCACAGTATGATGTCATAAACAGATGATTACGAAATATTGAAGTTATGATATGTCCCTGGCTAATTGATCTGCCATTTTTGTCAATGTTAATCTCAGTAGCGATTTTTCTTTGCAGTTACAACATAAGTCGGATAAATTTGGATGATAGTTGCAAGTCATATGTGACTGCATCTACATTCTTTGACATAAGACAGGTATTTGATACCCAAGATATTTGTGATTTTTTTTTAGATATAATGCAAAATCTACAGTCCATGTGGTGTGGGACACAATAAAGTGCGAGTCATAAATATAAAAAACCTGTATAATTCGATTGTTTTAAACATTAATCCCATAAAATGTTTAAAATTAAAATTGTGTGTGTTCTAAAGGTTTCAATTTTGCTATCTTTACACACACAAATTCACGAATAGTGAAAATAAAGGTAGGGTTCTTCATTTAGGGTCGCCGTCTGGTGGGGTGTGGTCTCCAGGCTTGTGAACCCTTTCTTGACCTGAACAAGTAAAGTAATTTTTCCTACTTGTCAGCATACCTATGTTTATCCAATGGAAAATAAAAAAACATTTCCTGTGAATTAACTCATTCACCCCTAAAGATGCATTTGGACTGGCATAAATCAATGATTTACAGAAGAGTCCATTGTTTTTCAGGGGTTGATGAGTTAAGCCTCGCATAACAGAAAAGTGAGTTAATATAGAATCACTTGTAAGGCTGTATGAGTCAAAAGGTTACACCACACCTCCAAGTTATGCGAGTCAGACAATACAATGAAACATGTGATACAGTGACCGAATGAGAAGGCCTACTGACAAAATCTTGTATAAAGAAAATTTCAATGAATTCTTTGCCATCATTTTCTGTGACAGTGTGAGCTTACAATGAACGTACAAATTAAAGTTAAATCTGTAAAATCAGTAACTGCATATTCAAAATACTCTCTGGCAAGTTCATAATCGTTATGTAGGTTAACATGATAGTCAATATAGTTCTTATACTGAATATTCACCGGTACCAGTGCCAATGAAGAAATGGAAAGGGGACGCTACTCTTGTCATCGAGTGATTGAGTCATTGACATTGATCAACCATTTTCCGATAACGCAGTGCCTACATAGAATACTTGATAATTGTATGGAGATAACATGTGGACTAACTGGTTCCAATTATCAAATTTTGATGTGACACACTCGAAATGATTCTTAGTAACTTACACTTTGTTCGGTCTTCTGAAAATGCTTTGGTCAACAGCGCATGTGCAAGTAAAATGCTTTCAGGCTTGTTCGTATCAAATCCAGTTCGTCCCTGGGATGTTCATCCAAGTTTGTTTGTATTGAATCGTACATGCGAAGTAAGTGTGTTTACAAAAAGATTGCACCCCGAAAACAATCATTCAATGGTGTTATACTAAAATAGTATTTACATGTACAGAGATTTGCAAAAGATTTACAAACATTATCATTTTATTTTATATTTCCAGAGACATATGATATATAATTAGAGTGATGTGTTATACAGGCCTATGTATAAAATATAACGTATAATATATGTGTGTTATATATATATAATTTTATTTTATAGGAAAAATTTCAGACACACACGCGCGCGCGCGCGTGTGTGTGTGTGTCTGAAATTATTTCTTATCATTTCAATAGAATTTTCACTGTTAAACAAAGAATTGAATGCAGTTTCATTATCCGTTTTGATTTTAATTTTCTGAATTAGAAATTAAAAGATTTATCTATTTAAACAGAAAGTTTAATTTCTTCCCTAGTTGGTAAGTAAAATATAGATAATTAATTTTTACTTTTTGTTTAAATTGTCATTTTTTAAATTACAAATTAGAATATTATATCCAAATCAACAATTAAACTTGGAAACATTTTCTGTTTTTCGGTGAAAATTCTATTCAAATGCGACAAGAATGACTTCACAGTATTTTTTTTGGGGGGGGGGGGTGTAGTTTTATGTGAAATATATAGTAAAAAATAATAATGTCTGAAAACTTTTGGTAAGTGGCAAGTATTTTAAATACCGATCTACTGAGGCTCACTTCGTTATTTTTTCATCTATGACATAAATTTCACTCTCTCCCAATTAAGAAAGTTGATTAATAATCGAATATAGGACTCAATCCTTGATTTTAAAACATAGCTTCCGATATCCCTAGAAATAATTTTTGGTAGATAGTTTCCCATGCTAATAGTTTGCAGCCAGAAATTACTATAGTTTGGTTTTGGTGAATTGTGTCACAGATCCATTCATCATCTTTGTAATAAACATCGAAATAGCGTCGCTAGAATTTCACTATCAAGAAAAATAATGTATTTCTCCTGAAATAATAAATATATTGCAAGGGAATTTCTACCAAGTGAATACCAAAACCTCAACTTTCCGTGATTTTAATTTTGTTAAAATTGGATAAAAGACAAATTTCAAAAGAGTTATTGAAAAAAGTAGAATTTACTAAGAATAGTAAGTGGAAATGATTTATGCTAACTTATTTATGTCCTACTACTGTATGTAGGTTAACCCTTTCAACCCTACAGACCGTAATAGACCGGTCTAAACAATGGAAAAGAATACTCTATTTAGATGTTTAGGGGGTTGGAAGGATTAATGCTTATCTCCCACGTGGATTTTGGTATCAACAACATCAGTTACATGGTCCACCAAGATTCATGCAACTGCAAATAACAAGACACCACAGCTGCCCAATGGCAATGTTAGAATTAGTTGTAATATGATGTTTCTCATTTATTTGAAAAATGTGGTTTTATATAAAATGTTATCATTTGATTATTGTTTTACATCCTGTCAAGAATATTTCACTTATATTGAGATGTCACCAGCTTTAGGTGATGTTCTACAAATTTTGACCTGTGCAATGCAGTGAGGGTTCTTTTACCTGCCACGCCTTCCGCGGCACCGAACTCGGTTTTCAGTCTCACCCGGAAGCCTCATGACGTTCACTTACACGTATGCCCAGCGCTTGACGAAGGAACAGTCACTACCATTTTTAAAGTATTTGGTATGATCCGGTCGGGAAATCGTAACCGGGACCTTCCGTTTGCGAGTCGAACGCTCTACCAATAAACCACCGGTACCCAAGCGGTCTATATGAAATAATATTCTAGAGAAAAAAAAAGTTTTCTCATTTATATTACCCGTTATGGATCCGTTATGCTAATAATAACGATGATGTTTGTGAATATCACGTTAAATTTCAGCGGACATATCCGTTGACACCCCGTTAATTTACAGGACCCGTTAGCTGACGGAGGCATTGTTGTTGTTGTATTGTTGTTTAACGTCCCACTGAAGAATCTTTCACTCATATGGAGACGTCACCATATACCAGTGAAGAGCTTCAAATTTTGGCCTATGCTCGGCACTTACGGCCATTAAGCAGTGAGGGTTCTTTAACGTGCCGACACGGGACCTCGTGTATTTACTCTCTCGTCCGAAGGACAGGAAAAGTCAGCTTCCACCGCGATTCGAACCCACGACCCTCCAGTTGCGAGTCGAGCACTCTACCGCGGAGCCACGACGGCTCTCCGAAGGCTTTGTGAATAAAGTCCCTGCTTTGTATTTATACAATGAACATATAAATAATGACAGTTTAAGGTATTTGAAAATGTTTACTCGCATATTATATATATATAATTGTGGTGCAACTGCAGTTTTTCGGTCGCCATAGAAAATGTCCGGCGGTACCGCTTATCTAACCCTAAACCCGAACCTGAAACCCTAAACCTAAATCCTAAACATGAAAACCCTAACCCTAATCCTAAGCATGCCACGATATAACTGAAATATCGTTGAAAGTGGCGTTAAACAACAACAAACAAAATCCTAAGCCTAACCTGAAACACTAAACCTGAAATCCTAAACTTACCCCTACCGTGATCGTTGATAAAAATTCAAGATGGCGACAGCGACTGGTAAGCTACAGACTATTATTCGTAAATGATCAATCATGTTTATCAATATAAACGTTTCATTTTTAAAATTAATACTTTGAGAATTAGATTATTATACCATTACAATAGATTGCTGTACTGAATATGAGTACCACGTTTGCAATATTCAGTTATTTTGTAGAACTTATGGCCAATATGGGCTCATTTGGCCGAGTGCTTAGACCATTGCGCTTTGAACCATGAAGGCTCTCACTTCTGGTCAGCACAGGTGTGAGTCCCGCTGGAACCTAAACTGATTTTGTGAGAACGTTTGCCAGTTTACTTGCGGAAGGCCTGTGGTCTCTTCTCGGATACATTGTAACCGGTGGTCTCTTCCCTACCACTAAAAACTTACCGCCACCAAATACATATAACTGAAAAATTGCCGAGTCTGACTAAAACACTATTCAAAATTTAAATTCAAATTTACAGAACTTCAAATATATATTATTGAGGAAAGTTTTTATTTCATTCAGATGTTGAAAGTAACCACAAATTAACCAATCATGTGGTACCTGAATATCAGGGACACCTAGTCAACAGTGGAGCCTAAGGCCCTTTTCAGAAAGAGGCGAGTTTTGTATAAATCCATGTATATTGGGTACGCTTTTCCCAGATAAAATGAATAATTTCCTTGATTATTCACAGTTAACTGTTTTTGTTAACCCTTTCACCCCTGAATATCTGAGTGGTATGCTCTTTTCTATTGTTTAAAACTAATCCATTATGGTCTGTAGGGTTGAAAGGGTTAAAGGGACATTAGCTTTTTTATTATTTTTTTTCCTTTTTTACTACTTGGATTGATATATAGTAACAAAAAGGAGGTATAATCAGGCGTAAAGATTTTTTTAAATACCTACATGTTTCGTAAAAATTGCTTGAGAAACCCAGGTTTGTCACTTTTTCAATTGCATTTGATTTTCTCTACCTTACTATTTTATATATGAAATACGATGCTGGCGCTGATCTTGTTTTCACAAAATATGCAGGAATAAAAGATATTTTATGCCTGTGTATAACTCCTATATGTTATTCTCCCCGTTTCTAATGTTTTTATTAAAGACACTCTTTCCTGCTCTGTATTGTCATATGAAGTCTTATTGACAGAAACGGTCGTCTTTGTCATTTACTTTGGTCTCTTGAATTTATAAACTACGACTTTCGGTATACTTGATAATATTGATAAACGTAATTTTCTATTGTGTACCACCGAAATGTCATCCAGTTCTGTGTAATATATTTCAGTATTTTGTGTGAAACTATAATTTTCCCTGAATGTTTTAAAATAAAACACTGATCTTAAAGCTGTATAACAGTATATGAGAAAATAAACACGATTATGTTGAAAAATAGTACAATACGTCTCCCAACAGACAAATCTTCACATATGAGTCCCAACAGTTGACTGTGGACTCATGGCCGGTGTGACCGGTCAACAGGGGATGCTTCCTCCTACATGTCACCTGATCCAACTTCTTGATTTCCAGAGGTCCGTGTTTGTCCATTTTTTACCAGATCTGTATCTATATCCTGGACATCCTAAAGATTTATACTTTGGGATTTATTCTTTGGTATCTGATTTTTTTATATAATCCAAATAAACGAGGGTTGATTGATAAGTGTTGAGCTTCATATGTGAGGATTTGTCTTTTGGGAGATGTATTGAAATATGGTACGGCACTATTTTCAACATACTCTCCTTCAGTGTCTATACACTTTGCCATCGATGTTTAAGAGCCATGATGTCTTAATTAAAGGAAGTCCCTTTCTTGACTTTGCAGAACGTCCTCCACTATGGGGTGCCGTTTACTTTTTAATACCAGTTAGGGAAATCACTCTGTCGAATAGGTGATATCACTTATTCGAATAGGTGATATCACTCATTCGAATAGGTGATGTCACTTATGCGAATAGGTGATATCACTTTTATAAATTCTTAAGTGATATCACCTATTCAAATGGGTGATATCACCTATTCGAATGAAAGATTTCACCTATTCAATGAATGAGAGATATCACCTACTCGAATAAGTGATATCACTTATGAATCAATGCCAATGAATGCTCCCTACAAAAAAAATATATTCCTGGGTCTAACAAAATATGACTTGTGTCATCTTGGGCATTATAAATTTTTAATTTTTTGGTGTCCTTACATTTGGTCCAAAGAAGTATATATGGTGTTTTAGGTTCAACCACTTTTAAAACAATTTTGTGCAGAAATCGGACCCTAGTTCAAAATGGCGGGAGTCGGCGGTATGGTTTCGGCGGCTCTGTCTGCTTTGAATGCTGAACTCCGTCCAAATCCTACAACAGACACGGGGGATGATTCCGATTCTGCAGCGCTTCGCCTTTATCACAATATCATAATATAATCTCCCTTGCGCTTTGTTCTTCCATAGATATAGGCCTAGTTATATTCAATGCAGACGTACATTTATGGAAGAAATGGGGATCATTAGGTTTTTACTGTTTCCAAATTTGAATAAGCGATATCACTTATTCGAATGAGTGATATCACTTATTCGTTTTGTAAAGTGATATCACCTATTCGAATACGTGATATCACATATTCGAATAGGTATATATAGTATATATATATATATATATATATATATATATATATATATATATATATATATATATATTTAGTATGTATGTTTGTTTATTGTTTAGCGCCGCACTCATATATTTCACTCATATGGAGACGTCACCAAATGCCGGTGAAAGGCTTCAGATGTTGGCCTTTGCTCGGCACTTACGGCCATTTAGCAGTGAGGGTTCTTTAACGTGCCGATACATACTGTGACACGGGACCTTTCTCATCCGAGAGACAGTTTAACCAACCTGCGGGACTCGAACTCACGATCCAGAGTCGAGCGCGCGCTACCGAATGAGCCCAGCCGGCTCATATATATATATATATATATATATTATATATATATATATATATAATATATATATATATATATATATATATATATATATATATATATATATATTCCAGAATCTGAGATACTTTGGCTGTGTTTACTAGCAGGAATGAATCCATATCAGTTTTTTTTTTTTACAATTAATTAACTTTATCGTAGTTCTGAAAAAGGACATTAGCTTTTCATGTTAAGTTTAAAAATTTAAAATTTGTGTTCAAAGCCTTGTCAACACCAATTCTCATCAGCTGTGTTTTCAGTCTACAAATAATTATCTTATTGTTATTGTTATAATTAAATTTCTTATCAAGTTTTCATTAACTTATTAGTTTGTGAAAGTTTCGTAAAACTTTGAATGTAAGCGTTGATAAACAAGTAAGGAGAAATTAGAGATGCTGTGGATGTAGGATCGAAGAGCATGCAAGGAGAATTGAAAGGTGCTTTGAATGTAGAGTTGAAGAACATGTAAGGAGAATTGAGAGATGCTTTTTTCACAGAGTGCTGTGTTTTATCCTGATTTTGGTTATTATTTCAAAAGTTACATATAATCACATTTGACTTTAAAATATAAAAATCACTAAAAACATGTTTATTAGTGCATTTAAAAACTTTCTTTAAAACATCTTCGATGGTATAGCATCCTTTTCGAACACCTTCACAACTGGATGAACGATGTTTTTTTTAATGTACGGAATGATGTTTTTCAGGTAAAAAAACATTTATACAATGTTATAGAAAACGGGAGTTAATAAAATTATAAGAATGTGAATGAATCAGCACCTTTAATTTGATAATTGCATGAACATTCATTGGGGGTACACATGGACTTCTTCTTGTACTTTCACAATGAACGACAACATACAATGCGTCGGCAAATGGACCCTTGCCTAGAACTCTTCGTTCGGTAGCTTTTATTGGCGATCTTTTACCTGATTCCACCTCTTAATTTTCCAAGGATCCGTGGTCACCCGATTTTAATATTGTCAAATGCCCCACCGAACGATTGATACTTTGTTATCTGTGATATTTACACTATTCAGTTGATTTGTTTATATGTAACCAAACAACAGCTTCTACCATTCAGATTACGTAAGCGGTCTGTCTGTTTACAAAACGTTGCGGATTCGAGCTCCGTCTTTTTGTGAAAAAAAGGTTGCCAGTTTATTTACGAAATGTTGGTGGTATTTATTTAAAACTGATCTACACCGTATAACTGATAGATTGTTGAGCGTTAGGAATTCGTTAAATATTCTGTAAAATAATATGAATTAAGGCAAAGCCATGCAAGCCAACGGAGCTTGGTCATTGTTTTGGACTATTTTGGGATAAATCGTTCTGACTAATTAAAATTCTTGAAATATATATGGTCAGGAATGTACATATAACATATACGCTATAATAAGGCTTACTTTTAATCAAATATAACATTATATAATTATCCTGTTCAGCACATACGTAAAATATCATTGGTATTTTGGTGCTTTGTCAAACATCCATCTGCCGTTTAGTCTTAATACTTACAATGTATACACTTATGTTGACTGTCACAAAGAAATAAAAGTGTTCCGAATTTATAAACAGAATTTTCTTTTATCCTTGAACAAAGACAAGATATAACATTTCAACATACATTTGCTTTGAATGATCCAGAACATCACCTAGCATTTACTCTTGTAAAATTCCAAAATAAACTGGGAGACCGTGGTTAGACTATTCCTCTTATGTCTGCAGAGTTTCTCTTTTTTGCGTCAACAAATTACGACAGACCTCCCCCACAACGCAATGTTTATTTCTAACCATGCTGAATCCTGAACTAATTATGATAATGAATCTTTCACTTGTATTTGCCTAAAGGCACTGACCTTCTGTCGTGTGCATTGACCCGGAATCTGTCCTTGTTCATTAGTCAAAATGACACTTCCCGAGCAACTGGAAAATTCTTTTTGACGTAAAACACGTAAAAACGTAGAAACCTATCGGTTCCAGCACCTACTGGACACAAAGCAATCCATGTGTCTTGTTTCAACAAAACCAATGGATGAAACAGTATAAACCGAGGTCCCATGTAACAGTAGGTGTCGGCACGTTAAAGGACCCTCACTGCTCAATGGCCGTTAAGTGCCGAGCACAGGTCAAAATTTGAAGCCCTTCACTGGCATTTTGTTACTTCTACATATGAGTGAAAGATTCTTGAGTGGGACGTTAAACAACACTACAACAACAACAGAATGGTTTTTTTTCAAATTTTATTTGTGCAAGTTTAATCGATATCAGTGTGAAGATATTGTCCAATTCACATAACTTGGCAGCGCGAAGTAACAGTTTGGTCACAATACAGACGATGGCAGACTACACATGAAATCCATTTTATCCTTCACTTGAAGACTGTTGTTATGGTGACACGTAGGAACTATTACTCTTGTCGATGTCATTTTAATGTCTTTGTACTACATTTATTAAAATTTAAATTCGTCGACAAGTGATAAACGAAATCCACCCGTCAGGTTATACGAAATAGACTATAACCTGATGAACTCGCTACAAATATGGTTTTTTGTACAGTTGTTCTTTTTACTGTACCTTCTTACATTTTATTTTGCTATACAAGAACAATCTAATTCTACTCAAAGAGAACATGAATGAATTATCATTCTATTTTTAAGTATCTTCACAAGTTAAGGTAAATTAATTACAAATTAATTTTAATATATGAACTTAATTGTTTTGTTATTATTCTTTAGAATATGTAATGTATTTTATTTTTAAAATAAACATATACCGTCGTGTCGTCTAATTCTGCGCGTCGTGATATTCCGCGCCTCTACTCTATATTCAATTCACTCTGTATTCCAGCGATATATAAAACCTAACAGTAATGCTTTTGTGTCATGAACATTATATATTTGTTTTCATTTAACATAACATGTATCTTCCTTACTATGGTGAAATTTAGATGGACATCAAAGAAGACTTATAGAGAATGGACACGATTTAAAAGAGCGCCTGCTGCAAGAGTCGACCGAAGGCACGAAAGCTTGTTCCAAAGAAGTATTAGCATTATGATATGTAAAAAATATTAAACAAATGTTAAACTAAAATTATTTTATCATGTTTTTCTTTTTGGTTTTTTTATGTTAAATGAACCAAATATTCATAATTTAATAAGTGTGGCAAGATGCTTAGCACTCGATTTAAAACTGATTGCTGAGAGATGACTTCATATGTGTAAACAATTACAATTTGTTTTTTTTAGATACAGTTTTTTTAATGATACAACTATTAGAGCTTAGGTGCGCAGAATTACACGACACCTGTGTATATATCTATTGGATTTTTAAAAATACTAACTTTCACTTTGTAATTTGTTAATATAAATTCAACTAAATACATTGTATGTAAACTAGAGAAAAATCTTAGTTATAATCTCCAAAGCAACGATTATCGAAAGATGGAAAAATTGGTCGAGAGTCTAGAAAATCCATTTCATCAGCGTATAAAGCAGTCCGCCTGTAATAGAAACAAAGGTAAATATCAAATTTTCATTAAATTGTAATAAAGTACATTGTAATATAATACATATTCCGCTAAAAACAAGCTAGATTCTCTTTTGCATGTTTTTCTTTCGAACGAATAAATAAAAGTAAACAAATCAAAGAACATCAATTTTCAGTCAGAAGTTGTAATATAACAGAGAGAAATCTCGTATCAGATCTCGCGGTATTTGACGTTGTCTCTTTTGGTCCCATGGGAGACGGTTTGTCTAGTGTGTTTTAAAATTAATTCTGTTTTGGAGACTACTCTCAAGATGAAATTTGTGGGTTTAATTGAAAAGGCTTTGATTGGTAACAAAATAAGACGGAAATGTTGACGAGGATAATTCAATCTATTTTTTTGCAACTAAAAGACAAAGCAAAATGCATCAATTTTTATACAAGAAATGACTAGTTTGTATTTTGAATTTCTATATGTTCTGTAGTGTAGAAAGGGTTAATATCATTCCAAAAAAGCAAAATTTACTTTTATTTTGGTGGTTTACGTTTTGCTCGATATTTTATACTTACGTCTTTTTCACAGATTACGAGTTTTTTACTAGAACAAGCGAAACTATTCCATCCCCAGTCTCCATTTTCAGGTGTGTCATACGCCGCACAATTTTTCGATTCATCAGCAGGTAAACTGGCTGGGAATTCGTTGTAACTGAGATCCTCGCCGGAACTAACTGATCGAAATTCACTTTCAACGTCCACGTCGGTTGCTCCAATCCATGTCTCATCTGTAAATACAATCAACGTTTTTTGTAGTTATTTCACAGTTCTGTGATATGACCCGTTGCTATCCAAATTTGTAAATAAAAGTCAGATTAAACTTTAAAAGGGCATTAGCTGTGTTTACCAAACATCATTTTTAATTTTTTTTTTACTACTTTTACTTGATGTACAATAACAAATAAGAGCTATACACAGACATGAAAGATCTTATATTCCTATATATTTTGTGAAAAATAAGATTAGGTCCAGTATGGTTTGCACATACAAATATTAATGTTGAATTAATCAATTGCCAAACCTGGCTCTTTCAAGCAATTTTCATAAAAATATAGGAATATTTTAATCACGCGTTTATCTCTTTTGTCCTGTGTTCCATCGTATTTTAAATTGAAGACCACACCTTGCATTTTATATAGCTGTACACCTAGTATCGCATCCAAACTATTCAATTGCAAACGGGTTTTGCAGTAAATAGATATTAACCATCTTCTACATAACACCGTCACATGTCCATGTGCTTCATCTCCTTTCAAATACAATCCTATCGGGCATGTTATCACCGGCGACGTTTCTATTGCTGATAATGAAAACCTCAAAAATCTAATACCGCGAAGCCTGTTCCTTTAATTGGAGACAGAATTTCAGTTTAGTTATGAATTCTGCCGAAGATTATGCCAGACGATGGGCCAAACATGAAGACGTGAAACCAGACACTTTGTCTGAATGGCTAAATGCTATACGGTGGTTGATAAAATCTCGTATTCGAAAATTTAAAGGAACTATGAAAACACCTTATCCCTCTGTATTTTTAGTGATCCAGAAGTGGTAATCGAGCTGGAGAGATTACATGACCAATATGTACTGGTCCCAGTTGACAAAGCCTCAAATAATATAGTTTTAATTTGTAAGGCACATTACTATAATAGCCTATTAGAAGAAAAAGGGTTTAATGCGAATTCTGGTAATCCTACATACACACGTATCCCACTTTCAAAAGACGAGATCATTCAAAATCACGTGTCCGTATTACATTTTTTGGTTTACCGACAACCGATACTGATTTTGAACTACCATATTTATATTGGATACATAAACTTCACAAAACCCCATATAAGCAGAGATACATAACAGGATCCAGCAAATGTTCCACCAAACATTTATCTTTACTCCTTACCAAGTAGTAACAAAAGTTAAGGAGAAACTTCAGCAATACTGTACGGTTGCCTATATCAGAACATCATAGACAACTGTTTTTCCACTAAAAGGGGTACTCGGAAATTTAAATATCTAGTGATTGGTTATCCTGATAATTATTTTGTCAAACACCACTCTGATTCTACACATAAATACACTGAAGTTGATATGAAAAAGATGCTAGAATTTCTGATAGACAATATCTTTGTAATGGTTGGAGACGTGGTCTTTCAACAAACTGTCGGCATTTCTATGGGAACCAATTGTGTCCCTTTATTGGCCGACCTGTTCCTTTATTCATACGAAGCAGACTTCATTCAGAAACTGCTGAATCAAAGGAAGAAAAATTTAGCGATGTCCTTTAATTTGACATTTAGATATATCGACGACGCTTTGTCAATGAATAATGACAATTTTCATACATATGTCAATGCGATATATCCCAGCGAACTAGAAATTAAAGACACAACAGAATCAAGCATACACGCTTCATACTTAGATATTTTACATACTATATACACAGACGGGAAATTAACAACTAAGCTTTACTACTCACTGACAAATTATTGACACAGGGATATCGAAACAGCGTTTGATGTCAACGTTCCGCAAATTTTACGGTCGGTATAATAGTCTTGTTTGCGATTACTCCGTTTCACTAAGTAAAATGTTGAGTTGCCTTTCGTTGGCGGTTGTTGAGACGACTGAACCGAGTGTGACGAGGATTCGCTCCTCACGTATTTCATTTGGACTTAACTGTGGACTCACGGCAGGTATGACTTGTCGACAGAGGATGCTTACTCCCCCATGACACCTGATCCCACCTCTTGATTTCAAGAGGTCCGTTTCTGTCCATTTTTATTTTATCAGATTTGTACCTTATTCATGGACATTCTAAAGATTTATACATTGGTATCTGAGATATTTTGTACATCAATCCTAGTAGTAAAAAGGGGGAGAACGATAAAAAAAAACCCAGCTTATGACCTTTTAAGCTTTAACATTTGAGTACGTAAAGGTCATCATGAACTCACTGTACGCTAAATATGCAAACGGTTCAAGACTCTCCAAGAATATAATAGAAATATGTTCTTCAAAAAATTGAAGCATCAAAAGAACACCTTTGTTTAACCTATTCACCCCTAAAGACACATTTGGACTGGTGTAATTGATTTACAGAAGAGTCCAATCTGTTTTAAGGGGTTAATGAGTTCAGTTTTAAGTTCGAAACTAATTCGGCGGGATATAAAGATTTTGCGGAGTTTGTTTTAAAACAGTGACAGTGTATACCTGTTCTAATGCCATGTACGTTTTAATTAGTATTACAAATGGGAAACGGATAATATCCTAGCCTTATATTAGGTCCTACTTTTACCAGTGACCAAATTACCGTGTTAAGAATATAACTGCGCTTAAAATATATAATGTAGTTAATGAATTTTCATTTTAATAATTTCAGTATAAGTATTGATTATTGAATGTTGAAACATTTAAGTCCGAGTTCTTTAAGATAAAGAACATTTTATTGCATAAATTATCAATGATACTATAGTAATGAAATAGAAATTTTATTTAATCAACAACAAACCGCAATAACAACAAAAATTTGCATGTATGACATCTTTATAGCGCGTATTAATATAATAAAAAAGAAGTCTCGGAATTTCAAAACTTGTCCAGAGCGTATATAGTAGGAAGTTGCACCTTTTTATATTTTAAGTAAATTGAAATATAAAAAAAGGCTCAAATATCAAAGTATAAATCTTTAGGATGTACAGAATTGGGATACAAATCTATAAAAATGGACAAACACGGACCTCTGGAAACCAAGAGGTGGGATCAGGTGCCATGGAGGAGTAAGCAATCCCCTGTTGACCGGTCACTCCCGCCATAAGTCCACAGTCAAGTGAATGAAATACGTGTGGACAGACGTCAAATCCTCGTCACAATTGGTACGCGGTTTTCGATGACGTGCCAATAATTTGTCAACAACCGCTGTATATGAACAGTTGCACGCTCAACATCATTTTTGAAATATCACTAGGCGTACGCGGTTTTCGATGTCACTGTGCCAGTTCTTCGCGCCAAGATAAAAAATATTTGTATTGTATAACTTTATCAGTGATACTATGGTCATAAAATAAATATTTTAGTTATTTCACAACGAGTCACATTAACATCAAAATATTTGCGTGATGTGACATTGTTATAACGCGTATGAATATAATAAAAAAGAAGTCCTGGAACTTCAATACCGGTCCCCGGCGTATATGGTAGGAACTTGCATCTTTTCATATGTTAAGTAAATTGAAAACGAAAATACGGTATACAAGTATATATATATATATATATATATATATATATATATATATATATATATATATATATATATATATATATATATATATATATATATTCAATATTGAATACTACATACGGACATAATATATCTATCTATTACATAAAATGAAACATGGGTATTTGCAGTTTAATGCATCCACACACTTTAACATTACAAAAGTACTATATGTTTTAGTGTTACGTATCTAAATTAGAATATAACATTCTCTCACTCTGCCGAGATACCCGGATGTTCGGATTCCGTCAGTTTAGCATTGTTAAGATGCCGAGACAACTAGGATATTCGAATTTCTGAAGAGTCTTATATCAATAATATAATAATAAACTGAATTCTTTTAACAACTCAGTATTAACTAATGTCATCCTCTTAACTTATAAACTAACAAAAATAATTTCGTAAAACTGGCCATATTCAAAGAAATGTGTAAAATGTGCGTAGAGCTGAACGGAGGAAATCCCAACATATGAGTATCTCGACAGAGTTGTTAAACTCACGGTTTACGGGTCCACTGCAAAGTGCGGGCCAATTTGCCGAACCGCACGCTGCGTCGTGAAGCAGATTGTTGTTCACAAGGACACAAGATTGCGTAGATGGATTATCAGGTTGACTCCCGTCGGAATTCCAAGGTAAATACGTCTGGGGGTTTCCGTTAAAATCTTGCCATTCCCCTGCCGTTGTGTCATATTTGATCGCAATCCACAATCCATTTAATGCTTCGCTAATATGGAAAAGATATTGTTTATACTTCAAAACAAAAAACAAAGGCTACTAACAAATAATAAAGAGGCCTGGAGACAACATGTCATTTCAATTTATACAGTCTTTTCATTTTTCTCATGGACACTATTTGGTCCAATTAAAGGTTTCATTCAAAACAAACCGCCCATTGATTCTTGAAATCTCTAGTAAATTGTAAAAAACTGAATAATTATGCTGACCATTCGGGTACAGTCGGACTAATTCATGTACCACGTGATACCCGATAACGTTTGTGCGGGACTATTGTTTCTATTAGTGATGGAATGACGATATCCCGCGCTAGCGTCATTTCTGCTGGAAGATTACGTAGAATTATGTTTCATCACCGAGATACTAGTGCCGCACAAACGTTATCAGTTATCACGTGGTACATGAATCAGTCCTATTGCTTTTTATCAGTTAGACCATTCATGACCCTTCTGGTTCTGGCAGTTGCATGTTGTTTATCAAGATATTTGTAAATGATCGAAAAATGAATAATTCAGCATGTAGATATCCAATCTCTTACACAGAGTTGTTGGTCCTTGCACTCTCGATCAATCCAAAACACGTAAACATATAACCCTCATAATAAAACCAAATTACTCAGAGTAAGGATACTTTTCACAAAAATATAGTCCCTATATTTATAACCACTTTTAAAAAGTGTTTTCGCCTCAAATAGTATTTTATTCTATGTCAGCACTTAAAATATACCCAAAAGACCAGTAACTTATAAAGAGCAAAATCTATAGTAGACTAATATATTTTTCTAGGAAACTGCAAAAAGTCGAGACGTTGACAAAGATTCCAGAGTGCAAGGACCGACAACTCTGTGTAAGAGATTGGTAGATATCATTAGGTATCTAGGATATATAACACGTGCTGAAGTTCCCGTATTTACTGAGTCAGAGGCGTTGGCAACGTGGAAATTCTATAGTATAGAACTACCAAGGTAAACTGGCTTATGTTTACAAGCACAACGAGTCTAAATTAAATCATAACAGGGGTGAAAGGCTACATGTTAACACTTAAGAGTAATTCTATGTAAAGACCAAAGAATTATTTAAGTGCTGAGAAATGGTATGTCACAGAATACGCTCATATTTACTATATATGTTAATTATAGAATACTAAAACATAATATTGATTTTAAAATTGAAAAAAAAAATATATATTGTTGCCATGGCAACAAAGAGTTGTTTTTCACAAGATTTGTCCTCTTACCCATATAGAAAAAGGCATTTTTGCATAATTTCAACACTTTATTTTTATTTAACATACAAGATATATCAATAATGTAAATATTTTATTTGAATCACCTTTGATTAGACATTCAAAACAATAAAATCCAAAGTGATAATCAGTACAGAAGGTATTTTGCCTAACAACTTAAAGATAGGGGGTTTCTGCAATTATCCAATTAGACGAATTTTATGATTTTTTGATTTTTCAAGACTTTACCCCCCCAAAAACGCAGCATAGAAATTTTAAGATACTTTGACCTAAAGTTTGAATAAATTTTATAGAACAATATATTATAAAATCAGAGCGGGTATTTTTTTTCGTTTCTTAGCAAACGGTTACTCAAAGGTTTGGCTATTTTAAGAATTTTCAACGTATATAGTTCAACTAAATTTCTCCTATCATTTCAAATCTTCATAATATTTTTAAATCTAACTTTCAAATATAGTAAATAACAATTGTCGAGATCACATAATATATATAATTTCATTATATACTGTATTAGCAATATAATATACCTAAATATACCATACCCCCAGATTTCCGCGTCCGTTCAAATCAGGACTCCAACATTGTCTCTTTTCGAACTGATTTATAGCATCTCGTAAATCTTGACTTTTACACAAAATATGCTATTTGATTGTCATTTAATAATATTTAGGGACACCTATGATCATATACAATAATTATATTCAATTTATCTTAAGTCAAAAAGCTTCAGATTATTTTAAATTGACCCGACATCTCAACTCCGCCACTGAAATCTGACTACTAATTTTAGTGTGCTTTCAACAGCCAAAATCTAGGAAATCTAAAACGAACCAAAATTTGAGTAATTTTTACTGAAAATAATTCAGAAAGATATCATTAATTATCATTTAAAAGATTACTTAAATACAATTAGAACTGGGTGAGAAATCAACGATTATTTATTTCGAATCCGCCGCTAATCGAATCCGAAAACACTATACTATCAGGAATCCGACATTAGCATCTTTTCGATCCGACTCTGTAGTATTACTAAGCGATTACAAATTATGATTGCTAACGAAAAATAAGTGATTTTAGTGTCATTTAATGGTATATTTAGAAGGATATTATCATAAACGATTGTGATATAAACTTTACTTAAAGTTTAAGTATAACAAATTAACTTAAATCGATCCAATATCTCGACTCCGCCGTCGAATCCGACTACTAAATTTAGTGTGCCAACGTAAGACAATGTCACGTAAATCGAGTCCAAAATAATTTTGTATAATTTTCTATTGTGAATGATGTAAAATACCACAATAAA
Organism: Atrina japonica; assembly: GCA_030159075.1. NCBI lineage: Eukaryota > Metazoa > Mollusca > Bivalvia > Pterioida > Pinnidae > Atrina > Atrina japonica. The sequence continues at coordinate 1,285,605 of BROG01000149.1, forward strand.
GATATACTACAATTATTGTGTTCTTTGAATAAGTATTGGGGAAGGAATCGACAATTATTTGTTCGATTCCGCCGATTCTCGAATCCGTCTCCGCCTCCGAATACTACTTTTAGTGACCGCCTTAATCAACGTGAGATAGACGCTCTAGTTTATTGCAAACGTATCGTGGTTATTTTTTAGCGCATAACAGACCACGATTTCGGCTGTATTGACAGAGTGGAAATGGAAAACATTCAAATTCCGGTTTGAGAAAACGGGTAGCGATAGATGTGGACGTAAAAAACACCCAAAACCTAAAAATTGGTCGTATTTGCGAGTGATTTGGTTGCATTATGAATCTATGTTTATTGCAAGTACGATTTCTTGTATCCACATGTAGTACCGAGTTCACATAAGCTGTTCATTTCCAATTTTCTTAAAGGGTTCTCTTTTTGCACGGATAACAAATTATGTTGATCAATGAATTATTAATTAGTAACAAAAATACCCACTGAGATATTTTGCTGTTCGTTTCTACTAATGTTACTTAAGTCACTAGAGATAAATGAGCGATTTCCTATGCTGCGTTTTTACAGAGGCCTGATTTAAATTTGCACGGAATTTCCCTATATTAACCTAAAAAACCCAACTTTCAACAGGTCTTTTTTTAAAAACGGAGGCATTACGATCCCCGATATTTTCTACCTTGTTATATAAACATGTTAAGATCAATAATTAATACAAAAAACTGCTGTCAAAACTGACAAATATCACATTTCATGAAATTTACGTAATATGGCTATTTTCATTAGGTTACCATATTCAATATAGATAAATGAACGTTGCTATGGTAACGAGGAAGTTTTACTGGGAAAAAATTGTAAGGTTTTGTTACTCTCATGCAAGGCTATCATTGTGACCAGCTGCCTTCAAAATTTGCGACATACCATTTCTGACCAATTTTGGTCTTTACAGAGAATTACTCTTAATTACTAAACCTTAGGTAATGCAAGGATTTCGTGCAAGACAAAAGACTTATCTGCACAACCTATTTTTGGTCAATTTCTTTTTTTTCAGAACACGGATGTGCCACTATACCTTGGTAGACCTGTAGGTCTATATATTTTACAAGAATCTTGTAAAATAGAGATGTTGACAGAGATTGAGACACAGTGTTCAAGGACCGACAACTCTGTCAACAAGAATATTGTAAAATAGAGACGTTGACAGAGATTGAGACACAGTGTTCTAGGACCGACAACTCTGTCAAAAAGAATCTTGAGACGTTGACAGAGATTGATTGACAGTGCTCAAGATCCGATAAATCTATCAAAAAGAATATTGTAAAATAGAGACGTTGACAGAGATTGAGTCAGTGTTCAAGGACCGACAACTCCGTCAACAAGAATCTGGTAAAATAGATACGCTGACAGAGATTGAGACACAGTGTTCAAGGACCGACAACGTTTTCAACGAGAATATTGTAAAATAGAGACGTTGACAAAGAATGAGACACAGTGTTCAAGGACCGACAACTCTGTCAACAAGAATATTGTAAAATAGAGACGTTGATGGTGATTGAGTCACAGTGTTCAAGGACCGACAACTCTGTCAACAAGAATATTGTAAAATAGAGACGTTGGCAGAGATTGATATCCAGTGTTCAAGGTCCAATAACTCTGTATGCTAATACTGAGATTTGTATTGGATACCTAAAATAGCTCCGATATCAGAGAGCAGTTAATTTGGTTTTTCTTCTTCCAACGAAATGGTAAAATATTCACGACATACAACCTTCCAACCCTACATATCATAAAAGACTGGTCTTAAACAATAGAAAGAGAGTATACTACTGAGGTATTAGGGTATAGGGGTGAAAAGGTTAAGTGACAATCACAATCTGATAAGATGGGGTATTTAAAAAACAACGTTTGCGTCACATGAGATTGCAAAAGTGATTAATCAAAAATGAATTACAAAGAAAATTTAAAGGGAAAATCTTACTTTGGGTAGAAAGATATAATATCATTTAAGACGGATGAATCTGGCATATCGGCGAGTTGTTTTCCGTTATCCTCACAAAATTGTTTTGCATCTGCCTGATTTAAATTTCCTGGTGACAGCGAATAGCAAATCGTACCTCCAGAAGACATCGTTTCACCGCTCTCACAAAATCCTAAAAGTAGACGGTTTTTCAAACAAACAATTTCCACAAAATATATAGGAATTTAAGAATCTTTATGTCGGTGTATGTCATAAGGATATCTGTGTTATTGCACATTAATCTGGATAGCTAATCACATCTAATGTCCCTTTAGTATCCACTGTATCAATTCAGTATGTTAAATTAAGATGTATCCGCCATGATCTCCCCAAATTCTTTCTTCGAAATATTATAAAAATGAGTTTTCTTTAGACGAATGTTGATAACACCATTTAGATTCATAATTTTTTTTTTAAAGCTAACAGTGGTTACTCTTAAACTTTTAGAGATATTGTTTGGCCTTGCATAATACCACTTCCTCTTTAGAAAATATACATAAGTTTTAAATTGGAGCTCAATTGAGGAAGTCTAATTAACAGAAACGATATCGTCTTGAGCATTGTAACTTTGGTATTATGTTTATAATATTTATAACCACTAGGTCGTTGCCACTGCTGGTGGACAGTTTCAGTCCCCGAGGGTATACATAAACCTGGTATCTGGTATTTCGGTACCAGCTGTTCATCTTATACTAATGTAATATTTGGCACTGATAACACCATTTAAATTCAATTTTTTTTTCTAAAGCTAAGTCATTTTTTACAGTGGTTACTCTTAAACGGATTTCGGCTATACTTTAAGAGATATTGTTTGGCCTTGTATAATACCACTTTCTCTTTAGAAAATACACATAACGTTTAAACTGGAGCTCAACTGATGAAGTCTAATTGACAGAAACGATATCATTTTGAGCATGATAACTTTGATTTTACGTTTATAATATCATAAATATTTGTGAATTATTATTGTAAGAAATATGTTTATGTTTTTCTTTAATATTTGGTCATCTAGATTAACTCTGAGGTTAGTGTTTTGAAAAGTAATACAAGATAACACGTTTCATGCGCAAGAGTTATTCCCCCTTGTGTACTTGATCCCTGAAAGCCTTATACCTGCACATGGGACATGCCAAATATCTATCATGGAAATCTTAAATATAAAAAAAATCACAGATACCAAAGTAAAATCTTTAGAATGTCCAGGATATCGATATAAATCTGGTAAAAATGGACAAACACGGACCTCTGGAAATCAAGAGGTAGGATCAGTGCAATGGAGGAGTAAACAGGCTCTGTTGACCGGTCACACCCGCCGTGAGTCCACAGTCAAATCCAAATGAAATACGTGAGGAACGAATCCTCGTCACAGTTGGTACAACCGCTATCGAACAGACAACTCAACATGTCACTTAGTGAAACAGAGTAATCGCAAACAAGAATATTATACCAACCATAAAATTTGCAGAACGTTGACATCAAACGCGGTTTTCGATATCCCTGTGTCAATAATTTGTCAGTAAGTAGTTTACCTCTGTATGTGAAATGTTCATATGTTAAACACGCCCTGGCATATCGATCATTCGTGAAAGATAAACGCCATATGAATGGCTATGTTTAAGGGGGGATGCGCTTACCCGAATATGCTATTTGAGCTTTTATCCAATTACTCTCAGTATTACCATTGACATCCAAGAGGTAAGAACCGGCACTTGATGTTTCGCACCATCCCTGTAGAAAAAAATTAATTTGTGTAATTCAAATTTAAAACTTAAATACCTTTATAGTTAGAATGTTGCATAAATGTATTCATTTAAAAAAAAAGATATACTATTATTTAACATGAAATAATTTCCCATTTACTTTATATTAAAATATATATCTACCTGTCCGTTGGGCCATGTCATAGGTTCCTGTGAGATAAGGTAACACTGACCTTGAAAACCACGCCATCCAGCTGGACATTGTGTTTCTAAAAAAGAAGAGAAGATAAATTACCAACCAAAACTGGGGCCTCCGTGGCCGAGTGGTTAGAGCATTGAGCTTTAAATCACAAGGCCTCTCACCTCTGGTTCGAATCCCGCTGGGGTCATTTCGAATTAAGTGGGAACGTTTGCCAGTTTTCATGCGGAAGGTCGGTGGTCTTTACCCGGGTAACCGGGGTTTCTCCTCCACCAATAAAAACTGGACGCCATCATATGACTGAAAGATTGTTGAGTATGGCGTAAAACAAAAAATCAAATCAAATCAACCAACCAAAACTAAGTTTATCATTTTAGGTCACTGGTTTGAATTTTGAATTCTCATTATTGTTTTACACCACACTAAAAATGTTTCAGTAATGGAAGCTGCCCGTTTCTGTTGGTGGAGTAGAGACCCTAGTTACAATGTACCCGGGAAAAGACCACCGGCCTTCCGCAAGTAAACTGGCAACTTTTCTCACCAAAATCAGTTTAGGTTCCAGCCGGGCTCGAATCTGCGCTGACCAGAACTGAGAGATTTCCTTCAAATCGCCATTCGCCCACAGAAACCCTAGATAGAAAATTGGTTGTGTTGCCATGGTATTGCCTGTCCATACCTTCCAGATGTGGGTAGGTAAGTAGACAATTTTATGTATATAAAAAAAGGAAATCAAGGTGAGAAAGGTATACTTGAATAACTGCCAATGTCCATCGTCTGTCGCTGTTGTCCATCAGGTACTATATCCATTTAAACAACATCTCAAGAACCACTGTACAGAATTAACCAGGGAGGTTAGTCCTGGGAGGCGACTACAAGGTTTAGATTCAAGTGTGTAAACAACATTTTTAAGAAAAAAGTAAATAAAGATCGGTGATGGAACTTGGGTCAAAGGATAATCTTTTTTTTTTTGGAAAATGTATGTGAAAAAAATAATGGGTTGGCAGGCGACATCAACAAATTAAAAATATTTTAGGCCTTATCTGCATTGCACTACCTGAACTCATCAGGATATCTTGTATTCCTATATTTTTTGTTAAAATAAGGTCTGGTCCAGCGTGGTATTCATATACAAATAGTATGATTGAGATAATCAATTGCAATTGAAAAAGTGTCAAACCAGGGTTTCTCAAGCACTTTTCACCAACTATATAGGAATTAAGGAAATTTTATGCCTATGAATATCTCTTTTTGTTTATTGTATATCAATCTAAGTAGTAAAAAGGGGGGGGATTAAAAAAAGAAACACAACTAATGCCCCTTTAAATTTAAGATATTTCCATTAAACACTTGACAAAGGTCTTGAGCATAGAACTAAAATTTGAGTATGTACTCAAATATTTTTGATATTTCTGAAGTTTACGTCAAAGGAGTAATAAGCATTGCAATGATAATTCATCATGGTTTACAACTGTAAAGAATAGATTGACATATACAATAATGTGTCGTTGTAGCATGAATTATGTGAGCTTTCATCTAGAAATAAAAAAAAATTGTTAGTTGAGCTTGAATGTTTGTCAATCCGGGCCTGGTACCATTAAACCTAATGATGATCAATTTTGAGTTTAATGTATTGGTCATACATGCCGTAAACAACGAAGCTTACCATACTTAGGAATAAGCACGGTAGTTATGCGTTACGTTAAAAGTAAGTTCAAGTAGGTTAAACTAGGGCCAATAATTAAAGAATCTAGTACGTCGATGTACAAAGTGCGATAAATTTAGGATTAATTGAAAAGTTAAACTGGGATACACGACGTTAAAGTAGACAGGAAGAACGTCAAATTACGCTAAAGTACGCGCAACTACGCTAAAGAAGGCTATTCTACGGTAAAGGACAGCCACATATATCACAGCATATATAAGCTAGGCGGCGGCGTCAATATACTGATCGTAGTGGCCATCTAGTTAACTAGTATGGGTGGATGTACGTTAAAGTTATTAAATGTATGTTCAAGTAAATTCAAAAATTTTCTTCTTGGCGTAGTTATCCTTTGAACATGTTCAAAAGAATTGTCATTCACGGCTCTCAAAAGGATTTTACAAGTTATTTTGAAGTTAAATTATGGCAGACTACAGCAGGAAGTACGTTAAAACACGTTAAGGTTCGTTGAATTACGTTGAAGTAGCTTTTTTCTTAATGCGTTCAGCTACGTTATTTAATGCATGTGTGATCAGTGCCTAAAATTTGTCCTCATATCTGACTAGTCCTGAAATCTAATTGACTAAGCAGGCCAATTTGAGAGCATTTTTAGCCTGAAGTAGATTTTAGGTTTTCTTGTACTAGACCCGGGTCTTGGGGTGTACAAGATCGTGCTTGCAATCTACGTTTGTTTTACATTATCGATAACATTAACTCATTAATCCCTGTGGCCACATTTAGACTCGCCCAAAAAGAATAGATAGATCCATATTATACACCCCTGAATTCTGACAATGGACTTTACCATTCTTTAAAATGGTTGAGACTAAATGAGTCTTAAAGGGTTGATGAGTTGAAGAAGATATGCGTGTCTTACAATTCTCTTGATCCCTTAGTTTTTTAAATAGACTGGATATGGATTAGGCTGCCAAAAGCAAGTCAAGAGTAAGAATTTAAGTTAAAATGTGAAAATAAGTATCCACATTTATAGGTCTATCAGCTGCATATATTAGGTATTGTTATATTTATAATTACTATACATTACTTATGAACCCTTTAACTGAGAGCATACCTACATGTATATATGAACTGAAAGGGGGCATTAGCTGTGTTTTCCAACCCCTCCCCCCAAAAAAAAAAAAAAATCGTTTTTTTACTACCTAGATTGATGCACAATAAGAAATTAGTGATATACACGGGCATAACAATTCCTATATTCCAATATATTTTGTGAAAATAAGTCCAGTGTCGCATGCATATATAAGTAGTAATGTCAAATCAATCATTTGCAAACAAATAAATGCCGAACTGGGTTTCTCAGGAAATTTTCACAAATATATAGAAATTTAAGTATTTTATGCCTGTGTATATCTCATTTTTGTTATTTTACAGCAATCTAAATAGTAAACAAATAAAGAATTGTTTTTCGAAAAAAAAACCACAGCTAATGCCCCATCAATTAGTTTTTAAAACCAACTTACCACAACAAGTCCCATCACTTGGTTGGCAGCTGTGATCATTCTCCCATCGACGTGCTACACAAGATATTGTCGAGTATGCTAAAACACTTATCAGAAGGATTATTTTCTTCATCTTGATCGAAGACTAATCTGGTAAACGGAACCGTTGTTCGTTCCATTTATAGTGTTTATCGATGACCAAGAGTCTCTCCTTTCCTGAATCTTTGCCAATATTCATGCGCAGTGCATCCCTTTTGATTTGATTGGCCGATGAATATTCCAAAACATGAATCACCCACTTAGATCATCTCTGATACTGTGACAACTTTCATGTATGATTTTAAACAGTTCTTTTTTGTTATTCAAATCAGTGTTAAAAATATTAATTTTATACGTGCACTGCAAATATAAGTTGCCGATTGCATAATGTTGTTCAACATTCCTTTATATTTTCTTTTATGTTTTTATTCGATTCTCTCGATAAAAAATAAATAATTCATAAGATACAACATAGAACATTACACTTTATTATGACAGTAAGCTTGTTATGAAGTAATCATGAACTCTTAGCTTTGTTCCGAAATCTACAAAATACAAGAATGTCAACATATTTAAGTAAATAAAACGAATCAAAATATGAAACAAATATTGTGGTGGGTAGGTGGCCTGGTCCCTTATTTGTCAAAAATGTATTGTTGTACTTATGTAGAGCTTTCGAATGGAAAATACTTGTGGAGCACCGTGCCAAAACTAGCCAAATATCTACATCATTATTAATTTTTTTTTTTTAGAGCTTTCGAATGGAAAATACTTGTGGAGCACCGTGCCAAAACTAAGCCAAATATCTACATTTTCCCATAGCTTTCTATGTTAAATCAACATTTTTCAAATACCTGCCACAAGGTAATGCCTTTCCCCCCTTTTCAGTCGGTATTTCGTTGACATCACTCACTACCTTGTACTATGAACATAGAAGGAAAATCAATGTAAATTTCGCTTGTCACTTACAAATATTTGCAGTTTTCATGAAAAGAAATTGACACATTCCAAACCAGTTTAGAAAGATGTAAAAAGTTAACAAGATTTCATTAAGTATATAATACAGGCCAATAAATTTTAAAAAGTGGATTTAGCATAAAAAGCTATGGGAAATTGATGTAAGGTGATTTACTTTCAACATAAAGTAAAATTAAGAAGTGTCAATGGATAACCGAAACTGCGAGTCCATAAGAATATGGCAAAATGGATTATAAATGGAATAGGACCAGGTGTCTGGAAGCAGAGTTTTTAATATTTGTGATCTTTTTCATTCACGGCATGAACCATAGCTCAAAGACGCTGCTTTCTATTCATATTGCTATGCTACCACCACTTTCATTGTACGACGCTACAACCATTTTTTTCATATATTTTCATACATATTTCAATGCGATATACCCCAGCGAACTAGAAATTAAAGATACAACAGAATCAAGCACACACGCTTCATACTTAGACATTTTACTAACTATAGACACATGTGGGAAATTAACAACTAAACTATACGACAAATGCGACGATTTCCCATCGTAAATTTTCCACATTTAACTAATAATATACCACAGTCACCCGCATATGGAGTTTATATTTCATAAATGATCAGATATACCATGGCGTATTCAACATATGAACATTTCATATACAGTCTAAACGACTCACTGACAAATTATTAATACAGGGATATAAGAAACCGCGTTTGATGTCAACGTTCCGCAAATTATACGGTTGGTATAATAGTCTTGTTTGCGATTACTCTGTTTCACTGAGTGAAATGTTGAGTTGTTCGTTGGCGGTTGTTGAGACGTCTGTACCAATTGTGACAAAGATTTGTTCCTCACGTATTTCGTTTGTATTTAACTGTCGACTCACGGCGGTTGTGACCGGTCGACAGAAGAAGCTTACTCCTCCATGACACCTGATTCCACATCTTGGGTTTTCAGAATTCCATGTTTGTCCATTTTTACCAGATTTGTATCTGTATCCTGGACGTCCTAAAGATTTATACTTTGGTATCTGAGATTTTGTTTTATATTTTCATGGCTAGAAATATAAGTTATAAGGTAATAGAATGATACGGTCTGAAGATGGACCCAATGCAAACATATTTAGAGCGAGCCAAATTCTGCAGACGTAGAATTTTATACTGTTTAGACAGATTCTTGTATTTAGCGATCTCCAAACCCTCGTACTGTTTTACACTTCCTCGGAAAGAATAATATGTTTTGGGAGTGTCCTTGTATTGCTTGTGAAAACTGAATCTACATAGGCAGATATTTTGTCAAGGCAATCCGTCTAGAAGCTTTATGAAATACATGTACTGTAAATGTTGATTTTTCCGCGTGTTGTTTATTACGCGATTTTATAATGCAAATTGTACGCGTGGGTGATTTTACGTGACGTACTGTGCACAGTTCTGTAGTAAATGATAACTAAGGGACTGGCACGCATGGGAGAGGAGTTATAATTTACAAGAAATAATATTCATCGCTTTTTTAACGTACATTACAACCACAATTTCCATATTTACAGCACATAAAAAAAACATGTAGTCAATTTCTATTGAGAGAACATTAATCATGAACGTGTCTCGGACTTTGAACATTCGTCTAACAATAGGAATTTTTGGTTAAAGATTGGAACTGGTGGGTGCCTCAAATGACTTTATTGGGTCGGAACTGTCATTTCCAGCGCGCAACGTAAACAATAAAAGTTACAGTTTCACGCCTATATAATGAATTTTTAAATGCATTTAATTCCTTTCATCCTTTAAAAGTGTTAAAAAAATACCCCATGTAACATTTGCGACGGGTTTGGTAACAGGTGAAACTGACTCCTTCCGTACACCTGGTTCCACCTCCGTTTGAGATTCACAATTGCTCTCCGTGCTGCAACCGTTGTTATATCTAATTTGTCGTATTCTATGGACTTGGAGTTTCCAATATCCATTTGTGCTAGTTCATTGTACTTTTCTTTCTTCTTCTGACCAGTCAAAAATGGACAAAGGACTAGGAAGATTAAATAATTAAATAACTAAAGTACAGCTTTCTAGTTACCCATGGTAGTGGTACACCTATTCACCCAGTGGCTAACGAGCCGACATAGCTCAGTCGGTAGTGCGCTCGATTCTTGATCATGAGGTCGTGAGTTCTAGTCCAGCCGACGGCAGGATGGTTTCATGTCCTACGGATGAGACAGTAAAAATCGAGATCCCGTGTCACAGTAGGTATTGGAACACTAGAGAACCCTCACTGCTTAATGGACGTAAGTGCCGAGCATAGGCCAAAATTTGAAGCCCTTCACCGGCCATTGGTTACGTCTCCATATGAGTAAAAGATTCTTGAGTGTGATGTTAAACAACAATAAACGAACAAAAATCCAGTGCCTAACGACCCATGTTAATTACAAAAAAACTAAAACTGTTGCATATCTGGAAAATTTTCTTCACTGGTTATTTTCGTTCTTTTATGACAGAGAACATATTTACCCCGTTTTAAATTCGACCTAACTCACCATAGAATCATGGATAACATTTATGTGGGTTTATTACGATTCCATTTCAAATCCCCCTCTCTTTTCAGGGTGAAAATGTTTTGATTTATAGTAAAACATACAACGATACAAAACCTTTTTCGAACTGTTCAGTTCAGTCACGGTTTGTCGGTGTGAATGCAGTTTCAGAGAAAATAACTTCTGGTTCACCAGAAAATCGTAGATATAACCTGGGATATGGATATCATTCAGTAATAGGAGTCAGATTTGAAAAGCGGCCTACAGGAAAATAATATCACTTTTCATCTCCATATGAGAGAAGATTTATGTAAACTTTATTCCATTCCTCTCAGATGAATTGGAATAAGCTTTCATTGGTTGTCGTCATTGAAAATATAATGAAACAGGAAGAGACCTTGCCCAACGTTATGTCTACTGAGCAAGACTGACTATGTATTTAGTGTTCCCTGCTTTTCAGAAAGAGAACGTTTACACAGCTTTACAAAGTTCAACATTAAGTGGAATATTGTGTTACAGATATTGTCTTCTAACTGTAGAAACAAGAGGACCACGAACCTTAACACTAACTTGAGAAACAATTTTAAAGGGGCATTTACTGATTTTTTTTTTTTGCTTAGATTGATGTACAACAATAAAAAATTTATAAAGAAGTGTAAAATTTTTGAATTACTACATATTTTGAGAAACGTGTTTGGGAACTATTCGTTTACAAATTCTACCCTACTATTTGTATATGCGTAAGACACTGGCTCTAACCTTTTATGCTATGCTGATCTCTTATTTAATATTGTACATAAATCTAAGTAGTAAAGGCAAAATAAATGTTTTTGGATAATACAGCTAATGCCCCTTTAAATCATACATATTCTTAGCTTGTTAATTGTTAAATTATAAAATGTTTTTTAAAATGATTTAAATAAATTCAGCCAAATATCGCCAGTTTGAGTTTTTAAGTTATCCTTTTGTTTGATTTCCATTTTCATTTATTTATTGCATTATCACGCTGTACTTGTAATATGTAGCATTTCAGTTACTCTCCGGGTGTGTGTGTGTGAGTGGATGTTTGTGTGAGGGTGTGTTTTTGTACGTTTATGCATGTTATTTTAATCGTTTGTCCTGATGAAGGGACAGGTCGTCCGACACCCTAGGATATATAGTATTGTTGGTTTTAGTGCCTTATATATATATATATATATATATATATATATATATATATATATATATATATATATATATGTATATATATATATATATATATATATATATATATATATATAATATGTTCACTTATAATGACATTTGTAATAAAGGAAGGTGTGATAATAGCTTTTTTTAAAACAAAACGGCACTAATTATTCATTTACACTTTAAATATTATAAACATAATACCAAAGTTATAATGCTCAAAACGATTGTTTCTGTCAATCAGACTTCATCAGTTGGACTCCAATTTAAAATGTATATGTATTTTCTAAAGAGAAAGTGGTACCATACAAGGTTAAATAGTAAATTCATAAGTATAACCGAAATACGTCTAAGAGTAACCACTGTAAAAAGACGACTATCTTAGCTATAGAAAACTTTGGAATTTAAATGGTGTTATCAGTGCCAAATATTACTTTAGTTTAAGATTATCAGCTAATACCGAAATACCAGGTACTAGGTTTATGTATATCCTGGGGGACTCAAACGGTCCACCAGCAATGGCAACGACCTAGTGGTTATAGATATTATAAGCATAACACCAAAGTTATAATGCTCAAGACGATCGTATCTGTCAATTTGACTTCATCAGTTGAGCTCCAATTTAAAATGTATATGTATTTTCTAAAGAGAAAGTGGTATCATACAAGGTCAAATAATAAATCCATAAGTATAGCCGAAAACCGAGTAACCACTGTAAAAAGATAACTATCTTAGCTTTAGAAAGCTTTGGAAATTAAATGGTGTTATCAGTGCCAAATATTACTTTAGTATAAGATATTTTATAGTTCATTACCCTTAATATGAAATATGATGGCATTTGAAACATTTGTTCTTGAAATTAACCTGAAGGTTATATGAAAGATAGTTGATAAAAAAATATAGATGGACAGAAAAACTAAAGGATAAGTGATGGATGAAAGCGGATCCTTATACATTGCTTGAGATGAAAAGTTTACGTTTTTAGAGAAAATATGTCCTACCAAAAAGCGTTTACATAGGAACGGGACGAAACCGATCCCCTTTACCTCAGTTGAAGTTTTAGCACCATTGAGCTAAAAAACGATAAGTATATATCTGGAAATCAAGTTGACGTGGAAAGAAGTTATTTCATGAAATCTCATTATAAAACAAATACAGAATATTCTTTCATTGGTATGATGAACTCCCTGTAATCTACAATATTTTGTACTTAACAAATGACACGGTTTTTTTTGTACATTTCGTGATGTAGGTATCTAGAAATCTAAAGTATAGTGGAATTTTCGTTCTTTCATTCTTTTGATGTATTTTAAAGAGAACTAACTTTGAAACAATTTCAAAATTTAAAGTGCATGTTTTTTAAAAGTAGAGGTTGTTATTACTCTCGAGTAAAATACTGAATTATTTCATCAATTCTCTCTGTGTTGTAACGGAT